>JAMAKO010000015.1:0-484620 GCA_023628555.1 Chaetomiaceae sp. R4402 | reverse complement strand
TTGAAGATAGTTGTTGTAAGGTAGAGGGAAAGTGGCCGGTTCGCTTGTCTGGCCGACTCGCTTATCAATTACGTTATTCGTTTTGACGCAATATTCTTTTACCAATACAGACAATGACAGTAATGATCCCCAATACGGTTATCACCAAGGTATGGTCTACAATAGTAGACCTTTGGTTTGAATAGAAAGAACTATTGATTGTTAAGGACAACCGCTGCAACGTTTGTGAAAAAGGATATCCCAGTACCCGCAAAAAATGATGTCAGTTCTCCAGTTGCGGTATCTGTAGAAGTCCCGATAACGTTTGCGGAATAGGAACCTGCCCTGTTGGCCGGATGCGAGTCTGAAAGCAGAGCAGAATCTCCGCAGTGTGCTGGTAGGAGTGCTGGCCGAGCTGGTTGGGAAGATTGGCACTGGCCAAGACTCGCATGCTTGTTAATGGTGGATTGGTTGAGGTCAATTGACGAACGAATGTTTGGTTCACTGGGTCCCATCAGAGTACGGAATACCAGTACTGCGGTAAAATGAAGCAAATCCACGCCAACATGTTGAATGCGGTGTGTTTGCATGAATCACAAGCTACCAAACAAAACGGGAGTCCCAGCCAGCATTACTTGTTAGGAGACACCAGGTCTCAATCTCTCAGCCCAAAAAGACCGATTCCCAAACCTGCATACCGTCATCGACCCATCTTTTCCCGAGTCTGCCATTGCCCAACCCCTAAGCCGCTACTGCTTGGCGCGGCCCTTGACGCGAGAGGAGCTTCCCTTGCGTGACCTCTCGTCAGCCTCTTCCATCTGGACGTCGGCTGCAGACACCCGGCGCTTGTTGGCGCAAAGTGCCGGGACCAGGGCCAGCAGCCTCCTCGGCCGATCCAGCGGCAGGGGTTCCGCTGACGTCGCCGCTCGGCTCTTCGTCGGTGTACTTGCCGGTGGCGAGCAGGCAGCGCGCCCGGTCCACTTTGGAGGAAGAAGGGCGGCGCCATTCGAGGTAGGGGACGTCCGATCTGTGCCGGGGGCCGATCACGTAGTCCATCTGGCGCCTGTCGTACGGAGCCCGGGGCCATTCAAGCGGCTCCGGCGCTTCCGTGTTATGCTTCATCGGCGCCATAGCGCCGCGGCGGCGAACCCAGGCCATCAACTCAAAGTAGACGTCGGCTACGTCGGCGTCCATCACCACGTCCGGGTGCTTAGTCCACTTTGCGGGATCCTTGATGTCCTTCTCCTTGACGTTGTTGAGATTGTTCTTGTCGATCGTTGGGTCCTGGGTATTAAGGGCGTATATCAGAGCTGTAACGCCCTTAATATCGTCATAGCCCGGAAATTCGCGTTCCTTATGACTGAATACTCCCTTCTCAGGAAGCGCGATACCAACTCTCGCTGCTGAATGGAAATCAATCAACATGATACAGTCGGTTTCAGCGTCGACGAGCACGTTGCGATCGACGATATCCTAGTAGATGATACCATGCCGAAGGTTAAGGTCATCAACTACCTGCGTCAGCTGCCTAAGCCACTCGAGCTTGAACTGTGGCGGCTGGAGTGCCTTGAGCGTCTTGCCCGTGATGTAAGGAATGGTAAATCCCACGACCCTAGAGCACGTCGTCTCGTCCAGTATCAACGGGTCAACGAGAGCAATCCGCGTACCCAGGTGAGGAGGCGGCCGTGCTAGGATCTAGATCTCATGCAAGGGCAGCTTGGGCCGGTCGAGCGAGTACTTGAATATACGGAAGCGGTCAGTTTGCCCCCTCTTCGAGTAGTCATCGCGGGGCGTAACGAGGTCGACATCGGGACCGAGACGCTGGAGTTCGGCGAATTCTGACCGCAACATAGTCTTGGCCATAACGGTGGGCGGCAGCTGGTAATCGCCGAGGAGGAAGTGGTCGGTCCCTCGGCCGTTATTTCTACCCTGGTCGGTAGAGATGGTCGAGATGTCGCCGGAGGTGGCGTCGACTTCAATCGCCACAGCCTCGAGCGGGAGTTTGTCGATATGTCGCGCCAGGACAGCAAAAGCCCGTTGGCGTGGAATGTCCCATTCGGGATCGTCGTCCTGCGGCGCAATGCCGTTCAGTGTGACTTCGACAGTGCGCCTCGAGTCATTATCGAACAAACTGAATGTGACATTGTCTTCGAAGTCGAAGGAATAAGAGTAGACGACAAACGAACGCTCCATTGCCCTGCCTTACACAGTACGTCGGGCTGTGTGCGCTGGAAATGAGGAGCGTGTTCGGTAGGGTAAGGCACCGCCTTGGAGCCTCGCGGGTCAGGAGGGAACGATGAGATGAAACGAGCAGGACTGACCAAGCGCCTTGGAATTTGGCGGGGACCAAGAGACAACAAGGGACTGAAAGGGATGTCGTTTGTATGCAAGCCACAGTCCTGGGCCAAACAAAGAAAGGAAGGGCAAGACCGGGCAGCTTTATGTTCACCCGATTCCGTCTGCACACGGTCTACGTTGCGGGTCTGCCATCCGACATGCTTTGTCATTGCCGCTGACACCACTACCACCATCCGGTCATCGAGCTCTCAACTTCGGCGCGACCGCATCTTCATCAATTTCTGGTCGAATGACTCCGCCCAACACCTTGCGCCCGATTGTGTGTAGCGTTGGTGTGGCAGGCTGAAGACTGCCGAGAAATGCTACACGCATGCCGCGAGGTACCTACGATTCAGTACCCGAAGGTCAACTTGGGGTGGCCAAGTGTCCATCAGTCGCTGGCTGGCGTTTCCTGCTGAAGGCAGCCAGGCCCTTGAGCCGTGAATATCAGATGGAAGAGTGAACCTAGCAGCCTCCTCTGCAGGCTGCCGTCCTACAGCCGCTGGCCCCTTGAGCATGGAAGAAGCATTTTTGAAACATTGACGCAGTAGCCCAGGGAAAGATGAGTCCGTGCTGGCGACGGGGCGGTGAGGGCGGAGACCTCGCAACTGCGTCGTCACATCTGGCCCGAACCGAACGCCCTGCGCATGAATGTATCCATCTGTGGCCAGTGGCTGGACTACGTGCAGGGGCTCACGGACCAGAGAGTATGGCTTATAGACAGCGGTTCCACGCCCGCCGACCTTCACTTGTTCCTTCCAAAGCTAGAGACAATCTCAGAGCTCAAGTCCCTTTCCCCGAGGCCAGCCGAGCCTAACAATCCCAGAGACAGCATCAAGGGAACGGGGGGGAAGATATATGTAGATTTCGGCCATGCGTGTCGTGCTTGGATCTGTCTAGCAGAGACGCAGCATCCGCTCTTTAGATGCCCTTCCTTTCTGTTGAGAACAGAATCCAGAAAAAGGGGGCAGGAAAGGCAATGTGTTCTCGCTCTAGGACACAGGAAGAAACAACATTGCCGCCGGTCCAGGCTCCGATGAGGTGGCTCGCTGTCGTTGTGTGCTGGCCGCATCCACGGGTTTCTGCCCAGTATCACTTGCTGGCAGAGGCAACATGTCGTGCTCGCGCGGTGCGGGAAATTCATCGTAGTGTACCACACTGCAGTATAAGTAAGGTAGTGTAATACCGTATCCACTCATCCAATTCGTCGATCCCCATCCCCTTATCCGGCAGTTGGCCAGCCCTTGCTCCCATTTTTAGTGTCCATCCGTTGGCTGAAGAACGGGCTGACCTGACCGTTCTCTCCAGGTTAATAAAAAAATGCGTACACCAAAACGACAACCAGCATCGACACTCCATAACTCGCCACTGAAGCGAGTACAATTAACGATTTGAAATGCAATGAAGTCTATGCATCTATTATTTCAGATCAAGTTACTTCTATATGCGAAATTGTCTTTTGTAGCCGGAGTGAAAGAGAGTATGTTATGCTTAGAGTTGAGGTATTTCAGGGTTAGGGGATGACGCTTGACTTTGGTGTACGCGTTTTTTTGTCAACCTGGAGCCGTTGTCATCTCTGCAGGCATGCAACCCGGCTGCGTCTACATAGACCCCCCTGTCGCTATCCGGCTCAAAGCCGCAAAATCATCAATTTTCGTATACCCTAACCCTTTAAAGATTTCCACGACAGATCTTTTCAACCGAGGTAATCAAAGCGCCTACAGCGCCCACAACGCCTATAGCGCTTACCACAGCGCCCAACACAGCGCCCACCACAGCGCCTACTACAGCGCCTACCATAGCGGCCACCACAGCGCCCACCACAGCGCCCACTACAACGCCTACCACAGCGCCTACCACAGCCACCACCCTATACCGCGCGCTCTACACCCGCACACGCGTATACGTAATTACTTGCTCGTTCTCCCTATAAGGCCCCTAAGCTCACTTGCTATAGGCTCTTGCTAAAAGATCAAGACAAAGGAGGGCTTACCTTTTGTGGATTGAAGCAGCCAGGCACGCCAGGCACCTCCGATCTGGGGCGCCTGGGCGGCCTGCGCAGATCACTTACTACACCTGGCTTAGCGGGACTAGACCGGATAGCGACAGGGCTCCTGGGCAGCAGCTTGCAGTGGATCGCACCGCCCCACTTCCCCATGGAGCCCGGCCACTGTGCACAGACGACCTGACAAGGGTGCCATCAAAGCTTCAATCTTCAAACCGAAAGATCGCACGCGCGATCCAGGAACGACGACCTCCCAACTCTAGCTGAAGCTTTGGATGAGTATACGAAAGTCAGATTCGGATTTCTGGCGACCGTCTTCATTTCCCGCCATCCCAACCGCTGTCGCCGTTCTCCTCCTGCTGCTGCTCTGCCCAGCTCCCCGCCACGATGCCCCAGGACCCCCACCTGTACGGGCAGCCACCACCCAAGAAACAGAAGAAGGAGATGCAACTCTCTGGTTCTTTGGCCTTTGCCTCGCAACTGAGCACTTTGCTCGCCTCTTCTCCCGCAAATGGGTCGACAGGGACGTTGGTGACCGCAGCCACCACAGCACGAACCCGCCCTTCAAAGATCAAGACAGACGAGCTCTCCAACACCAAGGTCAAGCACAGAAGTACACCAAACGAGGCGAAGGAGGGCAAAAGGCTCGCTCTCAAGTCTCCAACTGGCACTGAAGAGAGTAAGGCCGAGCGCGAATTTGCCCGTCGCAGAATGGAGTCCAAAGCCCGCCTATACGCTGCCATGCAACGCGGGGACTACATCGGCCGCGAAACAAGCCTCGTCGACTTCGACCGCAAGTGGGCCGAATCGCAAGCCAACGACAACAACACGCCCGCCTCCTCTTCTGACGACGACTCAGAACCCGAATCCGACTCAAATATCGACACCACCCTCCACGAGTACACAGACGAGTTCGGCCGCGTGCGCCAGCTCACACGCGCACAAATTCTCCGACTCGAGCGGCGCGCCGCCCGCACCGTCGCATCGACCACCGAGCTAGAACACATGTCAGCGCGGCCCAAGGCACCGACCGAGCTGATATACGGCGACGCTGTGCAGGCCGACGCCTTCGCGGCGCGCGACGGGCTCGAGACGATGGAGGCGCTGGCGCGCAACCGTGACCGGAGCGCAACGCCACCACCAGCCACACATTACGAAGCCGATTGGGAGATTCGAACCAAGGGAGTTGGGTTCTACAAGTTTAGCCGCGAGGAGCAGAAGCGCGAGGAGGAGATGAAGGCGCTGGAGGAGGAGCGGCGGAAGACGGAGGAGCTGAGGAAGAAGAGGGAGGAGGATACGGCGAAGAGGAAGAAGGAGATCGAGGCGCGGCGGAAGGAGATTGGCGAGCGGAGGGCGAAGAAGATGACCGAGACGTTCTTGGATGGGTTGGGCAAGGATTTAGCTGGGGATGACCAGGGGACAGAGCAGTAACGTTCATGCCAGCGCTCAAGATCATGTCGTGTGGTTACAAGAACGGTGCGGCAGCATGGTTAGCCGCTTACCACTCATGGAGGTAGCCAGCCATCTCTGTTTACCTGAAATCACAAACTTCACGCAGCAGATTCTCTCCTGTATACCGACACATCGGATGGCTTCTCGTTTCAAAGCAACTACTGCACTCTATAGAGTACTGTGAACCTTCCGTTATACTGTAGATAACGGAAACGCACTGCACTTCGTACAAGTAGCGGCATTCTCATTGACATAGTAGGTCAACCAGCAACAAGCTGCGATGGCGGCAAGGGTATATAAGGTGGCTGTTTATCATTCCAACATCCCTACGAACACAGCAACCAGATTCGCTCAATCATGAAAACGCAATCTAAGCCAGAGTAACTGAGCAGACAACCGAACAAAAGCATATACCGCAAACACAGGGGCTGAGGTAGATTATCATGCTTGCTGTACACTTGGCATTCAGTCTCGCTCAAAGAAAAGACAGACAACGGCCCCAACGATGACAATGATGCTGACGATGATGATGCTCCGAAACCGGCCCACACACGCAATGACCGCAGACAAGCACAACGCCAAGGGCAAACACCGCACTAAATCAAAGACGCAGGACTTCCGAGCAGTAGAGAAGCGACTCCGTTCCGTTTCAACAGCGCAGGCCCAAGCCAGCGACCAAACAGCGACACGACTCCCAACCCCCAAACCCCAGCCTCCACATCGGCGCTAAAACCCCCTTTCTCCCGCCAACCGAACCTGCTTCAGACCCCCCTATGTAGATGTCAGATGATGTAAATGGATGGCGCGCGCGTATATGTATGCAACTCAGATGGGACCAAAGCAACAAGAGACAAAACGAAAGAGGCCGCAGAACACCCCTCTCCCCTCTTCCCCCCCCCCCTCTCGGTGTCCCACTCGCCCCATGCCCTATTACCGTGCAGCAGCACAACGCACACCACACCCGGCCTCACCTCCACTCTAACCCACATGCGACACGCCTTCACCTTTTCCTCACCACCAGCCGCCGCACCAGCACAACCGCAAACCACACCCAAAGCCAAAAGCCACCAAGTCACCAAGCCAAAAAAAAAAAAATTAAAGCCACGCTTTCACTCACCCCAAAATAACCCTCGCCCCCTCCTTCCCCAGCACCCCGCGCTCCTTCGGCTTGGGACTGTTCCCGCGCCCCTTCTTCCCCCTAAAGAACCCAAACACGCCGCCCGAGCTCTCCGCCGCAGCAACCTGGCCCTGGCCCCCCTGGCCCCCACCCCCTCCTGCCCCGCTATGCACCATCCCCTCGGGACCGCCGGGCTCGTTATTCGCGCCGCTCGCGTCCGCAGGCAGCGTGGCGTCCTGCCGTGCCAGGTCGCTCCACGAACTCCCGCCGTCCAGCGTCACCTGCACGCCGCCCGTGGGGCTCTCGACGATCATGCCGGGCCCGCCGGCGCGGCCCTGCCGGTAGTGGCTGGTGCCGCCGGCGGAGTAGGTCTGCTGCGGGTAGGGCGGGAGAGGCGGCGGGGGCCGGCCGGGCGGGATGCCCTGGCGCCGTTGGTGGTTGCTGGCGGGCCGTTGGAGCTTGTTGCTGGTGTCTTGTTGCTGCGAGTGGTGTTGTTGTTGTTGTTGTTGTTGTGGGGATTGTTGTTGCTGATGTTGTTGTGATGGGGTCGTGCCGTTGGTGGCGGCGGCCGGGGAAGGGGTGGCTTCGTCGGTGGTGAGGGCTTGCGGCTGCGGGGGCTCGGCGGAGCCGGGTGGTAGGGTGGCGTCTTGTCCGCTTGCTAGCGCTTCTTGTTGTTGGGTGATTCTGGGAAGACGTCAGCAAAAGATCCAGACGGAGGGAGGTGGGGGGTGGGGGGGCGGCAGTGAGATGTAGCACTGGGCATACTTCTTGTAGGCCGCAACTGTGTAGTCAAACGGCCGGAAATCGGTTTCGATCATACGGTAGAGCTCGTCCTCGCGAATCTCCTTGTCAGTGGCGTCGTCCTTTAGCCTTTCGCGGGGCTTCTGCCTGCGCGCGCGCGCCTCCAGCGGTGCCTCCTCCAACAATAGCTCCTCCAAATCGTATGTGGCGTCAAAGTTTGTCTTCTCCGAGGACGGCACAAAGACGGGCTCGATCTCTTTCCTCTCGAGCGCAAAGAAGTCAATGCACGAGAAGAACTCGTGCTGGGTGAAACTTTCCCAGGTCGCGCCCAGACGGTGATTTGGGTCGCCGTTTAGGGCGTCCTTGATGGCGTACATGCAGGTTAACGATACGGGAGGGTTCGTGACAGGAAACTTTGGCCTGGCGGCTTGGATGACAGTGCTCAAGGATGACTCGGAGCCTCCCTCGAACGGCCTCTGTTGGATTGATTAGCCTCAGCAGCTGAGCTGACCGTGGACAGCAAGCCCCGTGATGAGAAAAGGGGCAAGTGGCCGGTGAACAGTCCGTACCTTGTTGTAGATGCACTCGTAGAACAGGACACCCAGTGACCACCAGTCAGCGCGAACATCGTAACCATGCCCAGCATAGACCTCTGGTGCCAAGTAGGCTAGTGTGCCCGACTTGCTGGTCAAGATCTTGTTCGGCACGATATCTGAGGCAACATTCTGGCAATCCGTTAGCATCATCCCGCCTCACTATCAAAGGGCCGGCAGTACACACAAAATCCGTAAGATGTACATGTCCGTCGGCGTCGAGGAGCACGTTATCGGGCTTGACGTCCCGGTGGATGATACCCTGGCCGTGGATATACCGCAGGGCGCAACCCAGCTCGGCGATCCAGAATCTGACTGCCTCCTCAGTGAACGTCTTCCTCGAGATGTGAAACCGTAGATCGCCGCCGCTCATGAGGTCCACGACCAAGTACCTGTTCCCGTCAGCTGGGTCCGAAAACTCTCGCGGGGCGGTTTGCGTACATGTACTCGATGTCCTGAAAGCTGTAGCGCAAGTTGCAGATGAACGGATGGTTCACATGCTCGAGCATCCGTCTTTCGCGTATGATGTTGCGCACGCTCTCTGACCGCACGACTGCAGGGGTTGAGTCAGTTCTCCTGCACTCCATGTACCTGGAATATGGGCGGTTGTCCCACCTTCATCTTTCCTGATGTATTTGAGGGCGAATGACAGGCCTGTGTCTTTCCTCTCAACGATCCGCACCTTGCCAAAGGCGCCTCGGCCGACGACTCTAAGAAGACGGAAGTGGTTTAGGTTCACTAGAAGCGGGAGACGACCGGTCAGCAAGCCGTACGGCGGTGATTCAGGCCCAGCGGCAGAAGCGGGAATGTGAAACTCTCACCCTCGCCGTCAAACTCGACGGGCTTGCCCTGGCTGTTGCCCATTGCCTCCAACAATTACCCGATCCACCTCTTGAAAGCGGTTCGGCCCGTTCGCGGTGTGAAGCAGATTGCAAGTCAAAGCCCCGTACAAGCCATACAATTCACCTGCTCCCGGGGCGGTCGAAACGAGTGAGGCGGTTCGTGGACGAAACGAAACCAGATCTGATCGGCATTCGTGTCTGAGATGGCGGAGGACGGGACGGGCCGGGCGGAAAGCAAGACACACACATGCACACACACCGGTGTGTTTGCGCCTCGTGGACTTTTTCGAGGAGAAGCAACTCAAAGAATTAAGCGTAAGCTGTAGCGAGGAGTTGTTCCCGACAGGAACTCGGTTGCTTTCGGTCCTGAGTACAGACGGGTCGCTGCTTGTCGGGCGGCGGGGGTAGTCTATCGAAACCGGGCCAGCGAGCGGCAGACGGCGGGCAGCGAATTGAGGGGCACTTATCGCGAGCGGCAGGCTCCCTAACGTGAACGTGCAAAGAAGCGGTAGGTACGGCAGTATTTGCTGCTGCGCGGTGCTGCAGAAGGACGATGGCGCGCGCAGTCGACGTCCAAGCGGCCCAGGGGTTTTTTTTGTCCGAAAAGTCAAAGTTCAGCTTTGGTTTATGGGAAGCGGATAGGAATGGAGTTGGTTGGTCTGTGAGGTGGTGGAGTGCTAAGGGGGGAAGCGTGGTCACGGCTCGCAGCAAACCGTGGTGCCTGGCCCGGAGTTTGGCGGCTTGGAATTGCTGGATTACAGGGATGAGAGCCCCGTCGATACGGACATCATCGAGACGATGGAGATTGTACTCCGTACCACATGAAAACCCGCCGTCCTGCGTCTCACAACCTGGGAAACAATCCCAGCGCCACACAATGCGACGTGCTAGTGGTAAATATTATCTTTGACGGCGCTTTCTTGTCCCCCTTTCAGCAGGACAAAGAGCCGATTTTCTCCTTTCCGACAGACGCGAGAAAGGAGGTTTGCCTCGACAATCGCCAATGGAGCGCCTCACCGATTCAGGTCGCAGATCGCAGCCCGAATGGTGATGGCTTCTGCAGAGCGCGCCTGCCATGACTTGTTTCTTGTTTCCCCCTTGGGTTCCAGCCATCCACCGCCATTACAAGCATATTCATCACTTTCTACAGAATACAATTTACAGCGTCTGACCGGTCACGGAAAGCAATCGCTGCCACATGGCTGCGCACCTGTGGCACCTCGACAATGCGGTGTGGGCGGCATGCCCTTGGGTGTGCAATTGGATCAAGATGCGAGCGAATGCTGATGCCGGCAGTGGCCTGCTGTGGGATCGTCGGACCATGCAGTAGGGAGCCTGGCTCGCCTGGACAGAGGATTCCCAATGGCTCTCTCCGTTGCCCCTGCGCGTGGCGACCTCGTGGCCACGGCTGGCAGCAGACGCGTGGCAATTAAACCCGGCACGGCTAGCGGTAACGCTAAAATATAGCTGGTCATCTCGGCCTGCCATGGGGCGGGTGCGGCGGGCAAGATTGGACAGACGAGGCCAGGGGTTTTTTGGTGGTGGACAACGGGGCGTGCGACCAGATGTCGCAAACTGGAATGTTGAAAACTCACAATATCAGCATCCGTGCGTGTAGCGTAACGTTGAGTTGTCAACAAAGGGGAACCAGTCCGCCACCGCTACGGGCCGCATCAGGTCGTCCGGTCTTGCGCACTTCCAGCTTTCCGGAACCGACCGAATTTGGGCTGCAGAGCCGGCCACAACAGGGAAGGTCGTCGGAAGCTGAGATCTTCTTGCGGTGGTCGGACTTGGATTCCCCCACCTGCTGACTGCAGCCCCTAGTTAATGCTCAAACGGGCGCTGCATGGGGAATTCGACCCACTGGCCTGGGGTGGCCTGGTGCGCAGGATCATGCACTGTGTTTTGCATTACCGAGCATCCGGCTAGTGACAGTGGGAAGAGAGTGACATGTGAGACCTGTCGTGATTTACGGAAAACTTGTGCGCGCAAGTGCGCCACCGGCGGGATACTGGTGTGGCTGTATGGAAACAATTGGGACAAGACGAGGCCTCTTTGGATGAGGTCTACGGGAAGCCTTACAACATCTCGGGTATAACTGCCAAGTCGCACCTCGGCGCGGGAGAGTGCGTCTCGGATAGAATACCTAAGTGGTGGAGGCAAGACCCGCGCTGCCGTCTCCCACGTGTCGTGAGAGTTGCATCGAGCGCTCGGGCGACGCTCCGCTCCCGAGACACTAGCAAGATAGCAGGAGCCATTGAACAAGAAACCCCGCCGCGAAGAAAAACGCTGTACGCGCGATAACCGGTATGCGGGGGCTGAGGGGTCTGGACAACTGAGGCCGGGACTTTTTTGAACTGCGACCACCATCATTCAAGCAGCGTACAGTATGTATGTATTGTGTAAGTATTGTCAACGCCTTGTCTGCCGCTTTGCGACCGATTGGGAGATCGTGCCGCCATGCCAAACAAGCCTGGCACTCGGAGATGTCCGCTGCTACCCAAAAAAGACCCGGGCTGCAGGCGTCTGCATGCCACCTGAAACCAATGGACGGGCTCGCTCCCGTCTAGGAAGGCTTCTAGAAGGTTTCTGCTGCGGCAAGGGTGTGTTTGACAATGAAGGAGGGTTGTGACAAACCATGTGAAGATGCGGATAATAAGTCTGTTTTGTCAGTCACGCTGCCCACCAGCCACACAGAAGCCCACCAACGCATGTCTTGTCAACAATGATCACCAATTTCTGTGCCGCGATCTCCCAAACAAAGCATCATTAGAGAAAATGCGCCCGCTAATCCCAGCGAATCTGACATGACTTTACCAATACGCCGTAGGTACCAGGTAGTTACACCGGAGCACGCCGCCGAGCCCGGAACTTGAGCCTGCCAGGCAAGCCGCATCCCACTGTGCCATTAAACAAATACGACATTCTCTCCGATCGATGCGTGTCACGGCATGGCCGGTTGATCATCATTTATCCACTTCTGCTCCTTGCACACTCGATCCGGCCTGCGCAGATACAGCATGTCCGTGGCACGGGCGTTGTGGAAAGTCCCAACTGGCACCTTGTGCCTCGGGGGCACAGAGGTCTGCCGCTGCGTGCCACAGATACGCAGCTGGACGAAGGCTAGATTGGGTTGGTAGATTGGCATTTGCTGCGCGGGTCCGTGTTATCCTCAACTCGCAAATCTCGTACTCAGGTTTAGTCGAATGGCTTCCTGACAAGCTCGTCCCGGTTGTTCTTTGGGTTGCTACCAAGTACGTGGTTCAAGCCACCAAGGACTGTCCTGCGGCTCCACGAGACGAGAAATCAATGAGCACTTCAGATGGTTAAGTCCCCGGCAGCAAGCCATTCCCAGAGAGCAACGCCGTTTGTCCTCAATACACAACAAGCGTTGCTAATATTGCTCAGAAACATTGTGCACATGTCCCACGCCGGTTCGAAATGAACCTGAGCAAGACATGTATTCAATGATCGGTTTCTCGTATTTGAAAACGTCAACGTTGCTGCAACCCTGCCACAGCTTGCTCCATAGCTGTTGAGTCTGTCTGTTTCAGCACGCAAGAGTGTCGGTGTTACAATAACATGAACGATAGCCCAGGTCGCTTCTCCAATCATTAACCGGTCAGTCACCGTTAAGCGCCGAGGCGACATACGGGACGCGACAACGGCTCGGTCTCACTGTTCCATTCCGAAGCGGAGTTCCGACATATCGATCGCCTGACACCCAAGCAGTTGCTTCAAGTCCACGTAATTGGCTGCTTGCTAGGACAAGCAAAGATGGACATGACTGAGCAGTGGCACTGTCGGGCTGGATGGTCTGCCGAGCACACCAGGCTGTTTCGATGGTGCTGGACGCTGTAGATGAAAGCAAAGTTGGCCCGTGATTTCCAGCCTCTGTGATGCTGCGGTTAACACACACTGCGGGCAACCAAAATGCCACAGCCCGATCATTTCGGCGCACTACACAGTTGTTCAATCGCCTTTACGAGGAGTTGTTGTTCTCCTCAAGCTCAATTTGTGTGTGTCTTGGCTGTAGGAGTATTGGAAGGCCCGCCCCGCTGCGGGGCCGCCTTGCAAGTCGTGGTGACGTCACTCTTCGTTCTGGGCAACTGCTCGTCCCTGACGGTGGTGATCGTTCAACAGAGTGCATCGCACAGGTTCCGGTTCATCATCCAAGCTAAGTTGAGTTTTTAAAGCCTCAAACTCGACTGGGCCAGCCCTTTTCACGTCTATTAGACCAACTAACCACCAAATTGACTCCCACGACATATCTTCTAACGGCAATGGCTCCCCTACGAACACCCGCGCAAGCCCTCCTCATGCAGGCGCGAACACTGCGCCCTGCCACCCTGAGAACACCAACCCGCTCGCTGCTCCTCTCGCGGAGATATCACCCCACCGGAGCCCTGAGCTCCACCGGCAAGAACAACCTGCAGGACCGCGAGTCGCTTAACCCTCGCCGGTCCGAGGGCACCAACACCGGGACCGACGACCAGGTGGCCGAGAAGTCGGACGCGGCCTTCAACCCGAACAAGACGAAGCCGGAAGACGCCAAGCAGTCTGCGGCGCAACACAGCAACGGCAACCCGCTCGAGGCGAGCGGGGCGAATCAAGAGTTCTCGCGGTCGGCCAACCCGGAGGAGACTACGGCGGACAAGACGGACAAGAAGACGAGGAGCAAGGGAAGCAGCGGTACGAAGCATGGCAAAGTCGGGGCATAGTGATGGCATGCTGTGTATGCTCTAAGAGCCCAAACGTACGGAAGGCATGTACAGAGTCAAACTCTCAGCTTCGCGTTGAGATTGTACAAAGAGTGAGAACGGGGAGGCGTGCTTCGCGATTCGATGGAACTTGCATGTCGAAACATCATGGCTTTGCATAATTCATGATATGTCAAATCCAGCGCCAAAAAATCAAGCCGCCAGCCTGGCGATCTACAGCTCGAAAATCACCTCCCCCCAACCCCCCCTTTCCAACCCCATTCCCCTCCACGCTCCTTCCGCATCACGCGTACAACCCATCCATATCATCCTCCTCCTCCTCTTCCCCCTCCCCACCCTTCTCCACCGCCACCACCCTCCTCTTCCCCAACTCCTTCCTACACAACGGACACGTCCCCTTCCCCCGCAACCACGGCCCCACACACTCCAGATCAAACCGATGACTGCCATGGCACGGCAGCTCCACGACGAGGCAGTACGGATCATCGAGGTAGCGCTCGGCGCAGATCGGGCACGCGTCGTCGTCCCGCAGCGTCTTGCGCGGCACGCGGTCCAGCCCGTCCAGGAATTCCTGCGTCACGCCTTCGAGCGCGCGCGGCGGGTGCGCCACGTCCAGCTCCAGCGCCTCGACCAGCGACTGCAGGAAGGCGCGGTTAGTTTCCGTCGGGGCTGTGGTGGCCAAGGTGCCCATCTGGTCTTGCAGCAGGCGGAAGAGCGCCGAGGTGTCGGAGGGGTTGGGCACGGCGTGCGGGTTATTGTGGGGTTCGGGGGCGGGTGGGTGTTGGTCGGAGGGGGAGGAGGTGGATTCCGGGTCGAGAGTGTGCAGGTGCGCGGTGAAGGTCGACATGTCGATTTGTCGCCGCCGCCGGGGGGTGGAGGAGCTGGGTTTGATGTTGTGCTCGACTGTGAGGTTAGAGTGGGTTAGTATGTGGTATGTCATGGTTCTGGATAGGGCATGCTCCTCCGCGCGAGCTAGTCGCTTCGGCATTGGAGATGGGTGTAAGTGGTGGTTACCTTCGTACTGCGTCGCCATGGTGGACGGTTTGTAAGTGCTCAGAGACCACTTTCTGAATTTCTCGGTATCGCGTACTAAAATAGCTGTCCCGATAGAATAAGTAACACGATTGGAGTGGAGGTGAGTTCAGTAGTTAGATAAGGAGAGTTGGCGGTTTGAGTTCCCAGCAGGCAAACCCGAGGTGACGCGGAGCTTGCCTCGCGGGGTTGAGGTGAGCGAGGGGGCTCATTCCTTATCGATAGAGGAAGGCTGGTCAGTGCGTCGCGCGGTTTAGGGCCCCTTGTTCCTGGAGCTTCCCGTTTAGGCTTGCATTCAGGGACTCGTGCCCCTTGGGGCTGACCTTTCGCAGCCTTCAGCTCCAAGGTCGGCCACGGAGAAAATGGCGAAACAAATAGCACACTAGGCCTCTCAATACAGCTTCATTTTTTCAGCGAGTGTATCAATTGGTGCCAACGAGTTTGCGCCAATATTCCTGAGACGTCCACGCTGCCCAGCCAGCTGCTTGCCTTTGGACCCTGCCTGAAGCTGTCGTTGGGGCCCGGGTCCCGGATTTTGGGGTGCGCCGTCTCTGCGCATGACATCATGGTCTACCGCGCAAAGTAATTAAGTGCCCAGCCCCAACACACGCAGCATACCGCAGCCAGGCGTGGTCTCGGAGATAGGACTGTCCAATTCATCTCAAAGGCAGTCGTGATGAATACCGCAACCGTGAGCCTGGCGGTCACGCCGACTGTTGTGTCCACGCTTTTGTCACATGTGAGTACAGCGCCAGCCTCGTCGTGGCTGCTGAGCTCTCGGGCTAACACGAACAGTACTTGAACCGCAAACCCCTGCACCACAAGCCCACCGCACACCTTTCGTACGACCAAGGCCTACACCTAATCCGCTCGTTTCTGACCCATGCCTCGCATCATACTGTCGAAGAGCTGCAGGCATTCACTAGCCAATGGGTGCCGCACCCCCAATGGATCAAGGTCGACCACGTTGAGATTCCTGAAAAGGACCTTCTGCAGGCAGCCGACCTTTTGGCTGAGCAGCTTGGCCCGGACGGAGTCCGCCAGGTTGGCGGCAAGCATTGGTGGCAATGGCGCCAGCCCAAGAGCTCGCTCAAGGCGGAGTGGATTGAGATGAAAGCCGACTACCAGGCGCGCCAGAAGAACTCGGACCGGTGTAACCGCGTCATGCTCTACGTTCACGGCGGCGCCTACTACTTTGGCAGTGTAGACGAGCATCGATACCAGATCCAACGCCATGCGCGGAAGCTGAAGGCGCGGGCACTGGCCCCGAGGTATCGACTCGCCCCGCAATATCCCTTCCCGTGTGGCCTCCACGACTGTTTGGCCACCTACCTATACCTCATCACGCACCAGGACCCGAGCACTGTGATCCTAGCCGGGGATTCAGCTGGGGGTGGTATGGTCCTCTCGATGATGGTCATCCTCAGGGACAGGGGTATCCCGTTGCCCGCCGGTGCCGTGCTCATCAGCCCCTGGGTCGATTTGACGCACTCGTTCCCGAGTGTTGCAGGGCATAGCCCGCTAGACTACATCCCACCGTCCGGGTTTCACCACAAACCGTCTCCGGCGTGGCCGCCACCTGACGAAGAGGAGCTCGAGGAGCTGAAGAAGGCAGCGGTGGCTCAAAAGAAGGAGCTGCACAAAGAGGACGGCGAACCGACCGAAGAGAGCGGGATGCCCACGACAGCGGACGTTGCTGAGCGCACTCACCGGTTGAACTTCGTCATTGACGGTGAGCAGGTAGAGGTCAAGGAGCAGATACAGGTTGGTCTTCACGGTCAAGCAGCCATATTGTTTGACTGACGCGAGATACAGATGTACACCACGAATGAGCTGCTTGCTCATCCCTTGGTTAGCCCCATCATGCAGCCCACATTGGGCGGGCTGCCCCCGCTGCTAATCATGGTCGGCGGAGGCGAAATGTTGCGTGACGAGCAGATCTATCTGGCTCACAAATGCGCCAACCCAGCGCAGTACTTGCCTCCGGAAGCGTTGATGGACCACGAAGTGATGGCCCTGGTTGACCGGTATAAGCCTACCGATGTTCAGCTGCAAGTGTGGGAAGACCTGTGTCATGTGGCGCCGACTTTGAGCTTCACCCGGCCTGCGAAATTCATGTATCGTGTAAGTTGGGAATCACACCCTTTCGACCGCCATGCCACTAACAAGGGGAACACAGAGCGTTGCGCAATTCTCAGCCTGGGCATTGGCGAGGGCCCAGAAAACCGAAGTTGATATTGTCAACGACGACGCGATATCCGTCATCTCGAACTCAACTTCGTCGAGCGAAAATGGGCAGCAAGAAACAGTATGTCCCACATATTCACAAATCTACTGCCAAGGTCTCCCTAACGTTCGTGTAGAAAACCGAAAAACAGCAACCCGCCACCGTGAACACCCAACAGCCATCCTCCGTAGGCCGAGCAGGCGACCCCCTCCCCGCATTCGACAACCACATGATCCGGCAGCTCGTCACGCGGCACGGCGCCATCCTGCCCCTCCCTCCCGCCTCCGACCTGCCAGGCTGCTCTCTCGCCCGCGAGCACGTCGGCGTAGTAAAAGTCGGCACGGTGCGCAAGTGGCTCGCGCGCAAGAAGCGGTGGGACGCGCGCTTCAAGACGACCAAGGCGCGCGTGCACAAGCAGCGCCTGCGCGACATGGCCGTCGGCTACGAGGTCTTTGGCGAAGGAGAGGTGCCGCCCCCGAGCGCGCTCGCCGGCCGCAGGAAGCTCGGGGGTGCGGCCGGCGGGGAGGTCGATAAGGGGATGAAGAAGAGGGCCCGCGGGCTGGGCTTGTCGCTGTGGGCGCTGTGGGGGTCGAAGCATGACGAGATGACGATGCAGCGCGAGCAGCACGCCGCGAAGGCGCCTGAGATGGCGGCGGGGAGTGCGGCGCAGGGACAGGGGGCACGGGCGTTTTCGGATTTGGAAAAGCAGGAGCGGACGACGGGAGAGGGAAAGGGCGTGCCTTCGGCCGGGGAGACAAGTACGAATGAGGCGTGGAGGCATCTGGTTGGGGAAGGGAAGGCGAAGAGAGACGGTGCTGCGGAGGGCAAGTCTGACTTGGCGCCAGCCGGACCCGTCGGCAGCAGCAGCGAGGCAGATGCCAAGACAGCGGAGCAAAAGACGGCGAGCCTCCTGTCACCGGGCGACGCCCTCGAGACGAATGCTACGGGCAAGCGCGTCTTCATCGGCGGGTTGGCAACGCCCTTCAGCCTGCGCAAAGAGCCCGACACGGCGAGCATGATCACCCTGGCGACGCCCATGGATCAGCGCTCCACCAGAGTGTCGACGGCAGACTCAAGCAGCGTCGTGGCGGCGCCGTCGGTGAATGACCAGGAAAAGCAGGGAACTGCCGAACCGGGCGAGCAGGACGAGGGCAAGCTTTATGACGGTGCGACTACGGGGACGGCCACACCATTTATGACGCCGTTCTTGACGCCTGGCTCGCTCCTCGACAGACCTGGGTTTGAGAGGTTTGTGACTGCTGAGGAGGGAATTGCGAAGACTAGTTCTTGAGGAGTCAGGGAGTTTTGGCAGTGTTCGTTTCGATACCCATTCTTTGGACAGATATCTATCTTAGCCGCTTGGTGACGGATCTTGGATTAATACGTGCCATTCATTGAGTGCCTGACTTGTATCAGCATAGGCCGTCATCTCAATTAGTACAGACATTGTGACATCTCTGCACAAGGGAAGAGAAGGCAACTGGTGCGATATGTTGATACATTTGATACATGTTAAACCCGGCAAACGCCAAATACGCCCACCAGTGAAACGGCGCTGCCCGTATGTTGCAGAAACACGCCTCGCAAAACCTTTCCATATCCTGAGCGTGGTGCTCAAGGTCCTCTTGGATACTTCCACCTCGGTCCAAACCCTCAAACCAATGCCATGTATCCTTCCCCGAGGCCACAACCACACTTAATCCAGACCGTTCTCAGACTTCCACCTCGCCAGATACATGGCAGGATCCTTCGGTCCCAGCTTGTTCCCATCGTACTGGCCATACGTCCGTTGCATGTTGCGCGTCACGAACGGCGTGAGCTGGAATGGGTTCTCCTCCGTCAGCGCCTGCCTCTTGTTTCCCGCACACCGCAAGTAGCAAACTGCTGGAGGCTTGACGCACCTTGAACCCGTCCAGCGGCGGGCACACGTACGTGCGCACCTTGTCCCACTCGATGATGTAGCCGCCATACTTGGTGTGCCGACCCATCGACCCGGTGCCCGTGCCCTTGTAGAAACCCTTGTTGACGTCCTTGGTGGTCAGGCGCAGCCGCCGGTAGCGCAGCGCCTGCAGCGCGCGGGTGGGCTGCATGTTGTCTGTCTGTTCGCGGGTGGTGGGAGGTGGTGAATAGAGGTGTCGCGGTCGGCAATCTCGCGGCGACGTGGTTGGCGACCGGGAAATTTTGCGGCGTAAAGTGAACCGCGCCTGTACGTCCCATACCCGGCAGGCAAGAGGCTGACGACCCCTGCTCGCCAAGCATCGAAGCTCAAGATGAGCCCCGCAACCCACTGCAGTGACACCCCACTGGCGGCTTTCACACCGCCCAAAAGTTTCTGGCAGAACTCGAAATAAAATATCCCCATCCCGCCGCAGCTGTACAGAGCGAACCGACGTGCCACAGGCCAAGCACACCAGGCCGGCCACCGCTTTCTCTCACCTTGTTTCTTCTCCCTCCTTGTCTCACACCCTGTCAGTAACGAAGACACCTTGAAGAAGTCAGACGAAAAGAGAGAAAATGCCAGGCCGCCAATCCCACGGCCGGTCCCTCCTGCCCGAAGGCGGCGGCAGCTCCAAGCCCGGCAAGTCGCACGCGCGGACCTTTAAGAAGTCGCGCGCCAAAGCCACCGCCAAGGCACTCGACGCGTTTGCGCTCGCCGCGGCGCAGGTGCCCGAGTCGACGCGGGGCGTGCGCACGCGCGGGCTCGAGGACGACGACGACAACAGGCCCAGCAAGCGGTCACGCCATGGCGATGACGACGAGGACGGGGACGGGGATGACGTTGATGGCGACGTAGAGGAGGAGAGGAGCGGGAAGCGGGTGAAGAGGGCACGGCGGGATGAGGATGGGGAGGGTGCGTTTGCAGGGTTTTCGGATGATGGCGGTGGTGAGGGGGAGGGTGGGAGTGATAGTGAGGAGTGGCATGTGGGCGTTGGAGCTGAGGACGAGGATTCGGAGCTGGATTCGGACGAGGCATTTGGGGAGAGTGATGAGGAGCGATTTGAGGGGTTCGCGTTTGGGGGGAGTGCTGCGAAGGGGAAGAAGGGTTCCAGGAAGAGGAAGGGTGGGGATGAAGAAGAGGAGGATGAGGAGGATCTGGAGTCGCTTGGCTCCGACGCCATCGATCTTGCTACCGCGCTCGACCAGTTTTCGGAAGACGAGGACGGCGAGGAGCAAGGAAACGAGTCGGGCTCTGAAGAAGAGGAGGACGAGGACGAGGGGTCTACGGATGCCGACGATGAGAGCGAAGAGGATGGGTTCGATAAGGAGGACGAGTCGAAAATGGACGCCTTGCAGAGCATGATTGCTGGGTTTGGCGGCGACGACGACGAGAGTGACGAGGAACAGTCAGGGGGGCAAACTAAAACGAAACTCAGTCTGAAAGACCTCGGCTTGGCGGGGGTCAAGGACCCGCACATGAAGCGGTCACTGCGGCTCATGAATAAGGAGGAGAAGGCGGTCAAGCCTGGGTCGTCCAAGAAGCTTGATGTACCGCTGGCTAAGCGCCAGCAAGACCGTCTCCTCCGCAGCGCGGCGTACGAGAAGACCAACGAGACTCTGGACCGGTGGATTGAGACGGTCAAGCACAACCGGCGGGCCGACCACCTCGTCTTTCCCCTCGCCCAGAACGCCCACGACCGTGGTTTGAACAACGGCGAGCTCATGCCGATCACTCAAAAGACCTCGGGGACCGAATTGGAGAATACCATTCTGGCTATTATGGAAGAGAGCGGGCTTGGGCCCAGCACTAAGCCAGAAAAGAAGGAGGACGCAGAGGGCGCAGACCAGGCCGGGTTGTCGCAAGCGGAGATGAAGGAGATCCAGCGCCAGCGGCGACACGAGCGGGAACTGCACTCGCGCGAGATGGCCAGGGCAAAGCGTATCAAGAAGATCAAGAGCAAGGCCTACCGCCGGATCCATCGCAAGGAGCTCGCTCGGGAGGGGCAGGCAGAACACGAAGCGGCGCTCGCGGCTGGCGAGCTGGACTCGGAGGACGAGCGCGAGCTGGTGGACCGGAGACGGGCGTTGGAGCGTGTTGGTACGCGCCATCGGGAAAGCAAGTGGGCCAAGCTCGGCAAGAAGGCCGGGCGCGCCGTTTGGGACGACGATTTCCGCGCTGGTCTTACCGAGATGGCCCGGAGAAAGGAAGACTTGCGCCGCCGCGTTGAGGGTCAGGCCGGCGGAGCGGAGGACGACGAGGACGACGACGATGGGTCAGATGTATCGGACGCCTCAGAAGAGGGCGACGGTCGGCGCCGGCTCTTGGCACAGCTTGAACGTGCCGCTGCCTACGACGACGAGGAAGAGCCTACGTCCAAGCTCATGCAGATGAAGTTTATGCAGCGGGGCGAGGAGCAGCGCAGGAAGGAGAATGAAGAGGCCATTGCCGAGCTTCGCCGCGAGCTTGACTCGGACAACGAGGGGGGCTCGGATCCGGACGAGACAGAGGTCGGTCGCCGGCAGTTCGGTATGGGCAACGCAGGAGTTGCAACGAGGACAGGCTCATCCTCTGCGAAGAAGGACAAGGGTCCTAAGAGTGGTAAATCCGTCAATATGGTTGCGGACGGTGCCCATTCAAAGGTCTCGTTATCACAGCCCGAGACGAAGGCCGACCATCAATACTCGGCTTCTGGCACTGCTGGTGCATGGTCCACGGCCCAGCCAACGCCGTCAGCTCCTGCTGCCCCTGGCGTGTGGTCTCAGGCCGAGTCGTCAGGTCGCAAGAAAGATAAGAAGGCGGGCAAAACCAAAGCCATCGAAGTGGACATCTCCAGTGCTGCAACGCTGGGGATTAAGTCATCCAAGCCCAAGTCCACCTCTCACCAGTCGGGAGCGGCTGCAGCCGATGGGGCACAGGACTCGGACGACGAAGCAGCCCATCACCTGCCCATGGCCATCCGCGACCAGAAGCTGATCGAGCGGGCCTTCGCCGGCGAGGACGTACACGGCCAGTTCGAGGAAGAGAAGGCCGAGATTGAGCACGACGACGACGACAAGGAGATCGACAACACGCTCCCCGGCTGGGGCAGCTGGGTGGGCGACGGCGTCAGCAACCGGGAGAAGAAGCGGCACCAGGGGCGCTTTATTACCAAGGTTGAGGGCGTCAAGAAGAATGACCGCAAGGACTTCAAGCTGAAGGACGTCATCATCAGCGAGAAGCGCATCAGAAAGGTTTGTCTTGGCCCCAGTATTGTTGAGTATCGACCTGTCTGGCTGACCATTTCCCCCGCAGAACGACAAGTATCTCGCCTCGCAGCTACCGCACCCCTTCGAGTCGCAGCAGCAGTATGAGCGCTCGCTACGGCTCCCTGTCGGCCCCGAGTGGATGACAAAGGAGACGTTCCAGGACGCGACGAAGCCGCGGGTTATCATCAAGCAGGGCATCGTTGCCCCGATGTCAAAGCCCATGTACTGAGTGTTGGCTTGCTCGTTATGTCGTGTATATATCATGGCTGCATAGTTCGGAAAGACGAAAGGGGGTTTGGGTAGCTTTGAGTTGACGAGTCTATGGCCAAGGACAACATGAAAGCATTTTGTTATCCTTTCTCTACTTGGTGCAATTTCAGGAACCGTTCGACCTCGCTTCTTGCAAACCGTGACTTCTTGCTGTGACCTCTTGCTGTGAAACCAACTATGTCTATCAGGCGCCTAGCCAAACCCAAACCCAATGTGCGCCCGAATGTTTAGAGCAGTTTTTACAGGCGAGGCATGACAAGGACCTCGGCGAATGTATCAACCCCAGCAGGCATCTGGGACCTTCGACAACAGCCCGCCGCCCGATGCCACAGCGATGCAGACATCTAGTCTCCCTTTCGTCCCTCCCCTAATCAAGGCCCAACCCAATACTCCCCTCACAAACCATTCGCCGGCAGCTTCCCCTCCGTCTTCTCCAGGTACTCAACCATATCCGCGATCGTGCACACCTTGAGCCCCCACCTCCTCGCGAACGCAACGCACCCCTCCCCACGCAGCATCCCCGGCTCTTCGCGCAGCGCTTGGCCAGGCACTTCAGCGCCGTCATCGACCAACTCACAAATCGCCGCGGCGGGCTTCTTCCCCGCCAGCCGGCACAAATCCACCGCCGCCTCGGTGTGGCCCCGGCGCTCGCGCACGCCGCCCTGCTTCGCGCGCAGCGGGAACACGTGGCCCGGCCTTCGGAAGTCGGCGGCCGTCTTGCGCTCGTCCGCGAGGAAGCGGCACGCCAGCGCGCGGTCTGCCGCACTGATGCCCGTGCTGACGCTCGCGTGCGCCGCGTCCACGCTGACGGTGTACGCCGTCGTGCGCGGGTCCTCGTTGAGCGGCACCATTTGCGGCAGGGCCAGGTCGAGCGTGCGCTGCGGCAGGATGGGCACGCAGATCAGGCCCGAGGAGTGCCGCACCATGAAGGCCATTTGTTGCGGGGTTATGGCTTCCGCTGCAATGATCAAGTCCGCTTCATTCTCGCGCGAAGGGTCGTCGATGACTACGACAAATTCGCCGTTGCCTGAGTGAGAGGGGGTTGCGGGTTAGTGGGTTGGTGTGGTAAGAGCGCGGGCAGGAAGAGGGGCGAGAACGAGGGCATACGGAAGGCTTGGATGGTGTCCGGAATGCTGTCGAATTGTGAGGGGTCGAGGTGACCGGGCTGAGGGGTAGTCGACGGCATGGTTGCGATTGACCAGTGAATGTGCCCCTGTGTTATGGCGCAAGTGTACTCGCGGGGTCGAGGTTGTCGTTGGGGAGGACTGGGAAAAATTGGTCGGGGTGCAATCGCGATTGCAATTCGGATGGATGCGAATTCGGCGCCCGTCTGACTCTGACTCTGACCCTGACTCTTTGTACAGATTACTCAGCGCTTTCACAATTGCACTCGCGAGATGCCTGCTGCTACAACTCAATGCTACAAGGGTCTGTTTGGGATGAACAAATGCAAGAATCAGATGTTATGGCCTTGGGAGAAGCAAGCCGGGACAACGCCGAGATATCCCTCGGCGTTGGTGGGGTGCCGGATGCCGAACGCTAGGGGTTGCCGGCTCGCTTCCATTGACTTGATCTCTGGCATCTTAGAGCCCTGTTGCAGTACGACGACTAGTTGGAAGAAAACGGGGCAGCCTCGTGTCCTCGTCTCCGCAAAGCTATGACTAACACGCCGTGGGGGATTACACGATCTGTCGGCCCCTCGAGGGCTTGCGTCGGGCAACCTGGGGACCGCTGACGAGGGCTGACAAAGATGTCGACGGGCGGCATCGGCAATCCTGTGTTTCTCAAGAATGGCGTCTGCAGGACAGCTGCACATTGCGAGGTCCCTGAAAGGCGGGGCACAGTGAGCGTGCAGCGGGGCAGACGCTAGAACTGTTCTAGAACCCCGCGCGGCCCGGCGCTGTGGAACTCCAGGCTGCTGCAACCCTGCGGCGCAGACCAACCTCCAAAAAAGTGCCGGACCTCAATCTTGCGACCAGCTCCACGATCCGGACCGCGCGGCACGGCCGAGCGCCTACCGACCATCCGCGATCTTCAACATGCGGCCACCACTGCGACTGTTACCGCGGCTTGTCCGCCCGGCGCGGCCAGCGTCTCGAACCACAGCGCAATGGACGCTCCCTGGTCAACCACATCAACCACAACAGCAGCCTCCACCAAGAGCGCTGAGCACCACCTCGCGCCTGCAACACAACCCCTCCTCTACCACCGCCCCCTCTTCCTCCGTCAACGAAACCGAAGTCTCCCACTTCTCCGCCCTCGCCTCCTCCTGGTGGGACCCGCACGGCCCCTCGCGGCCGCTGCACCTCATGAACCCTCTGCGGCACGACTTCATCCGCGCCTGTCTCTCTTCTTCCTCCTCCGCCTCCCCAGCCCCCACTCCAACAACAATGACAGCGAGCCCCCGCCTCCGCTACCTCGACGTCGGCTGCGGCGGCGGCATCTTCGCCGAGTCGGCCGCGCGGCTGCCCTCGACGCACTCCGTGACCGCGATCGACCCGTCGCCCACCATCCTCGCCGTCGCGCGCGCGCACGCCAAGCGCGACCCGTCGCTGGCCGGGGGCCGGCTGGCCTACGTCAGCGAGACGATCGAGACGCTGCCCCTGCCAGAGAAGGCCGAGGACCGCTTCGACGTGGTCAGTGTGTTCGAGGTGGTCGAGCACGTCGACTACCCGGCCGCCTTCCTCGACCGCGTGGGCGAGTTCGTCCGGCCGGGTGGGTGGTTGGTGTTGAGCACCATTGCGAGGACGTGGATGAGTTGGGTGACGACGAATTTGGTGGCGGAGGATATACTGGGTGTGGTGCCCAAGGGGACGCATGATTGGTATAAGTATATTAATGAGGAGGAGCTGAGGGCGTATTTCGCTGGGAAGGAAGGCGTGTGGGGGGTGCCGAGGGTTATGGGGGTGGTGTATGTGCCGGGACTGGGGTGGAAGGAGGTGCCCGGGAGTGAGAAGGTTGGGAATTACTTCTTGGGGGTGCAGAAGGTCGGGTGAGTGTGTGGCCTCGCGGTTCGCTGTATGATATTGTACCACGTGAATGTGCGGTGTGACGTCGGTATCTAGCTTCTACGACATAGACGCACCGATGGCGCTATTCCATCAATGTTACACGGCTACCCAAGCCTGATAGTCCTCCACATCCGCAGACACTCCTGCAGGTCCATCGAGAGCGTCCCCTCCAAGGCCGACGAGGTTCCCTCGATGATGGCCACCAGCAGCGTGGCGTAGGCAAACGTCTTCTGGTCGTCCCGCAGCGCGTCCAGGTCCGACTTACGCATGCCCCCGTTCTCGGCCCACGACTTCCACAGATCCAGCATCCGGCACAGCGCCGTGGTGAACTCCCCCTCGAGAACCATCCGGTGCAGCAGCGTCCCCACAACCTCCTTCACCCCAATATCGTTGGACACCTCGCCCTTTAGCTTCAGCCAGGCGAGATTGTGCTCGGCCACCATCTTGGTATCCCACTTGGGGCTCTGCAGCGCCTCCATCATGCGCATCTCTTTGCGCTGCGTGTCCATCCGCATTCTGTCGCGCACTGGTCTCCATGTCAGCCTCCTCCTCGTCACCATCACGACTCGGGTGGAAGAAAAAGAAGAAGATAAAAATATAAACTCACTATCATCCATCCGCTCCTGATTCTCCCTCATCATCCTCTGCTGCATCGCTGCCGTCCTCTGCGCAGGCGGCAGCCTGTTCTCCGCCTCCATCGCGGCGCGCTGCTCGCGGTGGCGCCGTGAAAACAAATCCAGCTGCCGGGCGTGGTCGTCGGTATGCTTGGTGGCCCACTCAGGCGTCGCGGATTCCTCCACCACGCCGAGCAACACCAGCACGCCGCAGGGAACCGTCTCCTTGCGCGCAAAGCGCAGGATGTCGTCGGGGATCTTGTAGTTCCACAGGATCGTCTGGCTGCTCGTACCGTACGCCGTCGCTGCGCTGGCGAACCACGCGCCAGCTGATCGGTCGGACCGCACGCGGATGTGCTCGATGTATAGGCTGTCCAGGTGCAGCGTGCTGACGAATTGGTGCTCCGAATCTTGGCTAAGGGCCGTGACGACGCCGTCCACGGAGATTTGGCAGGTGATGGGGTGGCGGGAGTTGGCGGTGCCGCGGTGCTGGGTTGAGTCGATGGAGGGCTTCTTCTGCAGGCTGGAAGAATCGTCCTGCGGGGGCTCAGTGGTGCCCTCCGGCTCTGTCGTAGAGCTGGAATCTTCGCGGGGAGCCGCGGTCGTGGTGTCGTTCTCCTCCGCTGCTGACGAGGCCGTGGGTGGCGGTGGAGGAGGCGGCGGTAGACGCACCCAGTACGGCGGCAGGTGTGAATAATCTCGCGTCGTCCACGGCCCAGCCCAGGAGACCGCCAAACTGAGGTACCCGTCCGATCCGTCAAGCGGTGCGATGGTCAAAGCCTTCTCCTTCCCGTCCGGCGACAGCATCAGCGCGCAGCCCACGGGCGTCCACAGACCCGTCGACCGCAGCAGCCGCCAACCATGCGGGTCCGGCACCGCCCCGAGATCCAGCAGGTAGCACACGAGCTCGTCAAAGGCGACATCAACCTGCGGCTGCCGCAGCTGGTCGGCATACTCGACGCGCTGGGTCTTGAGGCCGATGACGTTGGTCTGCCAGTTGAAGGTAGTCCAGCTGCCGCCGGGGATGCTGGACGGGTGGCGCGAGAGGGTCCAGTACTGCGCGCGGTCGGCGAAGCGGTCCCAGGGGCGCACGGCGTAGCGCGGCAGCTCGACCTCGATGACGCGGTTGACGACGTCGCTGCGCGTGAGGGCAGTCAGTTTGCTGTGCCGCAGCATGCGCTTGATGCGCGACACCGCCGCCAGCGTCACCGCCGTATTGTACAGAATCGGTAGCACCCCGAGCACCGCTAGCGGCACGCCAATGTACGTGATGATGTCGGTCGCGGACACATCGGAGCTGGACATCTTGGCGGCTTACATTGTCTGGCGGGTGCGTGAGGAAGCGAAAAGTCGAAGGTGCACCGGCGGTGCGGCTGAGATTGGCACCATTTGAGGGCGCCACCCTGGCTGGCACTTACACCCCTGGCATTAAACAGACGGCCGAGGCTCCGAGAGAGGAAGAAGAGACACAGAGTAAAGCGATCACATCAAAAAAAGAAGACACGAGTTTTAAGACAGGGGGTTGATGAAGAAGATGATAAATTAGAAGCTCAAACGGACACGAT
This sequence comes from Chaetomiaceae sp. R4402, assembly GCA_023628555.1. Taxonomy (NCBI): domain Eukaryota; kingdom Fungi; phylum Ascomycota; class Sordariomycetes; order Sordariales; family Chaetomiaceae; species Chaetomiaceae sp. R4402. The sequence continues at coordinate 456,930 of JAMAKO010000015.1, read as the reverse complement.
GGCGAGAAGAAGCAGCAAACGAGGAAGTAAGGTCAACAAGCAGGTTGAGAAGCGAGCTGAACATAAGAGGAGAAAAAAATGCATGAATGAATATGAACCAAAGGGGAAGAAAAAAGAGGAGGAGGAAACCAAGGCTTCATAGGTAGTAAGGAAAATAGAACGGAGAAAGACGCCCCTTTAGACCATTCGCCTGGCCCGAGTTTCCTTGGGAACACCCTCACAACATCGACCAACCGCCATGCTTGACAGACGCTGTCATCTAAGTACTGTGTACGTTACAAAACCACTGGCAGTAGTCAATGCATGTCTCTTTTCTGTATGCGTGTCCTATTCCGCACAGATTAGCTGGTTGCCTTGCTGCAGCATTGGCTTCTCAACTCCCCAATCACTTGGCATCGCATCCGGTGCTCCTGTCGACTCAGCGCCACGCCGTGACCTACCAAATACACACGCTTCACGTCGCTTGTTGTCTCGTACGATACACCCCAACACGCAACGACTCAGCAAGATGCCGCGCCGTCCTTATCCCAAGTCAAGGTGTTTTGGGATGTGGTTGGTCTCGACAAAGCGCTGAAAAGGCTTCCCGAGTCTGACACGTCGCTCTCGACCGACAAGCTCCGAAGCATGGACATCGCAAGGGCACCTCAGCTCGACATCGATGATCCGAGCCCGGTGGAGGCCCATCCTATCTTCTTCCAACCTTTCACGGACAGTCCTGAGTACAGGAACGAGGTTCTGGAATATAACCAAGTTTGCTCTTGGTCTCATTGTCCCCATGAGCTTCTGCACATCGACAGGGTGTCGTGCGCTTTTTATCCCTTTGGTGGCTAAGCCACGCGATGGGCCATGCGTGTAGACAGGAAGATGCCGCGAGTGGCATTCAATCCCCCTCTTCTTCTGATGCGCCACAGTGGATTTACCGAAGGTTGGTACTTCCGCTTTCAGGTTACAACGTTGACATTGGGCTCACCTTCTAAAATGCAGCTACGCGCTGGGCTGCCGACTTCCCGAGTACAGTGGCGAGGCTGAGTACATCAAGAAGCACAGGGAGCGTCCCGACCAAGTGCTGCCTGAATGGTTCACCCGCACGGCGGGTTGCGTTCAGGGCGAAGGATTTCGACCCATGGCATGCTACGTGGTCGACAATACGTCTCACAAGCTCAGACCCAACGACGCCCTCCGCAGTGAGATCGTCGCAGCCGTCTCATTCATAAGGAGGCAAATGCAGCCCATTAACGATGTGCAGAGCACCATCCCTGTAGGTTCCCAACCTCCATGTACATTCGGCGGGCTCTCCTAACAGCAACGGCCGCAGATTCTTGTCTTCTCCATCTACCACAGCGAGACGGCACGAATCACTCAAATGTGCTGGAACGGCGAGCACACCCCGATCACCTTCCGCCAATCACGTCTGCTGGACCTCTCTCCCGATTCCATTGAAGAAGTTTCGGATGCCATGCTGTTAGTGCGCTGGATGGCCTGCAGTCCGCTCCGCAAGCCCAAGGTAGCCCGTGGCTAGCCCTCCAAGTCAGGCGGCACACTCCCGCTCTGAATAGGCAAAGCTTGAGCCATGAACCATGTTCGACGCAGGGCAAAATTTTGGAGCGTCGAGCTGTATTTTGTATTCATCGACGGATGGCGTTCGGCGGTTGGGACATCACACAGGAGGGTTTGGGCGGAACACCGCCGGCGAACAAGGTCGGACAACGAACAGGGGCAGTTCTGCCGTTCTCAAGAAGAGTTCTGAATCTGGATTTATTGCATTGATCTACAAACTTAAGCGTCCCCCTTGCAAGTGAGCTCAGGCAAACGTGATGCCGAGTGAGGAGCCAAGCTACGACGGAAGGTCACGGGGCGAGCGACTACACATTTGTTTCGGCGCTGGCTGTACTTGTAAGCGTAGGAAGAAGACTGACCTGCTATTTGCTGTGAAACCATCAGTCCCCTTCGAGTTGTCTGGTGACGGAGTATCCTGCGGTCTTCGAACACGTTAGCCACGAGACCCTTTACGTGGTTAAGAGCAAACGATGCGTCCAAGGAAAGTGACTATGTCAGTGTTTAAGCCGTGTCACCGGCGATATCATCAAAGCAAAAGCTATGTAGACCGTCGTGATAAAATTGAAATCATCATAGAAGTCGGGCGACTGCAAGCGTAAAGAGACGTAGCTTACCATCGTCGTTCTCTTAAATTAGGAAGCCGGTCCATCGTCGGCCAATCTGGGGATATTCGGGATCTGAGATAGTCAGCATGGGTCCATGCAGCAAGAGAGGAAGCATTGTGATGTGTCAAGGAAGGATCAGACATGACGTTGTCATCTTAGCGTGAGCTCTGACATATGCTTGTCAATTTTAAAGTCGAGTCATCACGGGACGGGTGCAGTGAATGCGAGGGAGGACTGGGAGCAGCAAATTCGCAACATACCTGACGACGGGGGGCAGTGTGTCGTAATGGGCGGCCGGTGGGGAAACACACATCTGCTACCTGTCAGCAAGGTTCATCGCTGAGAGTGCAATGGCGAATGTTCGTCCATGAATATCAGAAAAGCATGAATGGTAGTTAAAAAGGTTGTCTTCAGCGGGAATCCCGAGTCAGACTCGTCATCTAGAGTCATCAGAGAATGGATGTATTGAAACAGCGGCAAGCCGACTTGGTACCTACAAGATGCAATCGTTCGTGCGGTTGGGCCAGGGCCGAGCGCTGACATCTTTCCAAGCCCGTTAGCCCGAGCCAACAATACAATCGGTGAGAATGCGTGGCAGCGGATGGTAATCAGTGGACGAGGTTTTCTAGGCCTGTCGCAAAATGGCGTGTCTTGCTCATTTGGTATTCGGAGCCCAGTGCCGCTTCATCATGGAAGTTCGTCGATGCCTAGCAAAAGAGGTGCCTACTTACTCAGACAAGGTGGCCTCTGCAGTTGACGGTCAGCGTCTGTCAAACCAGAAGATGTGCGAATGCAGATAATGGAAAGAATCAGAAACAGCCAGTTGTTTTCTTCAAGGGGAATCAGTCGGTAATTCCAACTTGCCGAAGCAAAGAAGAGATCATCATGAGAGCATAATCGGTATCCAAATAGTGCCACTGACCTACCGGGCTTCGTGAGGAGAACGCGTTCGGCATCTGGATCCAATCCACAAGTGGCGTCGTCCAAGCGCGTGCTGACAACGACCTCACCGCGGCGGCCACAGCGGCACAACATCCAAGACCATCCCTCGACGCTCGATCGGCGACTGATGCTCGTGGAGTTCTAGAGTACTATTTGGCCATCAGCAACTGTATGGATCCAATCGGACTGGACGACAACGCGACGGCAACAGCGGCAGTGATCAGACTGACGTTACAATTTCTAGTTTCATGTCCGTAGATCAAAGACTCTAGTTTGCGGTGTTGGGTTGTCATCAGGCAATTGCCTGCTGTGTGCCGCGCAGAAAAGGAAAAGTGGTCACTTACCAGAAGCCGGACCGCGAGGGTTGGTGTGGAAGATGGGAAGAAGTCAACGCAGAAAAAAGTTGAGCTGCTGGTTTTGAAGCTGGCGTTGGAGGGTGGAGCTTCCTAAGAAAATTCCGCTGCGTGCGGTGGGGCTTGCATCGAGCTTGGCTTTGTTGGGGCTCAGCAGGGATCATGTGACCGCGTTCCCAGTTCGCGTCTTCTGCACGGGTGCAACTCCACCCTCGATTTCTCATCACGCGTCAACCAGTTCCACGGCCGCGGACAGTCCGCAACAGGGGCAAAGACATATCACATCGATTCAACAGTTCAGCATGCCTGAAATTGCTGAGAGTGAGCTAAAGCGTGTTTTCGTTTCCACACCCGTATGCTAACGGCAGCCCATCCAGTCGCACGCATCGTGCACTTTCTCCGGGTGCACCTAGTTGGAAAGACGATCAAAAGCGTAGAGGCGATAGAGGATGCCAATGTGTTTGGAAAGGTTGGAACGACCGGCGCCGATGTTGCCACGGCATTGGCCAACAAAAAGGTCATTTCGGCGGGCACTCAGGGCAAATACTTTTGGTAGGTTATCGCCGCTCCAGTTCAAGAACGCAGATGGCAACTAACGCGGCTAAGGCTTGTTCTCGACCGACCGCCCCATCCCGTGATGCACTTCGGCATGACGGGTGCGCCTACCTAGCTTTAACAGCTTTCCCAGCGTACGGGCTAACGTTGATTGTTAGGTTGGATTCACATCAAGGGTGACCGAACAGCGTACACCAACTACTACAAGAAGCTGAAGCCCGAGGAGATGGAGGCTTGGCCGCCGAAGTACTGGAAGTTCAAATTGAAGACAGACGATCCGGTGGTTGAAGTCGCCTTCACCGACCCCCGACGCTTCGGCCGTGTCCGCTTGGTTGATTGCCCTGGCGAGAGCATCAGGAAATACTCGCCACTGGTCGAGAACGGGCCGGATCCGGTCGTCGACATAGACGTCTTCACCGAAAAGTACCTCCGAGAAAAGATGCACTCGCGTCGTGTGCCCATCAAGGCGCTCATTCTCGACCAGAGCGTCATCAGCGGGGTCGGCAACTGGGTTGGCGATGAAGTCCTCTACCAGGCCAAGCTTCATCCCGAGCAATACTGTGACGACTTTACCGACGAGCAGATCAAGAAGCTTTACGACGCCATTCGATACGTGTGCCAGTTTGCCGTCGACAAACTCGGCGACTCGGACGAATTTCCCAAAAATTGGCTCTTCCATTACCGCTGGAGCAAGGGACAAAAGGGCGCAGTGGGCCATCTGCCCAGCGGCGAGAAATTGGCTTTCTTGACTGTGGGCGGGAGGACAAGTTGTTATGTGCCGGAGGTCCAGAAGAAGAGCGGCCGCATTGTGCCGGGCGTAAAGGAGGAGCTCATTGAATCCGACCAGGAGGAATCAAAGCCGAAGAAGGCTGCCAAGTCACGAAGTGCCAAGGTTGAGGATGGACAAATTTCGAATAAGAGGAGGAAAGCGGAGGAGGAGGAGCCGCCGGCAAAGAAGAACAAGGCGAAGAAGTCACCAACAGAGCATGGGCAGGGGGTCAAGAAGAAGGAAGAAAAACAGTTCGCGGTTAGCAAGATCGAGCCTGGGAGGCGACGTTCGGGACGATTGCAAGGAAAGATTGCCTGAGCCGAGCATTCACGGCCTCCAGAATACGCAATGCATGGCAGAACCCACGGTTCGTTTTGCATACGCTCACATTGTCCCCTCGCGCGTTGCCTTCCATGCCGAATCGTGACAGTCCATCCACCAGCTTTCACTTTTGCTGGACTTGTGACCTCTCAGCGTTGACACCCGCAACTGCCGTCGCAATCATCATTGAACAGCGAGCTCATCACGGTTCCGACTCAACTTCCGGCGGGAAGGTTCCAAACAGGGCCATCAAGTGCTGCACTTCCGCTGGGCCCAACAGCTTGCCGGTCTCTGTTGCCTTGGCCAGCATTCTAAAATCTGGGATCTCCCTGTCAGTACCGTCTCTCGCGCCAGCGTTCCGCAACCCTTGAATTAGGATTTGCACTGAAGGGGGTAAGGGCGGAAATGCCAACACCTACAGTCAACATAGTGCCCTTCGACGTGCCATACAGAGCCAAGATCAGCAATACTTCCGACAGCCTGAGAAGGGAATGTTTGGGCGTTATCGCACCTGGCGTGGCCGTCATGTAGCACTCCGCGTCCTCCGTCTCAGACGCGTTCTTGAACGTGTGGATCGCACCGGGCGGGACAGTCATCAAGTCCCCCGCCGAGGCGGTGACTTCAGCATCGGGCGTCACGAAGATCATAGCTCCTGCAGCACGCTAAGCAAGCAGCCAAGCAACGGCACGCGCTCACAATCCCTGCAAGGAAAACGCGCGGTGCACTACCCGCCCGTGTTGTTCGCCCCGGTAGACGAAGAGGGCACCGCGCGGGAGAGAGCCCTTGTTTCAGGTAGAGAGATGCAAGTGAGGAGGGGATGTGGATACTGCCTGGGGATGTCCGCCCCCGTACCTTTGGTAACGAAGAACAGCTCGTCGTGGAAGCGGTGCCAGTGCATGGGCGGGCCGCTCTTGCCCGCGGGGATCTCGAGCAGCACGCCACTGACCCGGTTCTCAGTCAGCGAGCCGTCCTCGTAGACGCGGATTGTCAGGGGCCCGACGCGGAGCGTCTCGGCCGCGTGCTTGGCGTGGAGCTTGACGGGGACGGGGCCGCGGATCGGCATCTTGGCTTTGTGGATTGACGGAATGACTTTTGAGTTTGTTTTGACCTCCTCTCAGGTTAGGTGGTTTGCAAATGTGGTCAGGTACGATGTGTAACGACGGCCGGGCTTGGGGTTCTCTGAATCATGGCATCACGCAATGAAGGGGTTAGGGTTGTGACGCTCTAGCGTCACGGGGACTCGACAAGCGACTTCTCATGCTTTGACAACCGAGTTTCGCGTTGAAGACCTTTGAACGATGCATTCTGAGAAAGGCAGTAATCAGGCAAGTGTTGTTGACCGCCGAATGGGCTTTGGCACCAACAACACCTGCGGCCCGCTTCCAAGCCCAGCGTTGAGAGACAAAACCACTGGATTGAACTGAAACCGATCAACTCGATTGAGAGCATTGGAGTTGATTGCCTCCAGCTTGTCAACTAGGTCTCTCGCGCTCAGATCTTGGCCATGAAGGGATCCAGTGTCCGCAACTACCTACATGCAAAATATCACCGTCATACAGAAGTAGAGTGCTCTTAAGTATATGCCGAGCAGTGGGGTGGCCGTTATTCTACATCGTGGCTCTCGAATCTCACGGCGAACTCCTTGTAAATACACTGCATTGTTGTGTATCAGAGCATCGTCAGAAAACAGAATCATGAAGCGTGACTCTAAATGATAGGAATAAATCATATGGTAAAGTGTGCCTGTTCAAACGCACGCTGCTACACATGGATTCTAGTCGCTTTTGGGATTGGAGGATCTGAGCTGTTGGTCTTCGCGATTGCCTCAGGTTGCATGTACGGACTACAACACGGACACAAGCTCGCTGTACTACTAGTAACGACTCATGCGAGACGCTTAAGTATCCTTTAGGTCATGGCTGAGTTGGCGGGAGGTTGCTTTGCTTGAGCCATTGACTCCGGCATTACTAGGTAGGTACCCATAGTTTCGTCTAGACTCAATGTAAAGTCTCAGTAGGTTGGTAGATATGGAAGTTAGTACCAGCCTGAGGTATTCTGACAAGGACCCAAGAGAAATGTTTTATTCATTCATGTTCAGCTCGACGTCTCCTTTCAGCGAAGTGCCCGCTCTGTTCCCACCCGTGACAAGCTGTGGAGTCTCAATTTTGCTCCAAGATACGGGTTTCCCTTGCATGATTTTCATGGCAAGCAGGCTTCGTCACTGTGCCGTTTCATGACACTCCTTCGAGTTACATCGTCTTTGTTTTTCAATCTTGATTTTCTGTGTTTACCTGGGTTGTGTCCGTCTAGGTATGATTCCATAGAAGGAGATAAACCCAACTTGAGAGGGCGGCTGGAGACCTTATGTCACAGATCACATATACCTTATGTTGTCTCAGTTGTGCCAGGACACGGTAGGTCTGAGCCTGTTTGACATTCATGTAGTTATATGAAACAAATCAGTGAGTCACTCAGACCGTGTCAGCTCCGAGGTAATCGTAAGCCAATAATAAGGCTTCAACTGACAACTTGCCTTTTAGGAGAAGGTTTCGGACGACCCAGTGAGCCTTGTTGAAACGGACGTCTGTTTACTCTCTTTGGAGTAACTATCCAGACGGACAAATCATATCCGGTATCGGACGACTGCTGATGCCCATGACGGCCTTTGGTTTGCGTTCCGAACTAGTAAGCGGTTGCAACGTCGCCTTGGACGCCTTCTGTGTTTGGCAGGCAATAAGCCGCTTATTATAATTCGGAATGTAACATTAGGTATCGCATCTGGGGTAACCCACATCAGGTTCCTTCTGTGCCCCCCGGCTTTGGGCATGTCGGTTCCCTTGAAACTTTCCAAGTGAAGGACCGATCGACCGGCTTGACGGCGCGCTGATGGAAGAGCAACTGGACAGAAGCAGAGGCCCTTGAGCCCTCTGCAGGAACGAGCAGCCACGTCCTTGTAACCGGGTTTTTCCATCTCGAACCGGACATTCAAGCAACAAATTGGGAATCTGGTCAGGATGCACGTACGGGGGCAGGCAGCAACTTCGTTCGCTCTTTTCGGAAATCGCAGGCTCCCAATCGGGAAGTTTCTCTCCCACAGCCACGGTAGCAACCGGCAATGCGAAGCGTCAAAACATGCATGTTCCACGATCGTGGGCGGGTGGGTGCGCGCACCAAATCGCCAAATGCAAAAAACACCGGGCCGGCTACAAGTCCGAGCCATCACCGTTCGTTGTTTGACTATGAAGCTATTTGTCGATGCTTATTGTTGGCTGCGTAGGTGCTGACGTCCGCCCGGCTCCCTCAGATCCGAAACGACGCCGGAAGCCAGCGTCCGCTCTTTGTCTGGACAATCAGGAGAATCAAGAAACCAGAAACCGCCGACCACCCATCATTCGACCGTGGTGTGACGGGCCCAACAGGTCATTATACCCCCCCTTGGCCCATGCTTTGATGATCATTTGTCGAGATGACGCTGCTCCAACCCAACGTTGCAGCCTGGCTAAAGATCGCGGGGTAGGCCATATATCCTCGACAGGCTGTTTGGACGACGCCAACACCTCATTCGCCGGCCACGACCTTCGGCGCGCCGGACGCAGTGGAGGCAGAATCCCGGTGTCACCACACATCGCCGGCCTCGTCGCTGCTTGTCGCCCTGGTGCATCTCAAGATCGCCGCCCGTGACCCTGCAGATGAACAGGGCCGTTCCGGCGGACTCACTGTCGGCCTCGTGCCCCCAAAAGATCTCAATGCCAACCGACCAATCTCCGACCGATCCTTGCTGCGCTCTGATTTCGACCGTGGTGCGCTGGTTGGTGCGCGGATTATTTGCCTCCCAGCTGCGGTCATGCAATATCGCCCTCAATCTTGGCGTCCCATCACCGTCAAGACACCGTTACACAGCCCAACGAATTCATCTGAATCCCCGTCGGGATGGTTCCCATCGCGCCGCGCCGAAAGTTGAGGCTCCTGCCCAGATTGGAGGTGACGCTTGTTTCCAACTTTACAAAAACCTTCTAGAAGAACCTCGAACGTCGTAAGACGACTGGTAGACTTCCTGCGATGTTTTTGCAGACCGCTCACAACAACAGCATGTTTTTATATCCAGCCCGAGCACCTCGGCAGGCCCACAATCCGGCGTTTTTCGGCAGCAGCTGGCTTCCCGCGCGGGACCACGAGGTGCATGTGGGTCTGCTGCGGACGAGCCGGACATTGGGAACTTACGCCAACCACGCGGGGGCATGGGGCGGCTCGGAAGGACAGCTCCACTTGTCAACAGCACTCGGCCACCCGTGCCGGCGTCGCCTGCAGAGGTTCTCCTGCTTCTTCGCTTTCCCCAGATATCTGCTCTCGCTTCCCCACACGGAAGTGCTCGGCCCTTCTCTGCCGTGGCCCCATATAGGGTTCGGGCGGCAGCCGAGCCTGCCTATCCGAGTGTGGGCCTCAAGCAAGAATCCCTCCGGTGGCGAGCGCCTGAAGATGTGGCTGGAGCTTGGAGGTGGTCCCTCCCAATCCCCGTGCTGCGTCCCTTGCCGTCCGAGCTGATGCCGTGGCGCTATTGCTCTTGGATCCGGGGTACGGCACATGACAGAACTGCCGGGTACACGGCTGGAATCAGTGGGCCATCCGGCGAACTCGGTTGTGCCCCCCTGACCACAGGGGTTGCCCCAAGCATCTGTCTGCCTCTGCTCGCTCTGGCATGGCTCGAGCATGGTCCCTTGGGCACTTACCATCCGATGGGCTGCAGATCTTGCATGCACCGAGGAGCGTGTCTCCCTCCGCATTCTCTCGGCACCCAGACGGCTTCCATTCCGAGCGCCAATGGGACGCGCATTGTGCCTTGCTGAGGAAATAGATTGGCACCAAGCTTTCTCTGTAGGGAGCAAGGCGCCGAAGATCTATATGACTTCATTTACTCAGAGGAGTTCCATCTTAGCCTCGACTTCTCTGAGCGAATACACGATCGGCTCTCGGGCCCATCTTGCCGGAGCCCGTCCTTCTACTGCCGGAGGGGCAGCCAGACACTCCGGAAGGGAATTCCCATGAGATTCTTACATGATTTTGGCGGTTGTAGTTCGCCAGCCGCGGAGCCCTATAAAACCTCACAGGCGCCACCTCTTGACCAGCTCACGCCATCGGGACCACGCACACAGGCCTGACCATCACAGCACTGATAATCTTGCATTCTGTTCAACATGCTTACCAGACTTCTCGCGCTCGGCGCGCTCTCGGGCGCGGCCATTGCCCAGCAGGTCGGCACGCTGACGACCGAGACCCATCCCAAGATGTCCTGGCAGAAGTGCAGCTCTGGTGGTTCCTGCACGACCCAGAACGGCGAGGTGACGATCGACTCCAACTGGCGCTGGGTTCACCAGACCAGCGGGAGCACCAACTGCTACACGGGCAACACCTGGGACACCAGCGTCTGCTCTGACTCCAAGTCGTGCGCGTCCAAGTGCGCCCTGGACGGTGCCGACTATCCGGGTACTTATGGTGCCTCGACCAGCGGCAATGCCCTGACCCTGAAGTTCGTGACCAAGGGCCAGTACTGTAAGTGGTCAATCGACGTGCCTCACCGTTTGTTCAACGCGAAACACGGACATCGTTGACCTGATGGCCGCAGCGACCAACATCGGCTCCCGTCTGTACTTGATGGCCAGTTCGTCCAAGTACCAGATGTTCACACTGCTCGGCAACGAGTTCACCTTCGATGTCGACGTCTCGAAGCTCGGGTAAGTTTTGCAGCAATCCCACCAGCTCAAAAATGGCCGACACTAACTGCGTTCAGCTGCGGTCTCAACGGTGCTCTGTACTTCGTCGCTATGGACGAGGATGGTGGCATGTCCAAGTACTCCAGCAACAAGGCCGGCGCCAAGTACGGCACGGGTTACTGCGATGCTCAGTGCCCGCGCGATCTCAAGTTCATCAACGGTGAAGCGAACTCGGCCCAGTGGACCCCGTCGACCAACGACCCGAACGCCGGTACCGGCCAGTACGGCTCGTGCTGCACGGAGATGGATATCTGGTGAGTACATACAAACTCCGAAGAGCCTGATATTGCGCGTCCTCTGACAGACATGCCAGGGAGGCCAACTCCATCTCGACGGCCGTGACTCCTCACCCCTGCACCACGATCGGCCAGCACCAATGCGAGGGCGACTCCTGCGGCGGCACTTACTCCAGCGACCGCTATGGCGGCACTTGCGACCCCGACGGCTGCGACTTCAACGCCTACCGCCAGGGTGTTAAGGATTTCTACGGTCCCAGCATGACTGTCGATACGACCAAGAAGTTCACCGTTGTTACCCAGTTCATCAAGGGCAGCGACGGCGAGCTGTCCGAGATCAAGCGCTTCTACGTACAGAATGGCCAGACGATCGCGCAGCCCAACAGCACGATCGACGGCAACCCGGGCAACAGCCTGACGCCCGACTTCTGCAAGGCCCAGAAGGTGGCCTTCGGCGACCGCGACGTCTTCAACGAGAAGGGCGGCTTCTCGCAGTTCAGCAAGGGCATTGCTACGCCCATGGTGCTGGTCATGTCCCTGTGGGACGACCACTCCGTCAACATGCTGTGGCTCGACTCGAGCTACCCCATCGACAAGGCCGGCACCCCGGGTGCCGACCGTGGCACCTGCGACACCAGCTCGGGTGTGCCCAAGGAGATTGAGTCCAGCCAGGCCAGCAACCAGGTCATCTACTGTAAGATAATTGCCAGCTCCACTTACGAGAACCGAGTACTGACGTCGAGCAACAGCGAACATCAAGTTCGGCCCCATCGGCTCGACCTTCAAGCAGTCGTAAACTGTGGCAGAAGCGTTTTCGGAGAAGAGGGAAGAGCAGAGAATGGGGGAGATAGAGGCATACAGCGAGAGTCGGCGCTGCATACATGGCACGGCCATAGACAACATATGCATTCATCGGCGGAGGGTGTCGTTGCCCGGTGGATCGGACCATTTCCTGTAAATACATTGCCTAGTACAGCGGGCCTTCAGAATGAGCGCGTGGTTCCGCAATCCGCATTATTCTTTTCCAATCCTGCTACCAAAAAGACAGTGAAAAGCCAACATCCATAACGGGTATCGTACCGAGGTGCCAGAGCAAAGTAAAAAGCACTACACCGGCGTCATGTCAAGCCAAGAAAGAACCCAACCATCAATCCCTACCCCCACCCCACCCCAAAGTAAGCATATCCACCCCTTTCTTGCTGCCCGTACAATTTCACTCGCCATCGTCGTCCTCCTCCTCCTCCGAGATATCGCACAAGAACCCAACCGCGAGGTCACACCCGGACCCGGACGCCCGCTCCCCGTCCCAGCCGGGGACCCGCACGGGGATGATGGTCACCAGGTTGACGAACGGCGCGCCGTCCTTGCGGTAGTTGACCACCTCGACCTGCACCTCGCGGCGGCGCTCTACGGCGCGGCGCATCTTCTTCACCTCGCGCTGCTGCTGCTGGTCGTTGACATGTTGTGATTGCTGCTGCTGTTGTTGTCTGGTCCAGTCCATCGTCGTCGTCGTAGTCGCGGTGCCCGTCTCGGTGGCGAGTGGTGGGTGGGTTGGTCGCGTCCGGGCTGGATCGGTCGCCGCTGCTGCAGCGGCTGCAGTTTGCCATCCTGTCCGACCCCGTTCCCGTTCCGCGGCAGCGAAACCCGCCGCCGTACCCATCCGCACCGCATCCGACTGACTACCGTCCCCCATCAGCCGCTCCCCCCACCTCGGAATCACCACACTGCTCTGAGCAATCCCGACACCATTACCAATCACGCACCCGCCGTCGCCACCGGAATCCTCATCGCACTGCACAGCCCGCCTAGGAAGCGTCGTCTGCTGCTGCCGCTGCTGCAGGAACCGACAATTCCGCCCGAGCACCTCTGCCGTCGCATAGCCGGTCAAAGCACAAAAACCGTCCGAAGCGTAGACAATGGGCCGGTCGGGCCGCAGCATGTCGCACACGACGATGGCGCAGGAGGCGTCGACGGCGCCGAGGGGGATGTCGGGGTCTGGGCGAGCGTGGATGGTTGCCTTTTTGGTTTTCTTGTTAGTTATTTCAGGGGTTTCTTCTGCTGGTGATGACGTGCTTGAGTTGGGAGTGCCAGTTGAGTTGGGACTTTTGTCGGCGCCTCGTGTTGGGAGGGAAAGGGAATAAGCAAAGTGGGTGGGTGGCTTGGCTGACGGGGGCAGGGAGGGCGTGTGGGTGAGGTAGAGAACGGGCAAAGCGAGAAGCAAGGGATGAAAAAAGGTAGTTGAAATGGAAAGCGCGGAACAAAGTTGCATACCAGAATTCTGAGAATGTCGATGCCGCTGGGTGCGTAAAGCCCTGGGTAGATCAGGGGGTCGTGTGGTTGGGCTTTTGCGGGCTGGTGATGTTGGCGAGGGCGCTGCGTCGGGAAGATGTGCTATTGACAGTAAGTAAACAAGCCGGAAGAGCTGGGGAAAGGGGGGTGTAAGACAATGAATTATTTTACTTCTAGGGCTTGCTCCTCCCACGGGTTGAGGAGGCTGGGCTTGGAGGGCGCCATGAGGAGCGGTTGACTACGGAGGGTTGCCGAGGAAGCCATCGATAGCGAGGGAAGGAAGACAGGTCTCAAATCGGGGGTCGACCACGGCCCGGGTAGGCCCCGTCGGTCAGTAAGCACATCGATGCTGGTGGTAAGTTCGCAGGCACCCATGGCTCGTTAGGGCCGAGGGATGGCTTGCATAGAAGTACGGATTATCATGCGCAGACGTTGAACGGGACGCAGCCAGTCAACACCAGGAACGTTGTGTATATGTATCTCTGTGCAACCTGACGCCGTCACCGCCCACGGAGCCTCTCCCAGACGATTCCACACCGAATGCACCGATGTCCCCCATGGTCTCCAGCTGCTGGGCATCGTGGAACGAAGGCAGCCGGAATCCAGTTATGACAGATGAACGATCGGATCGTGGTGGAGGACAGACAAGCGAGTGCCGCGGACAGCGTCAAGGGGGCAGGTTGCCGAATAGAACTGTAGTATGGGCGGACCACCACCATGTCTGGCGGGGGCTGGACGGGTGTGCTGGATCGGGGTCCAAGACTGCCGCACCTCTTTGTCCGATCGCCAGGTCCATCGGCTCCTGTTTGGGATCGGGACCAACCTCGCCAGCTAAGGGAAGGGGGGTCTGAGAGGGGGGTGGTCGGTACCACCAACCGGCAAATGCGAAACCCGGACGCATCGAATCGACAAACACGATCGGAGCCCAAGCGAATTCCCATCTGGTCCTGCGCAGGCTCGATGCGAGAGCCGATTTCTCGATCCAGGAACACTGCAGGCCCACCACGAATCGGCCCAAGCTCCTTTGGTCGACGATGGGTTGCGGGAAGTCCCGCCGTTGCTGTACCGAGTTAGATCGGTGCAGGGCCTCAACAACGGTGATGTGCCACGTTGTCGAGAGGCAGGGACTGTCGGGCTGATGATTGATGCATTCCAACGCTTTTAGGGATGGAATAGATCGGTTGTCAGAAGGCCGATCATCAGCGAAGACGCCGGCGATTCTGCGGTACGGATACCCGGCGGGTCGACATTCCCAGCCGAAGCAGCCTCCAGCGCTCAACCACTGCACACATGATCCCGGAAATCGTCCGCCGGCAACGATGTCGACGACGACGCCAAAGCGATTACGAATGCTTGGGGATTTGTCACTTGGGATGCATGAATTTCGAGATGCTGAAGTGCTCAACCAGAGGCAGTGCCATCTGCGTGCCGTCAGACTTGGCGGATGTGTTCATGAGGAGTTGCCGGACGCCGCTGCCTCAGTTGAGCGATGACGATGATTATGGAGGCTGCACACAGTACGGATAAGTATCGAGAGACGGCAAGTGCACTTGGCTCTAGACCAATTAACCATTTATGGAAAGGCGCTCCAAATTCACCCCACACATTTCTTGGCTGTCGCGTCCAATTGCTGCAGACGCGTCTTCCTCGTTCTTCGTTGGACGTTGGTCACACAAAGGCAAAGGCAATCGAAAAGTCAAACTGCCTGATACTCGACGACTGGTAAACAATTATACCTGACGCAGTTGACTGTTTTACACGTTCGTGACATTTAGCTGTACTCGACAGCGCTGGACGTCCACCTCCCCTAGTCGAATTCATCCCCCCTCCACGGCAACCCCACCATGCCACGACTTCTCCAGCGCACCCGGCGGCCGGATGCCGCCGCTGGACGCCCAGCCGCTGACGATACTCCCCTTGAGCTGCCACCCTACGAGCCGCCTGCGTACCCCATGGACGACAAGATCAAGCAAAAACTGGCATCCATGTCCGGCGGACGCGAGACCGACAGCTCGAGGCGCCAGTTCGAGAAGCACCTCGCCAAGTCGACCGCCTACTTGTTCGAGAGCGTCGGCAGCATCAACGATATTCTGTTTGCGCGGAAGCGGTCGCTTGCCCACATGGCCGAGAAGCGCCGGGCGAGGGGCGGCGAGGAGAAGACCGAGGCCGAGGCGTCACTCGAGGAATACATGGCCGAGCTGGAGGCTGCCATCACCGAGCTGACCGACTCGTCCGAAGAGGCTGCACGCTGGCTGATCGACTGCCGCGCCGAGCTGGAAGACCACCCGGCTGTGGTCACGCAGGTAGTGGAGGGGCTGAATGCACAGCAACCGCGGCCGGAGCCCAAGCCGCCAAAGCCCAATGCAGCGGCCTCCAGACGGCGCGTGGTGGGCAGCGATGATGACGAGGATGGCGAAGGGGGGTCTGGGGATGACACGGGTCAAGAGGAAGAAGTTGTTATGGATGGTGTCGGTGTCGCCGCGGACGTACCTCCTTTGGTCGGAGTAAAGGAGCTGCTGAAGACAGCCCGCAAAGCCAAGACGGACGAGTACGAGGCGCTCAGCCCCCACCAGCGATATGCCGTACACAACGACTACATCGCATTCAAAAAGAATTGGCACGATGCTCTGCACCCGGAAGATCAGGTGCCGCTCCCGGATCCGTCCACATGGTTCGATGAGCACGGGCGGCCTACCAAAGACGTGGCTGCTGACGCCAATGTGGATGATGACCTCGTGGTCGAGCGCGAGATTATCGACCTGAAGTGCCCACTGTCGCTGCAGATGTTTAAGGAACCCTTCAGCAACCACCAGTGCAAACACACCTTTGAGAAAGCTGCCATCTTGGAGTTTATCCGAAGCAATGGCGGCGTGGCGAAATGCCCCGTCTGCTCCAAGGTACGACCTCCTGAACCGCTGAATCTCCAGCCTTGGACTCTGGCACTAACAGTCGAACAGGAGCTGCGCGTCAAGGACCTGTACCTCGACGAGGTCGTCTTGCGGAAAGTCAGGCGAGCGGAGCAAGCCGCCCGGCGCGGAGTGGACGACACCTCCGATATTGAGCCCGAGGAGGACGGTGACTCCAGTGTGGTCGTCGGGCCGTCCACTCAAATAAAAAAGGAGAAAGACCGTTCCCGCCGCGGCCGCCTAGAAGAAATCGACGACGAATGATACCCTCGAACGAACGTACAATCCACCAAATCAATTTTTGCCGGTCACTTGTCGCAAACCCGCCACGATTGCCACCCATCTTCGTCATATTCATACACCACTTCTAGCCGCCCGTGATTCATCGTCATCGTTGTATGTCCACCGCAAATTGAAACCTGTGTTCAGTGAGTATGTCAGTTCGAGGCGCGGGTAAGGAAGGGAGGGAGCACCCACGTACACAAGACAAGATCGTTGTGGGCTTCGCTCGACCTTGCGCTCACTTTTCTCTAGCCGACGATTGCCCCTTTCTTCTCCAAGAATCCATCTTCCGGTTACTCCGTCAACGCGCCCCTGAGGATCGACAATGTGCAACGTCTCCCAGCTTTCATCAGTCAGAACAGCGAACACAAGCTCCACAACTTACGGGGATGCCGGGCCCAACTAATGATGGGCCTTGAGGGGGCCCGTCGAGTACCCATATCCTCCGGGCTGGGTGCCCGGCAGGCTGAAGCGACCTTGGCCCGATGTATCTGGTGGCATCATCACCGGGTCCCCTGCGCTTGTGCGGTAGAGGGGCATGAGGTTGTCCGAATAGCAGCAGATGCCGTGCGAGTTGAACGCGGGGAGTCCACTTCCCAACAGAGGAAATGACGGGTCGTACGCCATGGCTGAGCTGGGGGAGGGCGCGATCGAGGTGTATTGGAAGTCGTTCTTGATGTGGCAGAGGGGACTGTGCAAAAGACGGGGCATCTGTCAGCGCTGCATCGCCCGAGCCTTTTCCCGTCATCACGGAAACTCACTGCCTGAGGTGCCCTTCCGGAGTGGTCACGCAGGCTGCCGGGGTCATTAACTCGGTGGTGGGCGGCGTGGTGGCAGCAGGGGGTGAGGGATCGTGGGGTCCGCGGTCATCGACGTCGGGAGTGAGCTGCGGAGTCGGCCGCACGGTACAGGCGGATACCGAGTCCTCCCTGCTGAGGCTCGAAGTTCGCAGGCGCTGGCGACGCGAGTACTTGTACACGCCCCACCGGTCGAACCGCGATCGGTATGCCCGGGTGCTGCGCAGCGTCAGGAAACCGAATCCAGTTCCAATCTCTTGTTCTTCCCGTCCGGACCGCAACATTTGGGATCTCGGGCAGAGGGCCGAAGGAGCTGTGCCCGAGAACGAGGTATCATCCACGAAGGGGCTGTACTCACGACGCCCTGAATCCGTATGTCCTCATCATGAACTTCTGCACTTCATGCAGCGGCTCGTTTTGCTCCTTGTACTTGTATACGATGATCTCCCGATACTTGTCCCATGCCTTTGTCATGGCGCAGAGTGCGGTCAGGGACTGCCGGCTCTCAAGCTCAGAGTTGCGGGCTCAACAAAGTCGAAGCTGAAGCTGACGACGCTGTAGGTAGCCTCGAAAAGCTGCTCGAGTCAGGGGTATTGGACAGGCGAAGAGAAAGAACACAGGGCAAGGCTGGCAGAAGGTGAGGAGACCTGCATCGGAGCTTGGGGCACATCACAGAAGCAAGCAAGGCGAGGTCCGTTGGGAGATATATTAGTCGCCATGGCCCCGGGCGCCGGCTGGAGCATTTGGGCCATTCCAAGCGCGACGGAGGAGCTCGTCCACTCTCATTCCCTCGCCCGGTTTTTTATCTACGGACATGAGGGCGCGACCTCGTGCGAGACACCCACGGCGAACGCCTAGGTGAGGCGGCCAATTGTGAAGAAACCCGAGATCAACAGACGGTCCTCACCCGTGCTACCGAGAGCCACACTCTCTGTCGGGAACCGCCAGTCAGAGTGTCTCTCTTTCCGGCGACCAACCTGGCGGGCCGAGCTCTCGATGAACCGGGTGGACTAGCGATGCTCGTTCGTCCAGCTGGCAGGTCTGCAAAGCGGCCCCCGTGGTCACCAATCATCTTGTGGTGTGGGGGACATCTTTTCGGGAATTATTCATATTGCATATGCAGCAAGGGCTCGACAACACGCCGGCTCCGGTTACTGAACCCCCCAACCACACCCTGGTTCCGTGGGCTCGGAGCTAGGCTGGGGCGAGGCTCAAAGCGACAATGGCTGGGCTCGCTCGTTGCGCTGCAGGCCATGCATCAGACGGAAACCTACCGAGGAACCGACCACTCCCGAGCAATTCCTCCCCACCATCTTCCCCGGCTAGAGCGCTGACAGCGGTTGACCAACAGCGCAGCCACGCCTTGCCCGACATCAGACGCGCCTCCCCCGCAGCATCAGCCTCATTCACCACGCCCTGTTTCTCTGATTGGATTGCCTTTGGCCTATCTCTTCTGGTCCCCCAACCTTCCGTCCCCCTTCATCGCGCACTGCTCACTGCGCTCCTCTGACTCGTGTGGGGAGGGGAGGACGTGTCGTTGTCGTGTCGGGAGGGCGCAATAACGCGATGTGGTCCGCGCGCAACGCAAATTCGACGTCCTGTAACACAAGGATGGACTGAACGGGGCGCGAGCATGCGCGACCGGTGTGACGATGGCGTGGAAGATTCGGATGGCTGCTGAAGGAGCGGCAGGCACACAAATCACGGTTTCTTACTTACACACCCCACCCAGACACGCACAAATGCCTCGCAAAAGTGCCGCTTATACTTTGAAACTTTCCCCAGGTCCCGAGACCAGCCTCTTCTCTGTCAATGTCCATTGTGGTGGTGACTTTCCCTGTTTCAGTGCGCTTTCTTTCCGAACCACGTTCGGTGGCTGGCTTTCTGGGCTGGATGACTGGCCAACTCATATATACCGGGCGGCAGATGCGGGTGCAGGTGTGCGTTTGCGGAAACGGGTGTTGACGTTGCCGTTGTCGCCAAGCTGGCCAACAAGGAATGGGGGGGGCGCTTTGCCGCGCTGCGCTCGGCCGTCCGCACACGTCAACCGATCGATATAGTGTGATCCTCGTTGGGCCACCCCCCTGGCTTTTTCCCTTGCTGTCACATTTGCGCCCGGGTTCTGTCAAGCGTTTCCGTGTCTCGGGCGCGCCGTCACCTGGTTCACCGCGCATGCCGCGCCATGCGACGCTGCCGCCATGGGTGGTGCATGGAGGCCGGGCCGGGTCGGCCTTCGAGAACAGCTCGTGGACATCAAGGTTGTCTGCGCCGACAGGACCGGGCCGCGGCAGTGTCTGAGTCAGGATCCCGAAATGATGAAAAGTGCCGTCCGTGACCTTGCAGGTCTCCACTCGCTCCGACGTCCTGGGCTGTGAGTTGTATGCAGCATTTTGCATGGGCGGTTCTGGAAAGGAAGGATCGATATCACGTTGAGAATTCACATGCAGTGCAGGTTGCCACGTGCCTCATCTTAGCCAAGTTTTAGAACGGCTGAACGTGCTGTGGCATCAAGTACGGAGTAAGCCCAAGCCAGGGGATGAGGTGCTTCTCTGACTTCCGCGTGGTTGCCCCTGCCCCCGAAACTACACAGCGTCGCTCGGAGCGTTTCTATCGAGCCCGGGAGAGGCGTCAAACTAACGGGAAGGTTCCTGAGACAGCTAGGGCAGCTCCGGAGAATTTCGAAGCACGTTCATTCGAGAAAGAACGACGTGGCATGCGGGTCCCGTTGTTGTTCCATGATCGCCGCCCCAGCCAGGTCAGAACAGCACATCCTGTGTCAATATCCTCCAGGGGAAGGACGCCACTTGAACGGACAGTCTGAAGGGAAAGAGTCCGGTCCGGGGTGCATGAGCCAGGACCAAGGGGACTGCCGCCGCGCACCTTGTTCCAACGACCAGTGTCTGTCAATTTGGTAACCCCTGCTTCACCAGTACTGGCGCTGGGCTGATTTCAGGATACGGAGACTTCTTCGCCGCCGTTTCTGGCCTCCTCTTGTCGTATAGCACTGAAAGCCTCCATTGTTGCTGGGCGAGGTCACCCACACAGCCAGTTGCATGCCAAAGGGTGTCCATCGAGGTTGACTCCGAGGCGGAAGCATGGTCCGCAGTGGGCCGCTTTGCTGGCGATGAATAGTGTCCTCCGCTGGCGCCTGGAATAGACAGCTCGCTTTCTGCACAAGCCGCCAGCACAGGCGTCTCGAGACTCGGGCAAGGTCAAATTCGGACGTCCCAGTTCCAGGCGAAGACGATCAGGAGGTGGGAGTGATCGCAAGTGAAGGCTGGTGTGGTTGCACTCAGGCAGAACACACCAATACGACGGACCTTGACCAACTTCCACGGTGGCTGTGGGAGGTGAAAACCCGACACCGTCACCAATGATGTTAGGCTCCGTAGTAGCTCGAGGCCATCACAACCGTGGCTGAAGTTTCTGTCCCTGTTTCCACATGATTTGTGTCTCGGAAGTTCCTGTCTTGACTCGATGACAGGGGCGTTGCCCTGTTCAATGGCTCGCTGCTCGCTCGAGTCACCCACACAGCAGCAGCAGAGGCTCGACCCGACATGGCTGCACTTCTGCGTTCCCCTTCTGTCTGGCCAATGAGTACTTGCCAACAAGTCTGCCACCGAGTCTGCCTTAATCAGTTAGAGCCGACACGTCAGTTCACGGCGACCAGCGGGTGAGCGGACGGCCTCTTGTCCTGAAGCACATCAGGTGCTCCGTCATGACCGTTTGCAAAGACCATGCACCTGATTTGGCAGCACCAGAGGGGCCCAGGGGCAGCAGATAGAACCAGGTCAATATCCATTCGTCCTCACCTTCGCTCAGTCAGAAGCAGCCAAAAAAACTTAACCGAGAAATATCTAATCATTACCAAGTGAGAGTCGACAGACGATACTAAGAACGGGTATTTCCAAACTTGAACAACCCTGCCAGGTGATACCCAACGGCACCAACAAACCCTTCATTGTTTCCAACTACGCGCTTCCCATTAAAACGGAGGTGGGGGGGTATGAACCAATCTGCCAGCTAACAGCCAACACCACCAACACAGTGCACATCCATACCCAAATCATCACCAGGTATCTATTCAACGCACACCGAAAAACCAACCGCGGACAACTGACCACCCACTCTCCGTGAACCACGCGTAACGCGCGCTTACACCTTCTCAGCCGTGCCCGGCACAAACCCACCCACCCCACTATTCTTCTTCTCCACCGACGCAGCCGTAGCCCCATTCACGGCCGTCGGCGACGTGGCCGAGACAGTGACCGGGCTGGCAACCGTCTGCGCCCCCGTAATCCCGGCCTCCTGCTCCTGCGCCGGAACAGCCACGGTCGGGCGGGGCTTCTCCGCCGCGGTACCCGCCGCGGTCGTGGTCGTCGCCGCCGCCGCATCCCCGACCGGATCATGCTTCTCCCCCGTGGGCGACGCAACCGGCGACGGGCTCGGCGACGCCGACATCGCGGCCGGCCCGGTCGCGCCGCACACGCGGCGGATGACATCGAACCACTTCTGCGCCTCGGCGGGCGAGTGCGCCTTGAACGCCAGCTCGGACGAGCCGGCGAGTTTCCCGCCCATGTGCCCGGACCGGTCCTTGCCCTTGACGTTGAACTTCTCGCCGTTGGGCGCGCCGATGACGGCGTCGGGGAGGTAGATGCTCAGCTCCGGGACGGGGTCGCGGCGCAGGTTGTCGTCGTCGCGGAACTCGTGCAGGAATTTGGACGGGGTGACCACGTAGTAGCCTGTCTGGTGGCTCCAGGAGAGCTTGTTGCGGGATTTGCGCTCGAGGGAGCCCTCGATGAGCGGCTTGGTGGAGGCGTGGGATTGGTTGGGGAAGGTGATGGAGTCGACGGTGCGTGGGGCTTGGGAGGGGTTGGCGAGCGCGTCGCCGGAGCGGCGGATGAAGGCTTTCCACTCGAAGTCGGGCGGGATGCGCTGTGCCGCGCCGAGCATGTCCGCGTGCAGGGCTTGGACCTTGAGGGCTTGGCCGCCGGTGAAAGAGTTGAATGTCTCCATGGCTTGGTGGATTACTGCGACGATGTGGCGCTCGAAGGCCTCGAAGTTACTCTGCACGGCGACGAGGTCGTTGTGCTGGTTGTTCTCCTCGATGATCTGCTTGTTGAGGCGGTGCAGGACGCCGCGCGAGAGCACGTAGGGATCGTCGGCGGGCGAGGCCTTGCCGCCGGAGGCCTCGAACGAGGCGGTGTGCTGGCCGAGCAGCTCGATGTGCTTCTGGGTGGTGTTGCGGGCCTTCTCGACCTCCTTGGCGCCCTTCTCGGCGCCGTGGGCCAGCTCCTTGGCCTTGTGCTTGATCTCCTTATGCAAGCGCTCCACGACCGGGAGGGCCGAGCCCTTAATGCTCTTCTCCGTCTCGAGGTTGGTGTTGATCAGCGCCTGCGTGTTGACGCGCATGTTCTCGAAAAACCCGGCCACGCCGCCAAGGCTCTGATCGAAGTGCTGTCCCTCCTTAAGGGGCTTCGAGATGGTCTGGGAGAAACGGAAGGTCAGTGGCCGGTTTACAAACTTGCCAGTGTAGGGGCTTCTACCTTCAACACCTTCTCGTACTCCTTCGCCTGCGCTCGGTGGATCTTCTCGACGGCACCCATGTACTCCTCGAGGTAGACGACGGCATGCTTCCAAGCCTGCAACCTCTGCGCGAGGAGGCCGGCAGTCTGCGTGTGCGGACTGTCAGTTAGCTGTGTGCTCGGGTCATGGCCAAGCTAATTTGCGCACGTACGGTGCTGGGGTCCGTCTCGGGGACGGCTTCGTCGCTCGCGATGCTGGACAGCGTCTCCTGCCTCGCCGGCGCGGCAGAGGCTTGAGTGGTGGCCGGTGCCATATCGGTGGACTTTCGCTTGTCTTTGCGGATGCTGGAAAATCGCTTCATTGTGCGTACTGTGTAAGAAAGCTGACAAGAGGTCTCGTGGTTGGGTGCTCTGATCGGTACAGTACCTACAGGGCGGAATGCAGATGCAGCAACTCCAGACGAGAAGAAGCACTCAGGAATTAAGAATTATCACGAGCAGTTGCTGGTCAATGCTGGGTATCAATGAGGTCATGGGCCGATCAATGCACCCTTTCAAAAACGAATCTCCCCAGAAAAGCAGGTTGGGCAGCGCGCCAGCACAATGTGCTCACCCCAAGCTATAAGTAAGGTAATGTGCAAGCACCAATTACTTGTCCTCCTCGCCCCTCTCGAGCAGTCCCCCCGTCTGAACTGGTCTTGGTCTGCCCGGCTTCCCCCTTCCCGTATCGGTTCCACACTGTGAAGCGTCCCTCGCCGCCAAGCCCAAAATCCGTGGACCCGTCCCATCCCTGCGACGATCAGCATTGGACGGGATCAGGGCATGACGTAGCCGAGGTGACCCTTGTCCAGCTGGCCAGCGCGCTTTTCTTTTGCTGTTGCGCCATTACTTGTGTTCCAAACACTCGAGTCTCTGGCTGTCGCAGAAACGGAGAGCGTCGCACAAAGGTGGACGTTGAAGCTCTCTGATCTCTGGAACTCGGACGGGCGCTCAGTGCAAGACAAAATGCAGAAGATTTCATCGGCGCGGCAAGGGTCTTGCCTGCAATGACGTCGATGGCTATTTCGGTAGCAACGGTCAAATGAGCCCCTGGACGCATCCATGTCCGGTTCACGATGATGGCCGGAGGTGTGCCGCAAGTTGTGCAACGAGCTTCGTTGGTAACATTTTTCTTCGGAAGTCAGGCCCAAGTCGACGCACTAAATCATGCACATGCAGGCATTTGCCTTCTGTGACTGTCCGCGGCTGGACCGGCGTATAGAAGTTGCAGCTGTCACTCCATACCACTCACTGTGCAACACACTGGCATCCGCAGAGATGCGCGCGGGTAGGAGCGAAAATCATTGAAGCCTCTATTTAGGACCGCCAACCGAGATATGCAATGGGGGTATCAAGGAAACACGAAGAGAGAAAAAGGGACGAGGGAGGAAGAAAGACAAAACCCACCGAGCCCGCCCCGCCTTCATTATCTTGAACCATTTTCGATGCTCTTGTTCCTCATCAAGGGGTTCGCACCCCGCCCCAAACGAACCAGATGCAAAAACACACCGCCGTTCCCGCCGAGTAACTCCACCCTGTGTCTAAAACCTTGCAACAAACCGACCCGAAACCCAGTAGAAACCCAGGGACACATATACAGGTATGATACACGACCACGCTCTCGCCCTCACCCAACACGCCCATGAGGGCTCAGAAAATCACCCACTGCGCGCCTGCAGCAGCTGCACCCGCCGCGCCTCATCACCGCCATCCCGCCGAATATGCAGCACATCCGACAGCGACAAGCTCGACGAGAACTGCCTGCGATGCGGCATCGCCGGCCTGCGACTCTGCTGGCCCGACGGCGGCGGCGGTGGGGGACTGGGCTCTCTCGAAACCGGCGCCGACACAGCAACAGCAGCAGGAGGAGTCCGAGCCAATGTAGGCTCTTCCTCCAGCGCGGGCGGCGCCTCCGGCACAACCTCCAACACCACCCCGCCAACCGCCGCCGCAGCAAACATATCCAGGCTCTCGACCGGCGACGGCGTGACCACCACAGCGGCTGCGAGGCGTGGCGAGCTCGGCGCGCTCGTCAGCGCCGTGTGGTAGTCCGGCAGGCCGAACATGCCGGACGACGCGAGCGGGCGCACGGGGGTCTTGACGGCGGTCTGGTAGCTGGGCACGCGGGAGAGTTCCGAGATCTCGGGGAAGTCGAGGTGCTCCGGCGGCGTGCTGGAGCCGCCTGCGCTGGGGAGGGGGTGGTGGTGTGTCTCGCTGCTGTTTTGTCGCGTGAGGGGTGCAGAGGGGGTGGGTGAACTGTGGTGGGTGTCGTCGGCGGGGTTGTGCGTGGTGGTGGTGCCTGGTGCTGCTGCGCGAGGCACGGTGCCGGCGGTCGAGAGGTTCGAGTTCCACGAGGCGTTCCTATGCCGGTCCTCCAGCGACATGCTGTGCAACCTATACGCGAGCAGATCTGGGTGGACGGAGGCGCCCTGCACTAGGGCTGGGAGGTTGTCGGTTGAGCCCGCTCTGGAATGGCCGCGCAGCGGGCTGCTCACCCCGGAGCGGCCGCCGATGGGCGAGTGGAGGCTGATGGGGTCCATGTCCTCGTAGAGCTGGTCAAGACGGTGGTCGTTGTAGCTCGGCGGTGCCATCGTGGCCGCTACTCTTGATGCCCCGTTGGGCAGCTGGCGCACTAGGTTCCCTTGTTCGTCGAGCGGCATGTTGGGTGAGATAAAAATTGTCACGGGCAACGTCGCGCGCAGCTCCGACACGTGGCCGTCAGGGTTATTGAGCGCCACCACCATCTTCAGCTTATGGCGGATTTTGATGCCCTGTGTGTTCACGTCCTGCAGGCACTTGGTCAACTTCTTAGGCAGATCAAGGGACGCCTCGATCATCCAGCCTTCCGGGCCGTGTTCGCCGTCAATGATGTCGCGCCAGTGCTCTTCTCTGCTCACGGGCACCGTCCACGTATCGATTTCCCTCTCCTTCTTGTGCTCCCTGACGTTGTGGCTCGCCTGCGATTGAACGAGAATGTCGTGGACCTCAATCAGCTTGACCGTGATATCACCAAGCTCGAGGCCCTTCAGGAGGGGCGTAAACCTCATCTCGACCGGTATGGAGCTGCCGAACACAATCGCCTTCTGCGGTACGACAATCGAATACTCGATTTTGTTCGGCCAGATGTTCTCAATGCTCATGGCATGGAGGAACTCGAGCGCCGATGCGTCGAGGGTTCGAATGACGCGAAGCTGCTTGTAGGCGTGGATGTCGTGAGCCAGCTTTCCCCGTGCCACCGTCGCCTTGAGCTTGTATCTGATGCTGGCCTCCCGCATTCCCTCAACACTCTCGGTAGTGTCGCCTCCTAACAGCAGCTCGAACGGCCATTCGTAGTTTCCAGGTGGGAGCGTAATACCCTTTGATTGCTGGCGAGTGCTGTCCGTCGGGTCCGGGGCGCCAATTCCAGCGAAGGATGGCCATCTGTGCTCCAGAATCTGATGTACCTTGTCGACTTTGTGGGTAGAGATGCCGGTGGCCGTCACCTTGGCATCGGTCCAACTAGATGCCGGTCAGCACTATACAACCCCCTTTCCCAGAACCAACCACTTTTGCAGACGTACGTGTAGTGAACGGTTCCTGTAAGCCTCAAATGGATGTTGTCGATCTTGAGCGGCGAGGACAGGCAGAGGACAACGGTGCCCTTCAATAGCTGACCCGCAGCTTCGTGGTCGTTACCTCGAAAGACAATGAAATCGTTATCGAGGCTGTCGCCCATTCGGTGGTTAGCAAGGCTTGGTCTCTGAAAGTCGGCGACGGACGGCACATGCAGGCAGTCGTTGCTCGCCAAAACTCACCGGATCTCAAAGAGGGTGTATCGCCCAGACACCGAAGTGAAGGGGTTGAAGGACCGCATGGTCTGCAAGGTAAGGTGGCTCTCGATAGGTAGGTACCAGTAGGTTGGTAGGTTTGGCAGTGGTTTTGATACGACGGGGAGGTAGGAAAGAGAGAAGGGTCCGCGCGGGACCTAATGATACTGATTCATAAGTAGGAGGCTAGTGTAGTGGCTTGAGAAGGGCGTGGGATTTGGAGGGGCAGCGGGGGGGCCGAATATGAGAGAAATCTTGACACTGTCCCTTCGTCCCGCGATACCGATACGGGGACCGTCAAGGTGGCGTGGATTGCGCAGGGCTCCCACGGCAAGCGAGACCCAGCTCATGCGGGCCTGCCGCTGTGGTCCAAGTCGGATCGCAGGGTTGCGGCGAGGATTACGAGATACGCCCCGTTTACACCTAAAACCCCTGCCACCGCCCGGTACTTCCGGCCACGACATTTCATTGTACACTACATATTGGAGCGGCGTGCAACAGTGTAAGTCAGGCCGGGGCTGAGTGACAGCGTATCTGGCTAGCCGATGACTATGCAGCGGATGACTGAGAACACTCGAGAGGGCAGGCTCACAGTAAGCTCTCACACACCGCAGCAGTACGCGCGAGTACGCAGTACTTACAAGTACAAAGTGACTAATCGATCGATCCCAAGCCAAAAGTGGGGGCAAAAGAGCGGGATGGGAGAAACTTGAGAGAGGGAAAGCTCGAAAGAAAAAAAAACCGCTGCCTCCACCACGAACAGCGAGAGTGGGGTGTACTTAAAAACCTCGACGGGTCCGCGTCGCGACACCTCACGTCGCACAGGGCTGTGGTGATGTTAGGGGTTCCGATTGGCCAATGCCGCACCAGGATGCCTGGCAGGAAGCGCTGCACAAGTGCGTCCCAACGCACAGCAGCACCGCCTGATGAGAATCAGCTGAGGAATACTCGAGCGTATCTGTACTGCCTATGGAGGGAGTTTGGACGGAATGCGTTTCAGCCCTGAGCAATACGCTCCGTTGGGTGCCCGGTTAACGTTAGTAGGTGACGTGCTCTACTGGTAGGATGATTCAGACCGCTTGACCTCAACACTCCATGCCCCACTCAAGAAGCCTCGAATTCAACCCGACAATGCGAAAACGCTTTCGCCCGGGGATAGTTTCAAAAGAATTGTGAAGGCGAGGAGAGAGCTGCGCCTGAGCATATATTATACCAAATTTCCGGTCCGTCTTCACTCTCAGCGCCGTAACTAAGTAATCATCTAGCCGACGGGCCCGGACGGCACAGCTGCATCGTCGACAGAATGTGCTGAGCCTCCAAATGCAGGGGTTTGCAGCCCAACGACCCGCCGCTGGTGGGGGGACAAAAGAAAATCGTCTGCCATCCGTGGATATCTCTCAACATCAACGGAAGGGAAACAGGATTGCAGAAAGGACCTGGACCTCGATGGAACAAACTCACCACTCCACCAACCTCTCACATGTGTCAAAGAGAGGCCAAGAAAACCAGAGCCGTTGCATTCCAGTGGAGCTCCATCTGGTTTGACAGCCCTGGCACCCACCTGGCTTGCCAAGAGCAGTGATCGCCGGCAAATGCCGAGTTGATGCCAGCCGTCCGTGATCTGCCCCCTGGCTCCCTGGGCTGGAATGCGGCGAGGTGGTGTCTCCCGAGACTGGCCACTGCGCAAAACTGTTCCAGGTTTGCCAAGCCGACTTTCGGGTCGGGTACAGCACCACACATACGCAGTGCGTAGGAATTACAAAGGTCTTGGTGTTCACATCCGAATCCTGAAAACTCGCGGATCACCATGATTAGATCAAGCGCTCCGAAGTTCGGACGTCGTCTTGCCAACGCTATTGGCTCGTCACCTTGCACTTCGCCTGTTCCCGATAACACGGCAAAAAGCTCACCCTTGACTCACCGACAACCGTGGGTTGAAGGGCCAACGCGGATTGGACCTGGCGGTTGCTGTTGAAACGCAGAGATAGCATTGCACCATATTCGCTTCGGCAACACCCAACTTCCTTGCCGGAGAATGCCCGTGGAACTCCCGAGGCTCAGCCGGGCGACGAATCTCGATTCTCGATCCCGTTCTCAATCACTGGTTCTGCATCGTCAGGGTTCTCTCGTGGCCGCCCAATTCTCGGAATGCTTCCGGCAGCCAACCCATATTATCTGTATCCACCTTGATACAGGGTGTTGCATGGCCTGGCCCATTGCTACTGCGTACTCGATATCTCTAGAGCCACGCCCATGCAATTTGTCGTCTCGCTCTTTCGTTCACGCGAAAGGATGTACACGACATCTACATCCTTCATACTGTTCAGTTTACAGATCGGCCCGGCTCATGGTTGCAACCCGCTAGAACACCTCAGTGCTTACCGGGTTTGATACAATCTTGCAAGGCATTGACCAAACCAGCTCAGACATGCGCCCAGCCCAGACGCACCGTTGGCGATCCCGTCTCGGCCGAGACTGATATGTTCCAGGATCTCGGTGTCGATTCCGCAACGCCACCCGCCGTGCAGACGGATGCAGGGACGGTACCAGGTACCGCATATCACAGTATGCATGGTCGTGCTCTCACAAAGCAACGACCAGGGTGCGACGAGCCGCCAGTCACCACACATCACCCGCCTTGGACGAGCCCACCGCTAATTAATATGCCACCGTTCCAGTCCAGTCGTCACCTGCAGCAACGGCGATTCATCACACGACTGGTGGGTTCTCCTCAACAACGACAGTCACAATCACATCATACCATACGAAGCGAGACCCTGCATTGGAACCGCGTGAAGCATCGAAGAGCCTTCATCCAACCACGCCTCTGCAGCGATAGGGGCCACGTATAAGCCGACTTTGGCATGATATGACATATCACATATGACAAGTTACGAAGCCCGAGCCAAAGATCATGGCCTAGAACAAAACAAACTTGCTCATTTTTGGCTCTCACATTGCGTGTGAAACGTTCGAGTTCCTTGTCGTTGGTATCCGCGAAGGCCGGAAACCAACCAACCTCGAAAGCAACTGGCGACAAACATGTCTGAAGGATGTGGATTCCGATACCCGAATAGTCTTGTATCCAAGCCCATCACTGCAATATGCAGTCTGTCTCAGTGGACACAATGTCCTCAGTATTGTATCACTCTACCATGGTTTTCCCAAGTGATTTGTCTCGGCCATACTCGGACACCGCAACTTGGCTTGCACTTCCAGCCACCGCGCGAATGTCCTGATGTAACCTTTATCCTTGAGTTGGGATGTCCAGTCAGTGGAGGAGTGACGGGGGAGCATCACTGTTAACGCTAATGAACCAGCACGACAGGAGAGGAGGTCCAACTCCGGTCCAATACCAAAACGCCTCATGCACTGCAGCGTTCGCCTGTCCCAACCAAGCAGACCGCCCCCCCCCCACGCTCTCCTCCAGCGAGTTTGCATATCTTCCACCCAGCAAGCCCAACGACCCCTGATCTAATTACCCGACCTCGCCCTCAGTTAGTCCGTTTCTCCTCCAACTGCGGCGACAGTTCCGAAGGCCGATTCCAAGTCCGAATATGCCCTGTACCGCGTCAGTCTCAGCCGAGCCAACCCCCCCAGACGGGCAAAACCCCCTCCCTTCTGCCTTGGTGACTCACCTGTCTTGCAACTCGTCAAGATCGCATCCGGCGTGAAATCCAGCCAACACAGCGGATCATCATCCACCGTTTTGCTCTGTACTTAACGTCAGTATCCACTCTCACCCAAACTCAACTCCCAACGTCAACCTCCCAACTCGCCAGAACCGAGACATCAAAGACAAAGTAAAGAGGTACAAAGGAAAGCAACAAAACGCACCAACACAGGCGGCAGCGTCGCCGTAGTCGCGCGCGGCTCGACCGGGTGCGGCAGCAGCACCGCGGCCCTGTCCTTCTCCCCCGCTTCCGCCGGCACCACTGCCGAAAGGCTCGAGTCGGACCGCAGCCGCCTGGAGCCGCTGGTACCGGCGGTGGCAGACGTCTCGGCGCGCTGCAGCGGGGAGAAGCCCGGGCGCGAGGAGATGGAGCCGCGCTGTCGGACGGAGGCCTGTTATTGCGGAGGTTAGCTCAGCATCAGCACATCACTGAACACGCACTGGCACCACGCGAAGAGGGGCACTCCCTGCCTGACTGCTTGGACCTGAAATCGGGCGCCAATCACAGGGCGAAAAGAGGAGGAATAAGAGAAAGAAGCATACCGCCCTCGGCCGATGCAGCATCCCCACGCTGAAATCCCACAGACAAATCCTCCTGTCCTCACCGACGCTGCCGAAGCGATAATTGCGGTCGTCGCAGCGCCAGCGGTCGAACGCGACCGACGACACCCACGAGTGGTGGCCCTGGCAGCGGGCGACCAGCGCGGGACTCTCGGCGGGGCACCAGATGGAGATCAGGTCGTCCTGGCCGCCCGTGACGACATATTTTCCGTCGGGCGACCAGCAGACGCAGGTCAGACCGGCGTAGTAGCCGTAGTGCAGGTCGAGCAGTCTATAGGGTGATTTGATTAGTAGTGAAGGTGGTATCAATGGGTGGGAGGGGTGGAAAGGGGGAGTTTTACTCTTCTTTGAGGTAGTCGATAATCCGGAGGGTGCCGTCCTCCGACACGACGGCCAGGTGGCGGTGGTCCGGGGAGAAGGCGAAGGCGTTGATGCGGTGGTTGGACAGCTTCCACACGGCGACCGGGTTGGTCTTCTGGTTCTTGGAGTGCACCGACTTGTGGACGTGGATCTGCGAGGCGTAGTTGACCTTGCCGGTGCCGTTGGTCTCGCCGCTCGTGCGGGCGCCGCTGCCTTCCTCCTCCGGCAGGAAGATGGCGTCTTCTTTTTCCTTGTCGTACACCACGAGTGTGCCGTCCATGTGCGCGGCGAGGAAGAGGTGCTCGGACCCGGGTATCCACCTGATCTCGGATACGGGCGTGCCGTTGATGATTCCCTGTGGTGGTGAGTGTGGTTCGGATGAAGGTCGGGTTGAAAAACATACATTCTTGTTGAGCCTGGTGTATCGCTGGGTGATGGGTTCCCACCAGATGATTTCGCCAGTGGAGAAGCCCATGACCACATCGATGTGTGTCGAGCTCTTTGTGACTTTGTTCACATCATGGCAGAGGCAATGCGCCTTGGTGAACAGGATCTTGGTGAGGTACTCAGCCTGGCGACAGTCAGTATGCTGCAGTGCGCAAGCAACGGACCGCTGTACCCGCTCACCTTCAAGGGAGACGAGAGGTCCAGCCATTGGAAGGCGCGGTTCACGTTGGCAAAGGCAAACAGGCCGTCTCGCGGGCGTTCCTGCAACCGCTTCGTAAAAAACTCGTGGTTGATCACTCTCGAAATGAATGAAGAATTGCTCTTGGACATGTTGTTCTTCGGTTTCCGTCGTTTGCTGGCGTCCTTCTGGGCTGCCGGGGCGAGAAGCGTATTACCCTCACCGAAGGCTGGCGCATTCGACGTGAAGACAGGGACGTCAGTCGAGTTGATGCGCCCAGCATCGCTGCTGCTCTCCCGCACATCTGTCGACGACTGGCTCTCGTCCGGGTGTTCTTGTATGCTCCCCTGTGCCCCATCTGACCGCGAAGTTGTTCGATAAACGGCAGGCGATAGCGGGCTGACGTCGAGGTTGATCAGCGAGAGCCGTGTCCCCGCGCTCGCCGGTTGCGGGGCAGTCGAGAGAGGATTCGGATTCACTATTGGGGCTTCGGAGGGATGTGGTGGAGGAGTCGCCAAGTGGAGGTCTTCTTTGAGCACGTATAGCCCTGGGAATAATCAGTACAGCCGCACCAGGGGCCTGTCGGGAGGGGGGGTTGCGGTGGACGGTGCACGGAACTAACCCTCGCCAACCAAGAACTGGTACTCGGGCCCCGAGGGGTTGCTCAGGATGTTGTTCGTCTCGATCATGGGCAACGGTTGACCGGCCGCAAGCCCATTGTATCCTGACCCAGAAGGGTACCGAGGCGGGGGTGGAAGCACGCTGCGACGACGCCGTCAGTGGATGTCCCTGACCGACGTGGCGCAAGATAGCGCTTGGCTGCCGCCATTTCCATTGACCTGGGGTTCTTACAACATGGTGGCGGCGGTGTGGCTCGCAGCTCTGCTTGGCCAGCCAGGGTGGTTGTAGCCAGGGTGAGCTCCGTGGGATGCGCCGAGGCAGATGGGCACGCCTGCCAAGATCGGTCGCGTGCAGCTGAAGCAGCAGAGTGTTCACGCTCTACCGAGGAAGGTGGCCTTGAATGGAAACAGCAGGGACGGCAGCGAGGTTGGCGATAGCCGCTATGCACAGTGTAGCAATCCTGGGAGCTTGAGAGGACGTCCGGGTTGTTGTTACACTAAGCCGAGCCGGCGACCCTTCCACAGGTTTGGGGGGGGAGCGGCGACAGGGGTCGCATCCTCGGCCATCCTGGGACCTGGAATCGACGGAACGACGGGAAGATGGGGATACTTAGTGTGGGGTAATAAGCGAGAGGCCATCTTGACAGCTCCAGGAAGGAACCGCGCCTTCGCGCCTATGGGCTTGGATTCACGCCTGATCCCAAGGAGAATGCATGTACTACGATGAAAACTGCCTGATCGAACCAGCGGGAAATGAGGCGTATTTCGTGTGCGATTGTCTTCTACAGAAAGGCACCCATCGATCTAAGCAGTGCTAAGTTCTCCAATTCCTTGGTTCGTTTCTCAACGACCTCCAAGACCATGACACGCTGGGCTTCGTACAGTGCGAACTAGACTCAAGCTGGGACGCAGTTTGTTCGGGACGTTTGACCACCGCATATTGATATGAGTGTCTATAATCAAGCTTCGCCATATGAGTAACAATATTGTCAGATTTCTAGTTGTGCTGTGGGCATTCGTCGTCATTACAATCATATTGATGGCATCGGATGTTTCGTGTAGGACACAGTATGAGCTTCTGAGCGCGTGGGGAGGACCGACGCGGGGCTTGCGAGCTAATCCCAGAGAGGACACTAGCTGGACGGCCTGACCTCAACATCGACGCAGATCAACTGTTTAAAAACCCAAAACCCGGCCCATGGCCCGACCCGACACACACGTTCGCCATCGTTGAAACAACGGCCGGCGCTACATTTGATGAGCCCTCTCTTTTAGCTGAACGCCCCCGCCCGAAACTTCGCGGCCATGCCATTGCCATAAGGAGGAAGCGGCTCGCGGACACTTGTCAACGACAATGACGACTGGTACCGCACGCCCTGTTTCTGCGATTTCGAGATTGACGATTGGGCTTAAGCTGACTCTTTATGCGATCGCAGCAGTCCGAATCTGCGTCTGCGGCGACGAGGGGACGGGAAAGTCCAGCTTAATTGCCTCGCTCGTGAAGGACGCCTTCGTTGCCAACAAGATCCAGGCGGTGCTACCCCAAGTCACCATCCCGCCGACTATCGGCACCCCCGAAAATGTCACCACCACCATCGTCGACACGTCCGCCCGCCCGCAGGACCGCACGACGCTGCGCAAGGAAATACGGAAATGTAACGTCATCATGTTGGTCTACTCGGACCACTACAGCTACGAGCGCGTCGCCTTGTTCTGGATGCCCTACTTTCGGTCTCTCGGCGTCAATGTCCCCGTCGTGCTGTGCGCAAACAAATCGGACCTCGCAGGCTCGGGCACAACGCCACAGGTGATTGAGGAGGAGATGCTGCCCGTCATGGCCGAGTTCAGGGAGATCGATTCGTGCATCCGCACGAGCGCCAAGGAGCAGCACAACGTCATCGAGGTCTTCTACCTCTGCCAGAAGGCCGTCACGCATCCGATAGCGCCTCTGTACGACCATAAGGAGGGCCAGCTGAAGCCCGCGTGCGTAGCGGCGTTGAGGAGAGTGTTTTACTTGTGCGACAAGGACCAGGATGGCTATCTAAACGACGAGGAGATGCACGAGTTCCAGGAAAAGTCGTTCGACAAGCCCCTCTCGCCGGAGGAGCTCAGCAACATCAAGTCGACCGTCAGCAAGACGGTCCCGACGTCGAGCACAGAGAAGGGTCTCGACATCCATGGCTTCTTGCAGCTGAACAGGCTGTACGCGGAAAAGGGGCGCCACGAGACGATATGGATTATTCTGAGGAAGCATCACTACACAGACAGCCTGAGCTTGGAAGACGGCTTTCTCCATCCGCGCTTTGACGTTCCGGATTACGCCTCGGCGGAGCTCAGCCCAGCAGGGTACCGCTTCTTCATGGATCTCTTTTTGACGTTTGACAAGGATAACGACGGCGGCCTCAACGACCAGGAGTTGGCAGCGCTGTTTGCCCCCACCCCGGGGTTACCACAGTCATGGGTAGAAACCTCGTTCCCCTCATCCACCGTCCGAAACGAAGCTGGCCACATAACGCTGCAGGGATGGCTGGCGCAGTGGAGCATGACGACCTTCCTGGAGCCGAAGACCACGCTCGAGTACCTCGCCTATCTGGGTTTCGAGGGGCCAAACGCCCGCGACTCAACAACCGCCGCGCTCAAGGTAACCAAGGCACGGAAACGGAGGCGCAGACCAGGGCGCGTCGAGCGGAACGTGGTTCTCTGCTACCTCGTCGGCTCAGCCGGGTCCGGCAAGTCCTCCCTCCTCGACGCCTTCCTCAACCGGCCCTTCGACGGGCTTTACCACCCAACCATCAAGCCGCGCCGCGCCGTCAACAGCGTCGAGCTGCACGGCGGCAAGCAGTGCTACCTGATCCTGGAGGAGCTCGGCGAGCTGGAACCGGCCATCCTGGAGAACCAGGCGAAGCTGGACGCGTGCGACCTAATCTGCTACGCGTACGACTCGTCGGAACCGGACTCGTTCGCGCACGTCGTCGACCTGCGCCGTCGCTTCCCGCAGCTCGACGAACTGCCCGCCGTCTACACGGCGCTCAAGGCCGACCGCGACAAGACCACCCAGCGCAGCGAGCTGCAGCCTGACGCCTACACGGCGGCGCTCAACATGGCCGCGCCGCTGCACGTCAGCGTCACCTGGCAGAGCATCAGCGAGCTATTTGTCGCGCTTGCTGAGGCCGCCACCAACCCGAGCACTGCGTTTCCACGGTCCGAGGAGCCGCCCGACCGTACGAGCTTGTACATGGCGCTTGCGGCGACGTCCTGTGCCGCGCTGGCGGCGTTCATGATCTGGAGGCGGTCGACGAACTCGGTGTAGCGATTGGGTATGAGCCTCGGATGTGGGAATCGCGATAGTGATAGCTATATCATGATTGGGTAAGGGAGGGAGGCGAGCGGGTTGGATAGGTGTTGTCGGGGATACACAGCGGTGCATTCAGCGGAGTTTGTTTTGGGCCGGACGGGCGGGTTGGCCTTCAGTGGAGAGGAATATCCTCTCCTGGCTTTGCTGACAAGCAGCCTCAGCGCGGTCTGTCTCCGTTGGATGGAAGGAAAATGATACCCACACTCCTCTATATCATACATAATAGCCTGTAATGGGCGTAGCTTTAGTGTCTAATGCTGGCTGTAATGCAACTTCTACGAAAGCCGCGTCGTACAAGTGGCACATGGAGAATAAGTCTACGAACTCAATTCAAGACTACCTAAAAGAGGCGTGGAGTGGCGTCTGCTCTGCGCAGAACGCTCCTCAAAACACCTCGATAACGACGACGGAATACCAGGTCCTATGATCATATGTCGCACAACCGCGGCCTGATCAAGAATCTGATCCTGAATACGCTTGCACTGGCTGAAAAATGCCATATCGAACGCTGCCTTGACACCCTCCCTTCGCCTTCCCTAAAGATAAGCCACGTAGAAACCCAGAGCGAAATCCCAGACCGTCCATGCAAGCCTCCTAACAAAAGACATAAACAAACAGGAAAACCAAAACGCTCCTGCTGCCATCGCAATGACAGCTTGCAACCAAATACAGATAATAACAGCGCCCTCCCAACGCAGCTCACACGCGGTAAAAGCAAAACGCAACATAAAAGCTCGCCGCCTCCATCTCCTCCTCAGTAACCAGCAACTTGCCCGTCACCCGATCCCGCACGCCCATGCGCTCGCTCAGCGGACCCAACTCGCGATCGTCCTTCTCCGTCTCCCACACGTCGGCGAAGGGGCGGTGGTACTGCAGCTCCAGGTTGTAGTCCTCGGCCAGCGCGCGGAAGGCCTCCCAGGGCACGACATACTCGGGCACCTCCTCAACCGCCTCGTGCAGGAAGAAGCTGTACTTCCAACCAAAGGGCGGCCGGAAGATGCCGTCGGCCGGGGTGGGGCCCGGAAAGCGCACCCGGTAGATGTCGTTGCCCCACGAGGCGGTGTCTTCGGCCTCGCCTTCTTCTGAGTCGTCGTCGTTGTCGTTGACTTCGCCGTCTTCGGGTTTTGGTGGGGAGGGGGCGGGTTCGGCGGGGTTGGTGGTTGGCGGTGTTGTTGAGCCTTCGGGGGGTTGTTGTGCTGCTTTCTTCTGCTTCTTCTCCTCCGTGCGTTTGTTGAAGACGGCGACTTTGGAGCTGATGACGTCTGAGTTGGGAATGCAGCCGATGAAGCGTCCGCCTTTCTTCAGGGCGCCAGAGACGTTCTTAAGCATTTGCCGCGCCTTCTCTTCGGTCTCGAAGGCGTAGTGCATGCAGAACATCATGCTGACGACGTCGAAGCCGCGGCTGCTGCTGACGTTGGATGCCGAAAACCCAACCTGGCGCACGATGTCTAGGTCTCCGATCGACTCGGCGTAGCAGTCCTTGACGTGGAACCTCGACTCGAAAATGCGTGGCGGTGGTCGTCGGTGGTGGCCGCCCCTGCCGCCTCGTCCGCCGCCACCTCGGTTCGCCATGCTTCGATACCGCTCCCGTGCTTGTTCGATCGAAATTTCGGCCGGATCCAACCCAACGTAGAGATCGACCGCCTGCGGCGCCTGCTGCCACTTGTAAAGATCTCCACCCTTGCCACAGCCGATATCCAGCACCAGCAGCCGGTTCCCTGAGCTGATCCCCCGCTCCATTGCCCCGGGCGCATGATCCTCGTCCGGCGAAAACTTCTGGATGATGCAACTTTTGACCCAATTGTTGAATGACCTCAATCCCTTGATCCGGCTGTCTGTCTTGCGCCACTCGCGGCCACGCTCGGGGACAGCATTATAGTGTGCCCGCACCACGTCATTGATACCCGACCTCTGCCTGAGCTCGTTATCCGCTGCATGTTGCTGGGCTTGTCGCTCGCGATCGAGGGCTCGCTGCCGGATTTGTTCGCGCTCCGCCTCGCTGATGCGGGCGCGCTGGCCGGGCCGCTTAAGCTTGCGGGGAGCTTCGCCCGAGCCGCTTGGGGTCCCGCTTCCGCCAGGAGAGGCGGATCGTTGTCGTTTCTTCGCCGGAGCTAGCTTCTTCGCATCGAAAGGCTGGGGCAAGTCGTCGTTGTCGTGATCGCCGGCCATGGCGACCTCGGGTGTGAAGGGAAGTTGTGATGGATGTTGTGTCGGCTGGATGCTTCACCCTCTGGGCGAAATATCGGTAAACTTGAGAAGCCTCTTGTGTCGGTAGAATGAAGCGAGGTGGAGCGAGGGTTTGGGTGGTGGGAGGAGGGCCGCTCGATCCTCTCAGCAGTAGGATCCTTTGTGGTTTAAATACACGATGTTTGGAAAATGCAGAACGGCCAGCAGATTGGGGCTTTGGCGGGTCTTAGCGGCCAAATCTTGCAGGGATCACATGGAGAAAGGCTCCCCACAGTGCCGGAACGAATCAGTATCCCCGCGGCTGGAACCCCTGTCAGCGTACCACGCCAGGTAGTGACGCGAGCTTTGCAGCCTTGCGACGGCGCTCGAGCCAACAACCACCTGCAGCGAGCATCTGGAGCTGACGGAGCAAGTAATCCAAGCTTCCTTCTCCAACCAGCCTGCAGTTTCAGCATCTGCATCCACAACAACAGCACGGTTGACTACTTGGTACTTGCGTCACAACTTGCTAAGACGTCGCCGAGTGACAAATCTCCCATACTTTCTTATCCACAGTCTCGAGTCCGGCGTTGATTGACCCGATCGGCGGACCACGATCTCCCAGGGCAGCCCGTCCCAAACGCTTCTCCCACCCGCACCCATCCCGTCCATCCTCGACCCAGAACGATGGGCTCAGACCCCCAGTACGCGAAATGGCCGCTGCTGCCGCTCGCTCAGCATGTCTTCACCCTCACAAACCCGTATGCGACACGGACGGCGCAACAGGGAGCGGCGAAGCATCTCCAGGATGCCATCTCCGAGCACAAGATGGCGTCCCTCTATCGGTACCTCGCACACCCGATAGACGGCATCCTCAATTCGGTCGGCGAGGGCAGCGCCAACGTGCCAGGCAAGACACTGAGTAGGAAAAACAGTGCTGTCGGCATGATTGCAACCAGGAGCCCGACCGCCAGCATAAACTTGCCGTGGGACGAGGCACAGTATGAGTCGCTGCAGGCCGACAACGACCGTGAACTGGAAGAGTTCCAGAAAGAGGAGGATGAAGCTGTCGAGAAGGCTGGCGAAACGGAGATCCAGGCCGCGCGGGGCAAGAGGGCCGAGTTCTGGGCGAGGGTCGGCGATAAGGTCCGCAATCCCTTGCTATCACTTGCTGGAGTCGACGTTTTAGGCTGACACTTACTTGTGCTGTAGGAGAAAGCCATTGCCGCATACGAAGACGTGTTCGAGAAGACGGGAGTTCTCGGCACCAAGATCGACCTCGTACTGGCCATCGTCCGCATGGGCCTTTTCTACGGCGACAAGCACCTCGTCAAGAAGCACGTCGAGCGCGCCAAGACGCTGGTCGAGAGCGGCGGCGACTGGGACCGGCGCAACCGGCTGAAGGCGTACGAGGGCCTGTACTTGCTCACCGTGCGCAGCTACAACCTCGCGGCGCCGCTGCTCCTCGACAGCCTGTCGACCTTCACCTCGTACGAGCTCTGCACCTACAGCAACCTGGTCATCTACGCGGTGCTCGCGGGCTCCGTCTCGCTCAAGCGCGTCGACTTCAAGTCCAAGGTCGTCGACGCGCCCGAGATCAAGGCGATTCTCGGCGACGGCGAGGACAAGCTGCTGGCGCTGAGCGGCGCGATCTCCGCTGGCCCGGGCGCGGACGCCGACATGCAGGACGCCAGCACGGCGCCCGCCGCCGCCAAGGTCACAGCGGCGGTCAACCTCACGACGCTGGGCAGCAGCGTCGAGCAGCCTGAGGCCGAGATGGCGGTCGACTTCGGCCCGCTCGCCCAGCTCGTCAGCAGCCTGTACAGCGGCCGGTACAAGCTCTTCTTCCAGGCGCTGGCGCTCGTCGAGGAGCAGTTCCTCACGCAGGACCGCTACCTGCACGAGCACAAGGGCTGGTTCATCCGCGAGATGCGCCTGCGCGCCTACCAGCAGCTGCTGCAGAGCTACCGCGTTGTGGGGCTTGATAGCATGGCTAACGACTTTGGTGTGACGGTCGACTTTCTGGATCGGTATGTTCGTTCCTGTTTTTACTCCTTGCATTCCCGCAACGGCTGCATAATGTTTACTGTGCGGTGACTGACGCCCATGTGACTGCCATAGTGACCTCGCCAAGTTTATTGCCGCCGGCCGCATCCCCTGCACGATCGACCGCGTCGCGGGCCACGGCGTCATCGAGACGAACCGGCCGGACGACAAGAACAAGCAGTACCAGGACGTGGTGCGCCAGGGCGACCAGCTCATCACTAAGCTGCAGAAGTATGGGCAGGCCGTCCGGCTGCGGGGAAGTGAGCGGGCGTAGAGAGGAGAAGGAGGGCTGTCGGGAGTGCAGGCTAGATTTAACCCAAGTACAATTGTTTATGCTGCACACGCACAGCATAATATGACCCATTGATCTCCGGTGCTTGTGCTGAGTGGCTTTGTGAGGTCTGTCTCACTGTTAACGGCGGGCAGGAAGTGTGAACTAGCTGTAGCCACACAACAGCATAGCCAGGGATATGGTTCTACGTGTTCGTCGGGGCCTTTCAGCCTAACAGATCGTTGGAGTCAAGTGTGCGATGGGCTATGGCCAAGATTCTGCGCTCACAGTGTACACCAGCACGCCCGACTGTGGGTTATAGCAGGCACACAGAACAACTCCGGAAAACATTGCACGAACTGAGCGTCGTTGAAGCCGTCAGGGAAGCCCAATGGTCCGATACTCTAAACCGACGCACGCAATGCTATCTTGCTATACAAGCAGGCGCTGTGCAAGACATCGATATCCATCCAGGTGCTCAACCGCAAACGGTGACCCCAACATGGGTTGTGAAGCCCCGTTCCCAAGCAAGGGGGACCGACCCTCTTCACCATACCACTCCCCCTCTCCCACAGCTCAGCGGTACTTATCCATAAACTCATTGTGAAACTTGACGATACTACCCACCCACTCCGTCCCCGGCGCCAGGAAGGTAGTACGGAAATGCAGCGTGCCCTCCTTCTGGCCAAACCCCGACCCCGGCACGACACACACGCCAGTCGCCTCCAGCAGGCGCATGCAGTAGAACTCATCCGGCGTGCGACCCTCAGCAGCCGCCGCGGCCACCGCCTTCTGCGGCAGCTTGATCGTCGGGAACAGGTACATGCTGCCCTGCGGGGTGCCACACTCGACGCCCTCCATCTGCTCGAACGCGGTATGCAGTGCGGTGGCGCGCTCGCGCAAGCCGTTGAAGATGGCGTCGTACTCCTTCTGGTAGAGCTCATAGCTCGGCTCGCCCGCGCGCGGCGGGTTGACCATGAGCTCGACGAGGCACTGGCCGATGACGGGGGCGCAGAGCATGATGGAGACGAACTTGTAGATCTCGGCCTGCACGGCCGGGTCGAAGCCGACGAGCTCGAAGTACCCGCCGCGGTGGCCGCACTCGCCGACCATGCCCTTGGAGACGGAGTGCAGCGAGGCGAGCTCGAGATCGTCGTAAGCCCCGGGCTGTTCGCGCTGCATGAGGCGCAGCGTGCGCTTGAAGCTGATGAACTCGCCCACGAAGACGTTGGTCTGGTAGACCTCGTCGGCGAGGATGACGAGGCGCTCCTGGCGGGCGAAGTCGATGACGGCGCGGATGTCGGCCTCAGGCAGCGAGGCGCCCGTCGGGTTGCCCGGGTTGATGATGACGATGGCGCGCACGTCGATGCCGGCGGCCGTGGCCTTGGCGTGCGCCGCCTTGATGGTGCTCAGGTCGGTGCCCCAGTTCTTGGCCTCGTCCAAGTAGTAGGGCACGGGCGCGGCGTTGAGTACAGAGAGCGAGGCCGTGTAGAGCGGGTACTGCGGGATGGGAATCAGGATGCCCGACTTCTCGTCGGCGCAGATGGCGTGCAGGAGCGTGTTGACGCCTGACGAGGCGCCGGCCGAGAGGTAGATGTCGGCCTGGTTCGCCGGGAACCCATCGCGCCCTGGGTGTGGTCAGTATCGGGTGTGTATCAACAGAATGTGTATGAGATGACTTACTCTCCAAGAACTCGGCAACGCTCTGGCGAATCCCAGGGGCGCCGTTGCTGGCGCTGTAGGCACCAACGGAGCCGACCTGGTCAAGCAGCCTCTTGGCCCGCTCCAGCACGTCGGGCTTGTAGCCCAGCTGGTTCACCAGGACATCGCCCTTCTCGAGCAGGGTTGGGTTCTCGAGGATGCTGAGCACCTGGCGGAAGAAGGTGATGGGCTTCTGGTCGAGTTGCTGGGGGTTGCCGATGTTGGCCGAGATGACCTGCTTGAAGGGCAAGTCGGTCACGCCGTTGAGCAGCGAGGCGCGGTACTCCTCAGACTTGACGGCCAGCTCACCGCGCACGGCATACTTGGCGGCCCGGACGTGCTGGTTGATGTTGTCCACGTTCAGGCGCCGACCCGAGTTGGAGGACGCCATGGTGCGTTTCTGGTGGTGGTGGTGGTCGTGGTGGTGAGACGCAAGACGTGCGGCGACGAGTGGACCAGCGTGACCGACACGATCTGACAGTGGGGTGTTGAGAAGAGAAGATGGCGGAGCCGCGACGGTGAAGCGGGAGAAGTCTACGGCGGTGAGAGTGGATTGGTTAGAGAACACCAGGGACCGACTGGATGGGGGTGGGGGCTTTAGGGGTTGAGGTTGAGTCAGGTCGAGAATAAGAGGGGCAGCTCGACACTGATATAAGGTACGGCGGTGTAAGTGAGATTGAAAGAACTTGAAGAGGAAACAACGCAGCAAGCAAAAGCAATAATACCACACGGTATATGGCGCACAAGGGTGCAGTTGTTCAGCCCCGGTGCAGAGGCCTAAAACAGCGCATACTGTGTACGTGCAATTGCCTCGTGTCATCCCATTTGAGATGTGTTCGCCTTGAGGCGCGGGCCATCCCGGGAGCTTGTCCCATGTGTGAGGAAGCCGCGCCGTTCGCCGAAACCGCAGCGCTGCCCCTCGGCCAATGCCGGGCTTCGCGCTTCCCACACAGAAACGTCTCGTCCCGTGGACAACGGAAGGTAAAAGTAGATAGGTAGATAGGGAGGTAGATGCAGAGACAATGACTATCTGCTTGGGGCGACACAGGCGACGGGCACGCGCAGGTCGACATGGCAGTGGCATGGCAGTGAGACGAAACTGAAGCCAAGAGACATCGGACGAGTAGAACAGTAAGGAAGACAGTGTCTCAAAATACCTCTTCGGCAGGTCGGGGCCTGCAACGATCTGCCAGGGGTCAATGTCGCGCT
Source organism: Chaetomiaceae sp. R4402 (assembly GCA_023628555.1). NCBI lineage: Eukaryota > Fungi > Ascomycota > Sordariomycetes > Sordariales > Chaetomiaceae > Chaetomiaceae sp. R4402. Next base: position 413,593 of record JAMAKO010000015.1, on the reverse strand, counting down.
GTTGCCATGTTTCAACGCTGTCGTTCCACGCCGAGCAGTATGCACCAGTAAGGGCGCCATCTGGTCGCAACTTCCTGGTTTCGATGCCCAGTTGTCGAGAGCCCGGGCGACTGAACAAGGTTGGAAAAGTGGAGGCGGGCCGCACAAAGTTTCCTGCTTCAGCGCCCGTTAGCGATTCCAGATCCTCCTCGTGCAGCAGCCTCATACCGTTTTTTCTTGGGACGCACTTGCAGGTTCCCTTCGCTCTCACCCAGAACTCGGGGGCGGTTAGTAGTGCTGGGCAAAGCCTGGCCGAGCTCTAGATCCAATGGCTAGAAAGAGGAAGGAGAACGGGTCGCACGGCGGGTTTTATTGTGTCTCTCCCGGCGGCGCTGCTCCGAAAATGGAGCCCACATACCAACGTTACCAGTAAGGAGTACCATTTCAGGCACTGCAGCCCCGGTGGGCGGTGTGAGACGGCACCCTGGTCGCTTTGCAAGTAGGGACCTGCTGCTTCCCCGGCGCGCAGTCCAACTCCAATAATGAAGGCATCGTCAGCTCATTTTCTCAAATAAACTCCAAGGCCGCCATACCATTGAATTCGCTCGAGGGTTGAAGGAATCTACGGCGGATCACGGGACAAGTGTAGGTATATGCAACTACAGACCTGTGCACTGGCAGAAACCCCCGACATATTCCTAATCTACAAGCCATGAATCAGAAGCACCGCACTGCACCCCGTTCACGATCGTTGTCCTTTGAAAGGCACGGTGTTCTGAGCACAAGAGACGAAAAGATCAAGGCACAACCGGGACACATTTCGGTTACACGGGATAGAGCTTTGGAAACCAAGCTGTTCTTCTATACCTACCTACCTCTTTATGCAGCCTACCTTACAAGAGTGGTAAAACTGGGCAGAGACATGAAAGCAACAGGGGCCACAGAATGGAAAACAGACATGCCAATTAACGGCAGTACATGAACTAGGACAGATAGATGATGTCGACGATCCTGCAGAACGCTTGAAGCTTCCCGTGTGCTGCTCAACAATAATAACAGAGACAACAACGGCGAGGACAACAACGAGAATGATGATAATGACGAGAATAACAATAATAATGACAACGATAATGATAACACGGATAACAACAGCGACAACGATAATAACAATACTGACAACGACAATGACAATGACAACGACAACGACAACGACAACGACAACGATAACGACAACGACAACGACAACGACAACAACAACAATAACGACAACAATGATAACAACGACAACAACAACAATAACGACAACAACAACGATAACAACAACGATAACGACAATAACAACAACGATAATATGAGAATAAAAACAAAACACAAAAGCAATAAGAAAATAGAGGAGAAAAGAAAAACAAGAGAAGAAAGCAGCAAGCGAAAATGGAGAACAAGAAACAGCAATAACACTTAAGCCCACTCGACATCGTAGACCTTGCCGCCGACTTTAACGACGAACCGCTTCTGGTGTTCGATCAGATACTCCTGATTGTTTGGTAGTGACCTTCCACTTCTTCTCGTCTGAGGAATACGTGGCTGCGTATCGCATCTTGTTGATGGTGCAGTACCTAACACCGGATGACTTCTGGCCAGCGGATGCAGCGGCGACCTTCTTAGCCATGGCAGGTTCTGATGCCATGCATGATGGTCCAGCTTGCGAAGCAGACGGCTGCGGTGTTCCCAGGGGAGGTAAGCCGATCTGCGAGTAGAAAACGTGGGTGCAACTGTTGCCGTTCTGATCCCGTCAACTCTGCGGTGTGGTTGTACTCCGGTCTCCACAGAGAGAGCGGGATCCGGCGCGGTGATATGACGTTTTCGTAGACTTTCTGCTGGGGGTCGTACTTCCACCACGTGAGTCTCGCCATCTTAAAGACAGAGGCAATTACCAACCAGCCAGAGCTCCCATCACCATTCGCATCTGATTCCCGTTCACGTCCTGTGCGCACTTTCGCCCACAATGGCTCCCATCGCGTCGCTTTCCCATCCACCCCAGCGCTCCCTCTCGCCCCGGGGCCCAAACTGGCGCCGTTCACTCGCACCGGTTGCGCCGCGGTCCAGTTCGTGGAGGAACTCGGTGATCCTTTAAACAACGCGGATGCCCGGGTCTGGAAGATCAAACTACAAGGGAAGCAAAGATACTATGCCCTCAAGATGGTAAGTGAAGCCTCATCTCATCCTCTCATCTCTCGTCATGTCGATATGCTTACGGTATGATCTGCTGCCCAGTTTACCTTCAGCCCTTTCGAGCACCTCAGGGATGAACTGGCGTCACGGCTCAATCGCGATCTTGCCTCCAAGCAGCTCTACTACGATTATTTCGATGCTTTCAGTTGCGAGTGTTGAGTCTACGGTTGACTCAAGCAGGAGAACCGGGAAGACCTCGCCGTCCGGGCGCATGGCTACCTGCTTCTCAGTCCGTCCCAAGAAGCCGAGGTCTCAAGGAGGATGACGCCGTTTGAGCCTAACGATAACAACCCTTGGGTTCGAGAAGACGAACATCGCAACCTACCTATCCACGCCATCGTCAAGGATTTCGTCAGCGATCAGGAGCCATTTACGCAAGCGCTGGTGCCAGGCCTCTGGGAAAGACTTGGAGGACCTCCACCGACTCGGGATTCTTGTCCGTGACATCAATATTCCCAACTACCTGGGAGGCAAGCTTGTTGATTTCAGCCGGGCATGGACCACCCCTCATCCCTGGTGCAAGGCGATGTGGCCGGAGACGGCGATGCGCCAGAGGCAAAGCGACCCCCACAGCGTGCTCGATGCCATCTTCGATTTGGGTATCGAACAGCGGTGGAATCTTGACGTGCTCATCCCCGATGAACTGAGGACTGCGCTTCTGGGGATAGCGAGAACGACAGCTTTGGCACAGATCCGAGGCGCTACGACTGGCGAAAGTGGGAGGGGAATCCGGACGTTGCGGATGAGATGCTAGAGCGAGAACTCCTGCCATTCGTTGAAGACCGTCCTCGGGAGTACCAGGGAACATGACATTTCTCGCGCTCGTTGATTTTTGTAAAGATACCCAGCGCATTCATTGTAATTAATTAACTTGTCCAGACAAACCCCTGTGAGCATCAGATGGTGCTACCACTCAGTGTTAACGCACCATGGAGACTGTGAAATCACTTTCGCCGAACACGCATCTGTCGGACTGACCCTTTAGTCCCTGCGTACCAAACTCCCGCATGAGAAGTTCGCTCGAGGTCTCTTGAACGTAAGGTAGTATGACGCTGAACGAGGGTTCGATTTTCTACACATGGTGAGTTATTACGTCTGGAGGTGCTTGCCCAAGACGTGCAAGGGAAACTCTGCTGCAGTGGCTCGCTTACCTAAAGTCGCCATATTCCACTGAAATCCAACCCGAACCCTGAATAGCTACCGAGACCCGCTTATTGGGACCGGGCCGAGCGCAAAACCTCCAAATCATTGAACCGCGCGACGCAGCCAACACAACGTTCGTCGACCACGCTCCCGACGCCCGCCATAACCAAGCATAGCAGGGCGGACGCGGCAGACATATAACACACAATTTTCAAGATGCCGAAGAAAGGTAAAGCCGTCGTTCCCCACTTTCCAACCCGCTCTTGCGCCATCCCGTACCGCTTGCTAACCATGGGACCATGCGACACACCCGAACAGCCAAGTCGCGCATCATCAATGTGCGCCTCCTCTCCATGGCCATGACGGGCTACTTCTACACCTTTACCCGCCCTCGGACGGGGCTACCCATGAGCATGATCAAATACGACCCCATCGGTACGGTTTCCCCCGCTTCCACGCCCACTCTATCTCCAGGTGGCATTCCCCGAGCCAAGCTCTCGAGACAGCGGAAGAGGCGGCCACCGGACACACACCGCGGGGATGAGGGACCCTGCTTTGCGCAGATAGTTGGCGTTGTGAGCTACAACTGGAAGAGACCCAGACGGCTAACAGATTTGTCCTGCCGCAGTGCGGAGGCGAGTCCTCTTCCTCGAGCAGAAACGAAAAGGCGGAAAGTGACGGGGTGACTCGCGCGCGGGAGGAGGAGCATAAGGGCGAACCACAGCCTCCGAGGGAGGTTTGCCTCTACGCGCATGCGTGGAATGATGGCTGGGCACTTTGTGTGCCACAGAGAAGGAGGATGTGGTATAGAGACGAGGGAGGCGGCGGTACGACACGGGCTATTCACCCCGGTGGACGTCATGTCGACTCGACGCGGCTCGATTCGGCATCTTGTGTGAAGACTCGAGCCGTCTGTCCTGTATTTGCCCAAGTGGCGTGTATTATACCATGATGGGGCTTGCCTGTTGTATCATCACACCATGACACTCAGCATGGCCGGCGTTCGGGGGTAGAATAAACCTTAGAGAGATGATCTGATACACCCATCTTGCGATTAGTGAGGTGACTCGGTTGTTTTGCGTGCTCGACCCAACAGCTGTGTATGGCCTGCTGGTGCTCAACGCCACGGGTCAACCATTTGGGTTCACTCTCGACTCCTCTCCACTACACCGGTTCCGGTACCCTCTAGAAATGGTCACACTCCGACTGTTCGCTCCAAGATTTGATACTCCTTGTAAGCTAAGTTTCAACAGCAACAGTCCCTCCGGCCCACGCTTACACCACGAACGTCACCAACACCTTCACACTCCCCCCTCCAACCTCTTCGTCCCTCCCTCCCTTCACAGCTGCACCTAGCAACAAGCCATGGCTGGTTGAACAGCCAACGGGATCAAATCTGTGCAGCAACACGACACATTCCAAAACCGTCAAGCAAGCCCATTGAAGCAACTTCCCGCTGCCACCCAGCTCAAAACGTAAGCAGCGAATTCTCAGCAGCATCAGCCCCTTGCGAGAAAGTAACAGACCCCTGAGACTCCTCCTCCGACCTCGCCCAGTATCGCGACTGCGGCCGCGGCTTTAGAGAACCCTGGCTGTTTGCGGAAGCCTGAGAATCCTCAGTCGCACGTTGCGAACCGTACGTGCGCACGTTCGCTTGGCGTGGGCCAAGAACCTGAGAAGTATTCGCCGTTGGGTTTTGGCTGATGCGTTGCGAGCCATACACCGAGTTGTTCCTCGAGTTTCGGCCCGTGGCTGACCGTTTGTGGGAACTGTCAGAGTCAGAGTGCTGACGCTGGGAAGTCTGATTTCTTGCAGTATTCTGTTCCATGGCAGATGACAGTCCACGCGCGGAGCCTGACTTGGCCATCTTCGGCCCTCTGCTTGAGCTCAATCTGCCCGTCCTGCTTTGTGTGGAGTATTCCACCAGCTCGTCACAACTCTCTATATCTGAGATCTTGCGTTTGTTGGAGCGTGTCGAGCGTGCTCCGGTTGTGTTCTCGGATGGCTGGGCATCGCGTGCTTGGGTCACGTTGGCGTTGAGGGCCGAAGCGCCCACAGACAAGTTCCCTTGCTGGCTTCCTTTGAACGCTCCGTGTCCCGTGTTGGAGCTAGACCCCGTTTCCTTCAGCATGCCCGAAGTGCTTCGCGTGACACGCTTCATGATGGACTTTGGTTGCAGGGCCACTCTCCGTCGCTCTTTCTCCTGGTCTATCGATGGTGGGACTGGCTCGTTTGGGACATTTGCCGGGCTGCGAACAACAACACGCCTCATGTGGTGCATTGTCGACGCATATGGTAGCGGATCGCTTCCAGCGGACAATCTTTCCACCCCCGCGTCTCCATGTGGTGCTTGTTCTGCCTCGTTCCTCATGGTATAGTCAATCTGGGTATGCCTTCCTGAGTCCCCTGGCGGAATTCGACCGTGCTCGACTTGGTCTGACCTCGCGCTCCCCTTCTCACTGATGGGAAGACCGAGATTTTGTCCAGGGCTGAGTGTTGGCGATCTCTGGGAGCACCGAAGGTGTCCTAGAATCCTTGCGAGCATTGTGCCAGAATCCTGTGCGTTTTGATTGTTGTCGCTCAAGCCGTCCAGGGAGTCAATGCTCAAGCCCTCTTGGAGCGCCCAATGCTTCAGCCCAGCAATGATCGATTCAGACCGTGAATGCTGGCGCTGGCTTTCTTCCTCCAGCTGAGCAGCCCGTTCCCTGGCAGCAGCTAGCTCGTTCTGCAAGCCGGTGAATTGAGTTGTCAAACGGCCTTCCAGTTTTTCCAACTCAGCCGAACGCTGCGCAGACTCCTGAGCCATCGTCGTCTGCTTGGCTTCTGCAGCGGAGAGACTGTCATGTAGCGAGCGAATTGTGTGCTCATCTTGTAGCCGGCTTTTCTCTTGTTCCTGTATCCTTCGTTTGAGCATGTCGACTTGGCCTGCCAAAGAGTCTCGCTGCTGCTGAGTCTCATGAAGAAGCCTCTCTGTGTTCGCGTTAGCCTGCGTCATTTCGATTCGGGCCTCATTTCGAGCAACGTCTGCAGTCTGCCGAGTTGCAATTTCCAGATGCCTATCCTTCTCCTGGATAGCTTGAGCAAATCGGCGGATGTCGGAAGCGTAATTCTGCAGCTCAGAAGCATGCGTCTCTTTCACGGCTTGAAGCTTGGTCTGCAGCTCGGCGACAGCAGCGGCCTTGAGTCTCAACTCTTCTCTGAGCCGCGCCGTCTCTGCCCCTGACTCCTCCAGCCGTCGAATCTTCTCCTCGTTCTCTGCCTCGGCCGTATCGAGCGCAAACAGGCTGGTGTCAAGGTCCTGAATCTGTTGCTCCTGCTTCTCGACGGTGTCTTTCAGCGCTGCAAGCTCTTTCAAGTGCTTCTCGCACTCGGCCTCCTTTCGCCGGTACAACGTCGACACCATGCCGTTTTCCTCCGTTTTGTCAGATAGCTGTTTGGCGAGCGACTCAAGCTGATTGTCCAGTCGCTGCCACACCTTCGTCAGATGGAGCTCAAGATCTGACGACAACTGATTTGCGGCACCTTTGGCGGCATCTTTGGCGGCATCTCGCGATTCTAATATGGTGTCAAGTTTATTCATGACGCTTGTAAAACAATCAGCAAAGCAAAAGATACAACAACGGTAGGGGTCCCACTGACCTGTTCAGAGATCCATGCTGAGTATCCTGAAGTCTGGTCAAAGCATCGGACTGACCAGAGGCCATGCTAGACAGCGTTTCGAGGCGACTGGCAATTGCGTCAAGCCTAAAGTTGCCAGATTAACTTTCAACCCTGATCGTCCGAGCTTGGGAATGCTCACCTGTTCAGGAACCCTTCCACCGATTTCTGACGCTGCTCGTCTGCCTTCGTTGCTTGCTCTCCGAGCCTGTCCAGAATCTCGCGGCCCTGAGAAGCAAGTGTTTCGAAGCCGGTGGAAGTATGTTGGAGTTCTTGCAGCTTCTCGGATAGGCCACGAACAGACTCGCGCTCTCGCCTGAGCTCGGCGTCTTTCTCCTCGACTTGCTGTGCCAACACATTGATCTTGTCGTACACTAACAACACAAGTTTAGTTTGTGACGGCTGCACTTTGGTGACGAGCTGGTGCTTACACTCTGAAGATTCGCTCTTGTTCTGTGCAATAGTCTGGCGCATTTTCTCCATCATCTGGCTCCTGATCACCTCGGCTTTTCGAATTGTCATTTCCCTGTCAGTGTTCTGGGACCTTTCCATCACCCGAACTTGCTCGATCGTTTCTTCCCACTGCTTCTTGGAGCGGGTGTAGAGCTCCTGCTGCTCTTTTATGGCCGAGTTAAGATGCGCCTTGCAAGTGCGATACTTCTCCTCGAGTCTCCGAGCCCGATCCTCTGACGTCTCGAGTTTTGCTTCAACATCCAACAGGCGACCCGTCATTTCTTCCTTGGAAGCCTGGAGACCGTTGATCTTGTCCGCCTGGGCTTGGATTTGAGAGGACTGTCGAGCAACGGCTTCGGACTCATCCGAAAGTTCGCGCTTGAGCCGCTTGATATACTTGTGGTATTTCACCTTCTGCTCCTCCAGCGCGGCGCTCTGCTGTTGGGTAAACTGATTGATGACTCCCGCCATGCCGGTCGTGAACTCGTGACTGATGTTGACTCTTCGCTGTCGCAGCACCGGGCTAGAAACCATTGATCCGCATCTGGATCTGCCCAATCGTCAGTTCTGCAACACGCCTCTGATTTGAGCTCGAACGAACCGCTGCTTTGACACATTAGAGCTTCTCGACTCTGGACGAGCCCGATACGCAGATCTGACCGGCCTGCCGTGTGCGATGTCCCCGACCGGTCGGTTGAGTATCTGACTCTCAGCTCGACCAGAGGACTTCCCAGGTAGGGGTGGGTGCATATGCTTTGAATCCAGTCTCCCATTCTCTGACCTCCGTGGCAATCGCGAACCTTGCGATGCAAGCTCCAGCAATGGGGTTGCATCGAGGTCACGGGGTTGGACTTGGGGTGCTCTATCGAGTCCAGGGACTTGTACTCCTACAACGTGCAAGCCCAGAGTCTCTGTCTTCAATGCCCCGTCTCCTGGACAAGTGCTCGATGTATTCTCGACGTGGGTTGCTGTGCTCTGAGCGGGCACCAGATGTAGCCCCGTTGGCGAATCCGCAAAGGGCGGCCTGTCCATATCCCGAGGATCTTTCCTTGTCTCAGACGGTCCGCCGAGCCTGGGGCTTTTTTTGGTCACTTGGCTCGTAGTCCGAGTTGGAGCTTGGGTACCATCCAAGGGCTCGAGGGCTGAGTGCTTGCCGCTGACGGTATTGACAGTTGGCTCAGCGTCAGCCTGAATCACGGAATGGTCGTGGCGTGCTCCTCCGTCAGAGCGCGAGACAGCAGGTAATTCGGGATATTGCTTGCGGACGCCTTGATGAACGGGTGTGTGTGTTCCCGGCATTCTCGTGAAGTGGTTAGGAGCCAGCTGCACCGCAGGGCCATACTGATAGCCCCTTTCCAGGTCGGGAAGCTTGCGGAGACTTGCAGGCTTCTCCAACAGCATCGTGTCCACAGATGCGGTGAAGTTGCCGGTTTTTGTTGGGGAAGCGGACTTATTGTTGCTCGACTCCTGTTCTAGAGGTTGCTCCAGATTATATGGCGACTCTTGCTGATCGAATGGAGCTTCAGTGGCCGCAATCTGAAGCATCATCTCCTCCACGGAGTCGCTGACGCTGGCTATCTCCGTAGTGTGGTCATTGGGCTCCGATACCCGGACCTGCCCAGGAGACGAGTGTGCCATGACCGCCTGTCACACTTGTAAGAGTGCAGCCCTCACATCAACATGTCAAAGAGAGGTCAGTGCTAACGATGAAAGGCCTTTGCAACCAAGATCCCTCTGACTCTAGTCTGAATGATGTAAGTCAAGTAGCGCCTGCCGGGTCGGTCGCTGGGAGTTGCGTATCGGTCTCCGCAGTTCAGAGGTAGAGAGAAGAACGGGTATCTGTACAATAGCAATGAGGGACAGTGCACATCGAGAGAAACATGTTCTCAAGGCAGACTCGCTGAGCGTTGTGGCGTTCTTGCGGGAAGCTGCAGTGAATGGACTTTCCATTGGAGCCCGGTTTGGAAGTCCTTAGCTGATGGTCACGACGGTGCGTCGTACCTTCCCAACAACTGGATAAACGACCGCCATCTCCACTGGCAGCTCAAAGTCCCTGTGCAGATCTATTTAGATTCATGCCTGGGCACCGAGCGGACCTACGCTCGGCTGTGCCTTCCTCAGAAGCTAACCTCCCCGTTAGCTGAAGCCTTTTGCGAAACCCCAATACCACAGTCACCAACTCCAACTTTGCGACAAGGTATGGTTGTATCTGATGGGATTAGATCAGAAGCCGATAGTCAAGTCTCCGCGGGAAGCTTGTAGGCCAGAATCTTGGTTTCGTGCCTCTCCCCTCTCCCCTTCATGGATCCCCCGCCGCAGCATAGCTGTTTGATGTGCCTCGTTCCAACCACAATTCCTCGACGCAAGGGGGTTTCTGGCATCTGACCATCTACCAGAACCTGGAAGTAATCGTTGGTGCCGAAGTTACAGAGAAACCCATCCTCAACGCCGCTGTGTTCAGCTCAAGGGAGGGCTTGGAGGAAGGGGCCCATCCCCATGTCCAGTGCCTCCGCGGAGTATCGGCCGCTCTGGAATCGTCAGCAACACCGCACCAGAACACTTTGAGGAGGACAGTTCCTGCCGTTCTTGCCACCCGCAGGAGGGTTATATCCGTAAATCCCCAATGCCAGACGCAACAAATAAGAAAGTGCTGGATGGCCAAGTGGCACCATCATGCTGTTGCAGAAAGATTACCTCCCAAATATGAAGCCGGCGGAGCTGACAGTTCGATTCCCAGACCATCTCCGTCCTTTCGTCGAATTTCTCGCAGCGCAGTCGAATTGATAATGATTATGCGACGGGACTGCCTGAGGTCCCTGAGCAACACTTGCACTTCGCCCAAACCGCCCAAACCAGCAGCAGCACAAAACAGCAGCACCAACAGCGTTCGCCTCCGGTCGCCTGAGATTCGGAGGCAAAATGTACCGGCGAGATGCGATCAAGGATAACAGATGGTTGGACATGTCGATGGCCAGAACAAAATAACAACCGAGATGCGCGGGGGGACTTCAAGTCCTCAACAACCTACTTGCCATCAGCGCGCGCAACGTGAAACGACCTAAATACCACTCTTCAAAGCTTCGACCGCCAATGAAAGTCCACCATCTGATGTTCATACCTGAGAAAAAAAAACTGAGTGAGTAAAAACCCCCCTAGCCCGGGCATCAGCGCTTTCCAAATCATTTTTTGGCGTTTCCCTGGGGCTTGTCCCCATCTTCTTTGCTTTCCCCAGTCCCGACCGCTCACAGTCAACCAATTCCTGTTATTAGTGCATACCAGATGCTGCATCAACAATGACAGTCAGAGCATGCTCATCAGAACACACAGTGGTATTGACCACACCTCACAGCTCCAGCAAGACTGAGCCATGCCCCCTTCGATGCGAGATCCGCACTTCTGCCATCGCACACCCATCCTGGCCCATGCCCAACGATTTACAAAGTACGGCGCGTACCTCGCCCGGCCGCAAGAGAACCGAGAGAGGATCTTTCACACCACAAGTGGCACGGCCGATGTGATGTGACGTCCGCCTCGAGCCGCCGGAGACGGAACGTACCCCTGCACTGATTGGCCAGCTGCACAAGCTACCCCTGACGTGCCACTGCGCAGACCCCTGCCAAGGCACCGTTGACTGGGCCGGCCCACATGGCTGGGCGCTTGCAAGCACACGGCGAGCGCCAATGAGACGGCGAGGAGGAGGGGCAGCGATGGATGGCGAGGCGAGAAGGCGCAGGGTCTCAGACTGTTCATCCACTGCAGTTGTTGGTGGATTGGGGCTCGGAATGGGGGCGCTGCAGCCCAACTGCATGATTGATTGCTTGCGCTGCAAGTGCCGACAGAGGGGGGTGTCGAGCACAAGCGACCCGGAATGGGCATGGTCACGATTGTCAGGGAGGAATGAAGGAACGAAGAGTGCCGAACCCCGCTGTGTCGTGATGGGGTGTGTGCCACAGAAGGTTGCGGAGGAAGCTATCACTATCCTGGCATTGCTTTTGTATGGAGTGACGAGTGACAACCAGTAACATCGTCCACCACTGGCCCGTCCGCCAAGTCCTATATACTCGCCTGCCACCCCCAGCGGCAAGCCTACACCCTTCCCTTTTCACTCGTGTCCCGTTTGTCTTTCCGTTCCTCCACGCCGCAGCTGGTCCCGCGGTCGTTCGTTCCCATCGTACCACCCTTTGCTGGAACTCAACTCGTCTCTGTGAGACAACCAACCGAGCTCCGACAGATAGACGAGACTGACCAACACACACACAACCTCAATATGGCGGCAATCACAGACCACCTCCGAGTCGCGAGGCAGGACACATACACAGGCGACCCCAGCGTCGACGGCAACATCGCCGGCGCGCAGGGAAGCTCCAACAGCGGGGTGGTGCTCTCGCGTGGCGCCCTCGTGGCCATCATCGTCGTCGTGGTCGTCGTGGCGCTCTTTGGCAGTATGTCGCCTAACCAACACCTCTCCCCATTCTACCCCCCAACACATAAAAACCAACACCTTTCCCTTTCCCATTCCTCTCGACTCCAAACCATTCAAACCAAGCCGCACTAACCCCATACCTTTCCCTCCACAGTCGCAACAACAGCGCTCTTCTTCATCGCCAAAAAGCGCGAGTGGACAGTCAAAGAGACCCTGCGGCGGTCGGCGCGCAAGGTGGTCACGGCGCTGACGCCGCGGCGGACCGAGTTCCCGCGCTCGGTCAAGGAGGCCGGGCCCGGCGGCCGGGCGGCTAGGAAGGGCCGGCGCACCAGCAGCCGGCTGGACGACGTGCCGCCGACGCCGCGCATCAAGCCCGGCTATCTCGACCTGGAGAAGGGGCTGCCGGGTAGCAAGGATAACAAGAAGGGGGATGACGGAGTGCCGAAGAGTATGTGGGAGAAGGTCGGGAGGAAGTAAGGTATCTCCGGGGTGGGGGTGAGAGTGGGTGAAGGGGGATGGTGGTGAGCGGCGGGTGGGTTGGAGGTGTTGGCAGCGGTGGGCGGCGATTTGCGCCTGTGGCGACCATGTGCGTTGATTCTGGACCGAAGAGGCTGCGTCGGGAACCATTGGGATTATGCTTGTATAATATTTCATCCAAACGGAAGCGGGACTGGGACCTAGAGCCGTCGGAAGGTGTTGGTGCTTGCGCTCCTCCTGTCCAGGCGCTTGCTCGCCGCGGGCGCGGGCGCGGGTTGCGGCTTGTTTTTCCTCCTCGATTCCGGCATGAATGTAATCTGTTGTTCTCCAACGACGTCGCCGCTGCGAACCCTCGTGGCGCGGGTCTCCTTGTGCGCCCTGGAACCGAACGCCGTGTCCCTGATCTTGCCGCCTCTGACTTTCGAAGACGAAACCTGCATGACCACGTTGTCCTTCGGTCTCTTGGGCTCGCTCTCTGCGTCCGAGCCACTCTCGTCGTCGGTCGACTGGCCACCGGCCATGCGAGCAAGCTGCTCTTCGCCGCCTTCCACTTGGGTGCTGGGGTTGAGGGCGCGGAACTCCCTGCTGAGCTCGTCGACTTTGAACTCCTCGTCCTCGAAGAGCTTGCCGAAACGGGAATCGCCGAGCACGCCGGCTTCGGTGTCCACCTTGCCTCTCCTCTCCTGGCGCTGCAGGATCTTGTCCGCCAGCTTCTGGTTGACCTTGACTTTCTTGATTCCTCTGATGCGGCTTGACCGCTCCTTCTCGACCTTCTCCCTGACCCTCTTCGCCCGTTCCTCTTCCCAGATGTATGGATTGGCGATAAGACGAGCCTGGTCGTACAGCTTGGCAGCAACAAAGTAGCCGTGCATGTAGGGCCGAAGCAGGTTCGTCTTTCCGATAAGGTGGCCCAAGCTGAGGGCCTTGAGCTCGGGCTTGGTCAGGAACTTGTAGTTGTCGTAAGTCTCCGTCTGGGTCTCGTTCTCCATTTCGTGGACCAGGTTGTCCAGGAAGTGGCACCACTTGGGTGCCAAGCCCAGGTTGGGAATGAAGAAACAGTGCATATGCTTGCCCTGTGGACATCGCGTTAGCACGCTGCAGGGTGACCTTCTGTTGAGCGGTCGTGATCAAACTTACCTCGTTCGCAGTCAAGAGCATGCCGGAATCTGGAACATGGGTGACATGGTTGAGTTCCACCAATGGCTCAACCGAAGTCCATAGGTCACCAGTCTGCTCGTCCCAAATTTTGATGATGCGCTTGTCCGCTGAGAGCAGCTTCCTTTCCTCAGTGGGCGTTTTCAAGTGAATCAGGTTCTTGATCGGAAGGCCCATTCCCTGGTCCTTCTTGAGCAGCGGACGGGGGTTTCTGAGGTCAAACACACGAATTTGACCGGTGCTTGTCCCGAGAGCAAGCGAGAGACCGTCATTGCTGTAGTCGAGAGCCGTAACCTCGCCGTCGTGGCCTCCGAGAACAGCAACTCGCGCCTTGCTGCGTGGATCGTAGAACTCGACGGTGCTGACGGAGGTGCCAAAGGCGCAAAGACCATGGGTCTTTTCTGCTACCGCTGCAACGTTGACTGCGCCGGCGTGGATGCTCCCTTGCAAGCCGCTACTTTGGTCGTCCTGACCAACGTCTATTTGCCATGGCCGGAGGAACTGGCCACGCTCCAGGTCTAAGCGGAAGACCTCGCCATATCCTGACCCATCCGAGCTCAAGCCGACCGCCGGAATGAGCACCTCCGTGCTTTGCCGAAGGTATGCCAAGTCCCTGCCGAACCTTGGAAGTCTCACTTCGTAATGGCATCCCATAGGCGTGTGGAATTCGAGCGAGCGGTCGGACTGCAAGTGAAGGCTCTTCGTGTAATCGGAGCCGAGGAGAAGAAAGGTCGTGTTCTCGGATTTGGTGTGGCGGGAGAAGGACAGCGACAGTTCTTGGGTTGAGTGAACGTGGAACTGGGGCTTGTATGTGCCCGTGCTCATGATCCAATTGCCATCCTCGCTAACTCGGACGCAGTTGCTTGCTGTGCAGGGCATATCCGCGTCAGTACAGTGTGGACGCAAGGGAGAGTGTGACGACGCCCACAGACCGTGGGAACACACGAGTGCAACGTACCCTCTTCAAACTCAAACTCCTGGAGCAGTTCGAAATTGTTCAGGTTCTCCGCATCGTACTTGGCCGATCTCTTCCTGCGGCGCGCAAGCCAATCTGGCAGCGGCCGCGCCGTCGACGGCCCCGCGACAGTGTATCTGGAATCCCGGGTCAGCATTCAAAGTTCCCAAGGTCAAATGCCCAAAATTAACGGAATGAAAGGCTAGAGCTTACACTGGAACTGTCCCCGGGTTTGTCAACTTCATCTTGTGTGTTGGTGGTGCTGGACCAAGAAACCATGCAGATGTCAGTCGCAAGAAAGCTGCAAGCCCTGGGCGCCGTGGGCAGAAAGCCAAAAAGTTTCGACCGCCCACCGCGATTGGAAGGCGGGGAGATGGCCCTGGGAGCCTTAAAGGGTCCCGGGCCCACTTCCGGGTCGCTTTGGCGTATGGAATCGGGTATCCGTATCTCTTACGAGTACTCCGTATACTGATACCACTCCGTCATTTATCTGGTGTGGGCCTGAGTAATGGTGCACGACGAGATGAATGAAGCTCAACATTTCAAAAATGCGTCCGACGATTTGACCGTTTTCAGATGCTCCAGTGGTTGCATGACGAAATCTTAAACACCAGGCTGGGTAACTTGGCGTTGAATCGCAGACGTAGTGTGTACAATACGGTATGTGCTAAGTGGCCCTATGTGCCTGCCCCTGCTCCTCGGGCTTGGCTCGCCTCTCAGTGACAGGCCATGGAAGCCAGGCTCGAGAGCACCGTGGACGTCTGCCGTGTACGACGTAACAAGTGCTTGGAGTGGCACCAGACATCCTCCCAACAAGCAAGCTCTCCCGTTTCCTCGCCGCGTCGCGACAAATCTCCTGCTGGCGCCATCGACAGCTGTGCCCACCGAACCAAACGCCGCCGTGACCGACGCTTGAATCGGGCCAGGCTGCTCCTTCATTCGCCGCGTCCCGACGGCCAACCGAGCTCGAGTACTTCAACCCAGCAGCATCAGTACCTGACTTGGATGTCGCCGGTAGCGCATCGCCGGTGACTGGCGCAGCGCTTCTCGGTTTTGGCGACTGCGCCCGTTGCCATGGAGTGCTGCAGTTCGCCAAGGAGCGCGAAACATCCGACCCCGTCCTATCCTACGCTGCCGGCGCTGATAACCCCGTGGAGGACACGACCCCCTTCCCACTTCTTCCTCTGCCCTTCCATCAGCGCTCCGGTTTCAAGACGTTGTTAGATTTTGTCCGCATGCCCCGGTTCCTCACCAACTCCCACCTAAGACCACGCCCGACTTCGGTGGCTGAACCTTCCCGATCCTCGCGGCCCCCACGCGGGGTTCTCCTCCGACATGGACGCTGGGGAATACGAAACAAATACGCTACTGATTGTAAGCTGGGCGCCCAAGACTACTCAAGGCCCCTTGACCTGACCATGGTGCTGACAAGAAGCTCACGTAGAGCCATGTTTCCGCGATTTCCTTCCGAATCTACGAGCCGATTGCCTCGCAGTCCTCCACCTACACCTTCAACGCCTCCGACGTCGAGGACGCCCTGCGCAGCAATGGCCACCTGGTCTACATGGATGCCGTGCGGCGCGGCATCTGGTGCTTCTATCTCTCGTCTCGCGACCCCAACGCTGCCAGCGGCCCAGAGCGGCTCGGTCTCCATCCGCGGATGGAGGTTTGCGGTTACCCCCTGGGTCTTGTCGCCGACGGGAACTTGGAGCCCATCGGACTGCTCAAGAATAGACCGGTGGGGACAAACGCCATCAACACGCCCAGCAGCTCGTCATCATCCGCCGCCTCTGCGCTTGACGCCGGCATGAGGAGCGCCCAACCCTTCAATGTCCCCCCTCCGCCCGTGGTGGTGGACGGCAAGGTTGCATCGACACCGGTGGGCGACGTCAAGGGGTATGGCTCGGTTCCGGCGCGCGAGATTCACGAATTCTTCATCACAGCGGTCTTGTCATCTTTGATGACATACTTCTGCCGCGCCATTGGCGCCATTCTCCTCAACCAGCGCTCGGCCTTGCTGCCCCCTCATGTTTTCAACTCTGGCGATGCCGAGTGGAGCCAACCAGCCCGCAGCGCAGCTCTTGCCACCTTCCGGACATATCTGACAACCACGGGCTCATTGGTTATCTCGCTTCACGTCTCCGTGCTCCAGGGCTTAGTATCGTCTGCGGATGTCCTGCGGTCGAACATACTCCACGCCGGCCCAACCGTTCTTGCAGCACCGTTTGGGACCTTTGGGGCGCTGCAAGGCGTGGTTGATACCGAAACGCAACTGGCCGAGAGCGGGTTCGGCCAATCTCCTGGCTCGCAGGTGAGCCGATTGAGGCCAGACCACGGCGACAGGTTTCAACAATGGAAGACCACATGCTGCAAACTGCTTCAGATGCGCGGTATGTCGCCATCTTTGTTGGACGGCTGTTCTTGGCTGAACATACACTTCCTCCAAAGAAAGCCGTATGAGCAAAGAGCCGACGGGAAAAGGACGCCTCTGGTTAGCTCGGGTCCGACCGCGCCGTGGCCGGCCGTCCTCTGCTTCCGAAAACCCAAGATCGAGGCTGTGTTGGACGTGTCGTACGAGAAGGCGCTGCCAGGGGCGAGTACCGAACTCGTGGACCCGCTGAGTAGGGCGAAACTGTGGTGTCAGGGCGTCTCGGATAGAGAGCAAGCTGTTGCTCAAAGGAAAGAGAGGGAAGCGGCTCTGGCGCGCGACCATGCTGATCCAGAGGTCAAAAGCCATGGCCATCAAGCCAATGGCCACTCGCCCATGGCTCTTTGGCGCTCCACCAATGGCGGACCTCCACCTCCAGCGGGCACAGTATATCCAACTCCTCCAGATGGAGTCCAACCTTCGGGAGTTACGCCGTCGTTTGAAGGCGGCCCGGTTCAGAGCCCGACGGGGCAACAACCGACGAGTGCTGTAGGCGAGCCGCAAGCCCTCACACAGCCGGACGCGCCAACTACTGATGGCTTCAACGTCGGATGGGCTGGAGCGGAACCCCCTAAACCAGGGCAACCTGCGAACATGTTTTCCGAGGAGAACTCTTTTGGCGACCTCGGGGATGATATGTTCGAAGGGAATGAACTCACGGATGCCGACTTTAACTTTTTTGACGAACAGCCGGGCGCCGACGAGATGGACCTGTCCGTGCTTCCAGAGATGGAAACTGCGGCCATGGGAGTCTTGGAGGAAAGCGGACAGCGATTCGAGCCTACCCAGGCTGCACCTGGGGCGAAGGAGAACAAGACAACTCCCCGTACGATATCGCCGCAATTCACCAAACCTGAACTGAAACACGCCCGCAGCTCGCTGGTGGACGAGAGGCGGCAACAGACTAATATGGAAAGCTTTAATTATAATTCTGGCCTTGGGGTCAAGCGGAACCCAAGCCCTAACAACTCCGGATCGGTTCTCAAGCGAGTTCGGACATCGATTTGCCCGCCACCTCCGTCGTTGCCCGACAACTCGCGGGGCCCAGCGCGCCGTCGCAGTGTCTTTGAGAAAGTGGATCTCGATCCCGCCTTGTTCCTTGCGCGGCGAAAATATGAAGACAAGGGGCCGTTCGATTACAAGTCGTCGGCTGTAAAGGAGCCAGAGCACCCAGTACCGCAAAGCCCATTGATCACCGGCAGATTGCCGGAGACCTCGAGGCAACGGCGGAAACTCAAAGAGCTACCGCCCGATATTGGCTCCCTCTTGGCCAAACTCGCTGGCGGTGGCAGCAATAGCCCGAGGCCGCGAGACGATGCCCGCTCGGATTCGGACGACAGCAGTTGGGCGTCGGATTCGGACGACACCAGCGACCGCGCGGGCCGTGCTTACTCCCCCGCCAAGTCGAGCGTGGTCCGCAGGCGCCCGGACGACGACGTCATCTCCATGGCCGCGTCCTTCAGGGAGCTGGACAACCTGTCGGCCGATTCGCCGGGCTACGGCCCCATTGACTTCTCGCGGCTTTCCAACTCGGAGATCCCCGAGTTTTCTCTCTCTAGATACTTTGCAGATCCGGAGCCGGTGCCCCTCCGCATATCCGTCTCCGACGACGACTTCATCACAGTCGCTCAGATCCTCACCGAGCAAGTCGCCGGCGGGTTTCTCCGACTGTCGCCGCAGCGGCCGACCTCCGAGGTCCAGGATGTGCGCCGAAGCCTGATCAAAGCCCTCCGGTACTCAATCAGGGGCTTGCAGAAGGCTCTGCCGCGGTCGCTGGCGGGGGCGGTGGGATGTCAACTCCGGCCGTTTGCAGAGGTTCAGGACGTGCCGTTGCTCGTGCAGCCCAACGGTCGTGTGCAGATGAGGCCTGCCGAGTTTCCGAAGCCCGGCGTTTTCTCCATCCCCGCACCCCATGTCGAGCTTCGACGGTATGAGACTCAGCTCTCGGTGTTGCCGTCTGCCGTGACTTTCTGGGACACATTAGGTCTTGCTCCGGTCCATGGCGCGAAGGATGTCATGGCTATGTGCGTTCTCACTCAGAGTGAGGGCATGCGGGACAACGCATCCGCGTTTCTCGACAGGGTCCAGAGCACCTACGAGTGCATGAGGCTGGGCACATTTGAGAGGTTTCCTACCACTCAGGGCGTCGTGGACGGGGTCGCCCTGCTCCCGACCGACCACGAAGTTGCCTCTCCTGGGCTTCACATCCCGACGGCCCGATCGGCTCACTCGGATGGGATGGCCAACCTTGCCGTGGCTCTCGCTGGCTCGTCCTTGTCGAAGAAGAATTTCGTCGTGTACTTCGCGTACACGCCGGACGACCCCGGCTCCATCGTGGATGCGTGCTCCGCATTCCAGGAGCTGTTTGAGCAGTACAAGCGGTGCATGACGGACAGAAAGAAGCAAGTTTCCAATGAGCTGGTGCTCCAGCTCGTACCCCTAGATGCCGTCGCCTCGGAGACTTCGCTCGTTGTTCTCTCTCCATCCGAGTGCACCCGGCTGTGTCTGGAGACGTACGATCGCTGCACGCTCTTCGGCGGCCCCATGCCCTCAGCAGCGATCGTGCTCGAACGGGCGCTGCCGCGCGGCATAGACTTCAAGTTGGCCGCCACACCGTCGCCGAACCTACTCCGAGAGAACTCATGCATGCACATCGCCTACGCACGGAGTGTGGACGAACGCTGGGTGACGGCCGCGTGGACGGACAACAGGGGCAGCACCCAGTCCACAGCAGCCTACTGCCTCGGCCGGCGCGGCAAGCCGCTGTCGCGCCAGCTGGCCGAGATCATCCATGAGATGTGGGAAACCACGCACGGCCTGATCTCGGCATGCAAAGTGCACTGGCGCGTCGTCATCACCAAGTGCGGCCCCATGGACCAGCAGGAGATGGAGCTGTGGGCAGGCCTGGCGCAGGCCGAGAACCGCGCCACCGTCAGCCTGGTCCTCCTCACCGTCGACACCGACCCCTCACTGCAACTCCTCCCGCCCGCATCCACCATCCCGCTCTCCGCGCCGTCCGCCTTCTACACCACGCCCGTCTCCACCCCGCAGCCCTTCTCCACCGTCTCCCCGGACCAGTCCGCCGCCGGCAACCCGCCCACGCCCATGGGCACCACCGCCACGCCAGGCGGCGAAGCCACCGCGCCCCTATCTTCCTCGCAACCGCCACCACCACAGAACCCCTTAACAGACACCGGCGCCGACTCAGAAACCACCCTCGTCGACGCGACCGAAACAACATGGGGCGTCATCGTCTCGCACCGCCTCAACAACTCCCCCTCCCTGACCGACCTCAACCCGGCGCTTGCGAGCGGGTACCTGGTCAAGCGCACGGGCGCCCGCGCCGAGGACGCGCCGGTCGCCATGGAGGTTTGTGTCGTGTACAGCGACAACGCGCGCGCGCTGTATGATGGGTTGCTGAGGGAGATGCTGACGTATTTTCGCGGGCTGGGCACGCTGGCGAGGGTGCGCGGGGTGGTGGAGGGGAGCGCGGATGTGAGGCCGTGGCATGTTGCTGTTGTGGAGAAGGCGGTGAGGGCGTTGTATCTTTTGATGTGAGGTTGTTGTGTCGTTCTTTTGGTTGTGTCTGCGTTGTGTGTGTGTGTGTGTGTGTGTGTGTGTGTGTGTGTGTGGGTGGGTGGGTGGGTGGGTGGTGTTACGGCGTGTTTGTGTTTGTGTGCCGGTTGGCGGTGATGGTGGGAGTGGGGGGGTGTGTTGGCAGCATGATGGTTATACCTAGGATACCTCTATCTTCACATGGTTATACTACATTTTTTGAGCAGATGTGTGGAATCGTAACTTTCGTGTGGCTTGGTCATCCAGCGTGGTCTATGTACCTGCGGCACGTCTATGTATATCTGCCGTGTTCTATCAACAGCGAATTTCCCCGTCTTCCGACGCCCATACCGAATCTCTCTCGAACCAAATTGATACCATTGCTTACTCGTTCCAAAATCCGGGAAACAGATACTCGACTCGCTTCATCGCCTCGGGATCCCGCCCTGCCGGCTTGGTCATAAACTTGACCGCGCCCTGGGCGCTGCCCGCCCAGTGCTTGGCCAACACCAGATCGCTGTTCTCCTGCTTGCACAGCTCATCCAGCACCGCGCCCACCAGGTGCTTGGCATTCTCGCTGTTGGCCGCCATGTACTTCATGACCATGGCAACGTCGACGTCCTCGGTGGTGTGCCAGCAGTCGTAGTCGGTGGCCATGCAGATCATCTGGTAGGCCAGCTCGGCCTCGCGCGCCAGCTTGGCCTCGGGCAGGGCACTCATGTTGATGACGCTGCCGCCCCAAGCGCGGTACATGTTGCTCTCGGCGCGGGTGCTGAACTGGGGGCCCTCCATGCAGACGACGGTTCCGCCGCGGTGCAGCGTCACGCCGTCGCCGCGCATGGCGGCCGCGCAGCGCGCCACGACCTGGGCCAGGCCGCCGTCGAAGGGGTCCGCGAAGCCGACATGGCCCACCACGCCGCCTTCGAAGAAGGTGAAGGGGCGCACGCCCTTGGTACGGTCGATGATCTGGTCCGGCACGACGAAGTCCATCGGCTTGATCTCCTCCTGCAGGGAGCCGACGGCGGAGAAGGCGATGATGGTGCGCACGCCGAGCGATCGCAGGGCGGCGATGTTGGCGCGCGCGGGAACCTCGTGCGGGGCCAGCTGGTGGTGTAGGCCGTGGCGGGCCAGGAAGGCCACGGGCACGCCGGCGTGCTCGAGGATCAGGACGGGCGAGGACGGCGTGCCCCAGGGCGTGGTCGGCGTGACGGCGGCCACGGGGGTGTAGCCAGGCAGGCTGGACAGGCCGGTGCCGCCTATTACGGCAATGTGCACGGGTCCTGGAGAAGGTGAGGGTGGTTAGTCTGGCATGGTGAGAATGTTAAATGGGAGGTGGATGAGAGAGTGGCATACTGTCGAAGTGCGACGGGAGGTCAACGATGTCGACGGTCATGATGGGCGAATGTGCTATCTGCTGTCGAGACAAACAAACGAATGGATGGGAAAAGTGTGGGAGATGGCAATGTCTCTTCCTCAGCAAACGCACTTCGCTCACTTCGCTCGGCGGGTTTGACGGCGGCTTTATCGAGTACTGAGACGACTGCCCCCTCCCACCCGCTGTCGCAATTTTTGGAGGGGCTGACGGGCCAATCTTTACCCCGCCGTTGCAACGACGTTGGCGACGGGCGGGTCTATCCTTGTCAGGCTGGGACGTTTCCAGGCGCTAGCTGCCAAAGCGGTTAGCGGCTGCCACGGGCTTTGTCTGCCGAGCCTTCCACAATGACACGGGATGGAAACTTTCGACTTCGAAGTGAGTTTGCAACTCGTGCAGAGCTCGTGGTACAACAGACGGCAACCACTTTTGTTCTCAAGAACCTGCGATATTGCAAAAGGTGAAAATATCACAATAATTACGGGGGCCTCCAATCTTAATAACACAAGCATTTGCACCGTAACCGAACTGATCGATACCCCGCCTCTGCTTCCAAGTCGAACAAGTTCTTGGGCGGACTGGGCGTTTTCCTTCCCTGGGCTTGTCTAAAACTTGGCGCATCGCCTTTGGACTAGGAACACCTCGAGCCGAGTTGGAAATTTTAGGCGACAACGCCGCTGCGGCAGCTGACAGCCATGGCCTCCTCCATCCTGCCGCTCGAGATGCTCTCTCCAACGTCAACAGCAGACTTCCATCGCCCATTGGGCATCGAGGAGCTGTGCTTTACATCCGCCATGAGCTGCTTTGAGGGCTGGCTTAAGCTCGATCCCGCCATCGGCCCCCGTACAATGGCATACGTCACCAAGTTCATCTCGCGGACGCTGGAGAAGACGCACAACCTGAAAGACGTGAGGTGAGCGGCGCTTTCTCTCCGACGTAGTGCTTGTTTGTGGAACCGGGAAGCTTATGCGGCTACTAGGGAAACGCTATCCAAGAGCGTCGAGGTCTGGATTTGGCTCACCAGAGACTTTGCTGCCGCCATCCCTAGTCTGACCACGCGGTCCATCGGGCCCCTGGCCAGCCTTAACGACCCCGACAAGGGCGTGACGCCGCTGGAGAGCACTGCCCTGATCACGAAGAACTACCCGTCGCTCAAGGAGGACCTCCAGCTGCTCATCAAGCTCATGCACATTGCAAGGAATCTTCTCGTCGTGCCCGAGCCTGAAATCCCCCAGGACCTGTGCGCTGCCGCCCAGTTCGACCAGATGCTCTACCAGACCATCATCCTCTGCATCAACGTCACTAGTAAGGCTTACGACGGCGATGTTCTCGAGGAGGCTGCTCGCATGAAATTGAGCGAGATAACCGAGCTATGTAAGCCCATCTCTTTAATGCCCTGGCTTGAACGAACGCCTTCTGACTGGCCTTCCCAGACAAAAAGTTGCTCGTGACTTGCCTGCAGCAAGCGCATAACTGGATCGCTAAGAACGACCGCAACAAGATGGCTTTCTGGTCCACCGTTTTGTTCGACGACGACGGCCTCGCAGACGAGCCCGACGGCAATGTCTATGGGGAGTTCCGCCCCGACGTCGCCAAGACCGAGGTCCAGAACTGGTTTGAGCGAAACTCTCGCTTCTGCGACAAGGCCCGCCAACTGCTCACCGATTACGAGGAGAACGTGGCAAGCAAGGGGTTCCCTCCAGGCCGTCTCCCTCGCATCTCTCCGCTCGCCTGGAATTGGATGCCAGACGGGGCGGTGCGTGTACGCGCCGACGATAACACCGACGACGCCAAGATCACCCCGCAGTGGAAGGAGGACGAGCCCGACAAGTTTGAGCAAGACAGAGCCTATGGCCGGGTATCACGGGAAGTCGACACGTGGTGGCTCAAGATCCGGGATCCCAACTACGACGAGTGGGTCGTCCCGATGCCAACCGTGGAGTTTGCCCAACAGAGAACGGAGAACTGCAAGGCAAACTTTGTCAACCGATACGCCCACTCCTACCGCACCGCCGAGAACGAGGGATCCGTTCACTCGGCCGAGGGCGCTCCCCTGCCCGAAGGGGTCACGGAGCAGGAGGGGAGAGACGGCGGCGGTCACTACGTGCACGACTACAACGACGACATGATTGAGGAGGAGGATATTGACGATGACGAGTCGTATGGTGAAGGCCCCATGAACGGCTTGTTGACTGAGGTGCCCAATATCCTCGACCCTAAGCAGATCGAGGCATTGCACATGATCGTCAAATCGTGCATTCTCGACAACGCCGGCCTGGCCTTGAGTAGGGCGGGTGAGAACCTGCAGAAAACCCGATGCAGAATGTTCCTGGCCCTCGAGTGTGGCAGGAGCCTGCTCCGAGAGATTCTCGTGTTCATCGCCGTGTGGGAGAAGAGCGAGCAGTCGCTTATTTTCCAACTTACCACGCAGATTGTCGAGGCAATCCACCACAGCGCGCTTGTGCCCTACGCCTGGCAGTCGTTGCGCATCCCCAAGGACATCATCTCTCCGGCTCAGACTGTTCTGCTCAGGCTGGTCAACAACATGTTCCGCGCTCGAAACAACGACCCCCCTCCCGCCGAGTCGAAGGAGCATCTTCGGGATGTCAAGCTGCTGCACTTCCTGTTCATCCAGTTCCGCAGCCGGATAGTGCCCGAGTGCGCGGCCCTGATGCACCTTCAAGCCCAAATCCGCAACGAGCTTTGCGATCCGGCCGACTTCCCGGTCGATAGCTGGGATATGGAGCGCGCCAAGGACGGAATCCAGCAATTCCTCGAGCTGCTGAACACAGTGAACGAGCTACCCGAGACACGGCAGTACCTGATCGAGTGGGAAGCTACGTACGAGCTCCTGACCCTCCTCAAGGGTCTCGAAGCCGGCGTACCCAAGAAGCCGATGGTCGACCCCGCCAACCGCACCACCCACCGCCAGCAACAACCACCACCGCCCAGCCACCCAGACGACCCAGACCAAGGCTACGACTCGGAAGACCACCCGCTCGCCCCTCCACCACCGCTCGAAGAACCAGCACACAAGTACCCCTGGGCCGGCATCAAGGGGCAGATCTTGCACATCCTAGCCGGCCTGCTGCAGCCGCCGCCAGGGCGCAGCAGCCCGGGCAACCCCGAAGTCCAGTCCCAGATCCTGCGCCACAACGGCATCATCAGCCTGCTCAACTGCTGCGTCTACGACGACCATAACCGCTACGCTCGCGAGCGCGTCCAGATCTGCCTCAAGTGGCTCATGGACGGCTCCGACGAGGCCAACAAGTACCTGCGCGAACTGATCGCCACCTCCCCGCCCCCCAACCTGCGCCCGCCGCCGCCTCCTTCTGCTGCTGCTGCTGCTCATCCGCAACAGCAGCAACACAACGCCCCGCCCGCCACGACCTCCCTGCGCATCGACGGCATCGCGGGCGAGGTTAAAGTCCGCCTCCGCGCGCCGGGCGAGGCCATGCCGCCCCGTCCGGCAGCAGCACTGCCCGCCGGTGCGGGCGCGGGCGCGGGGCGTGCCCTCCCGCCGCCGCTGGCGTCGGCCGCGGCCGTGGCGGCTGCCGTGGCGGATATGGATGGCCACCACCACCAGCTGGGGCACCATCACCATCAGCATCAGCATCATCATCATCATCATCACGGTGCTGCTGGTGGGAGCAGCAGCAATACGTTACCGCCGATTCATCAGGCTGGCGCGGGGACGGCGGCGGCTGCTGCTGTTGGTGCTGCTATGCACCCGCGTAGTCGGCCTGAAGAGTTGTTGAGGGATATTATCACGCTGGCGGATGAGGCGGCAAGGTTGGCGATGGGGAGGAGGTTGGATGCGGATGAGACGGAGGAGGAGGAGGATGAGGATGATGATGAGGGGGAGGAGGAGGAGGAGGAGGAGGAGGAGGAGGAGGATTTTATGTAGATATTTGAAGTCGCGGTTGTAGGTGGGTCGGGGTGTTGGAATATATGGCGGGGGAGTTATAGTTTGTGTGTTGGGGTTGTTTGTCTGGTGTTTTGGTGGTTGGCAGGGTTCACTCCTAGAGCAAATGGAGTTACATAGGGCATTATGGTTCAAGCTTGCTTGCTTTATGAGACAAAATTAGCATTTTCTTTGAGCATCAATTCTGATGGCGTACTTGAGAGGACCAGGCGGACGCACACGACACTGATAGCTAGCTTCAAACCAACCTGTCCCTTTCCTTCTGTCTGTTCGTCATGTCACTTTGTTCCATTTACCAGCTCGGCCATCACGAGTACTAGCATCTGGCACCAGGGCAACTCCTCTAGGCATAACGAGCTGCAGCTTTATATCTGTGTGAAGGAAGAGACCTTGAAGAAAGAACAGCCGCCACGGCCATGGACATACACCCGCCAATGACGAAAATTTAAATAATAACAATTAGATTTGAGCAACTTCACACCGCATCGCACAGCCTAGAATCGCAACTAAAGCAAGACCGGAGCAGGCGTACTGTGTATGCACCTCCGCCCGCATACTTGCCCTCTCACCCATCTAATCCACGATCGATGGATCTGAATCCCTTCATGCGGCATACTGTGTAGTAGAAACAACCATGTCCCTTTTTTTGGCCCGCCCTTCCCCATGATCAAAAGATATAAGCAAGACAGCAGCGAGCGGAGTTGGCACGCATTCTCTTCCCCCATTTTCCCTCTTACATCTCTTCTTCATCCATCTCCAGCACAGAACCAAGTCAAAAGCAACCAGTCCTCCTTTCTGTCAAACCCCCATCTACCCCAACGGCACAAACGCGCGCCCCTCCACCAACAACGCCACCACACTCTCCCCAGCCTCATTCTCCGTGATAGCAGCAGCTGCACGACCCTATTCGCGCGCGTGCCTGCCCCCCCCATTCGCGACGCCCTCCTTCACCGCGGCCAGGATCAACTCCTTCGCCTTCTCCACCCCCTCCTTCGACCCCACAATCTCAATCGCCTCGCCTTGCTCCCTGTCGCGCGGCACATTGATGCGGCAGCCGCTCTGCTTGCGGATGGCATTGACCTTGCTGCCGCCCTGGCCGATGACAAACCGGTACGTGCGCGGGTCCGGCAGGGCGAGATACCCGGCCGTGTCATACTTGCGGGCCTGCTCGAGCGCAGCCTCGATGGCCTTCTTAGCCTTCTCAATGTTGTCGGCCGAGCCGCGCAGCACCCAGGGAATGTCGCCCTGCTCTTCGGTGGACGAGGGGGTTTGTTCGACGATCTTCCAGGAGTGGGCGTCGGCAGCGGCGTCTTCCTCGTCAGTGATCAGCGGCAGAGCGGTGCCGTTAGCGCGCGGGTTGGGCGTGGCGGCGACGGCAGGCTTGGGTGGGACGGCGTGGCCGGCGTGGTCGACGGTGACGCGGAAGTCGGAGCGGAAGCGGCGGAAGATCTGGCCGTTGTTGGAGACGGCGTGGTGCAGGGCGCGCGGGACCTGGACGGTCTCGCCCTCCTGCTCCTTGACGAGAGACTGGATGTGGGCCTTGGCCTTCCCCACGTCGGGGGCCTGGCCGACGATCTTGACGGCCGTCTGGCCGCTGCCCTGGCGGGGCACGTCGATGGAGACCTTGAACTGCGCCTCGAGGCCGCGCTTGACGTCGCCGCCGCGGCCGATGAGCGTGCGGTGCTTCTCGACCGGCACGTCCAGCGTCTCGGTGACTTGGCCCTCGCGCTCTTCGACGATGGCCTGGATCTGGGCAATGATCTTGTCGACGACGGCGCTGCGGCCTTCGACCTTGATCGTGTTGCCGTCGGCGTCCTGCTTGGGGAACTGGATCGTCCGTGCAAGTTCCCGGCGGTCATCAGAGCCGCCCGCCTTGAGGACGAGATCGCGGAGAGCGGCGCCTGTAACTCTGTTAGTCAGCCACATCAACGGCTGTTTGCGGACATGAATACTTACCTCCGGTGCCGATCAAAGCCTTGTGATACTTCCTGTCCACATCAATCGTCTTGACCACGGTGTCTTCAAAGACAGCCTTCTTCTCCTCCAGGATCTTCTTGGCCGCGGCAACCTGCGTCTTGGTGCCCTTGACTAGAATCTCAACCTCGTTCTCGGCCGACTCCTTGTCCTTGACACCCGGCACGTCGATCTTGGCGCCGGTGGCCTGCCGCAGCTGCTCCAGCGCAGCGCCGCCGGACCCGATCAGGGAAGGCAGTTGCTTCTGCTGGACCGTCACGGTAGCCGTGAACGAGTTGTCCCTTAGATACTGCAGCAGCAAAAGCAGCTCGTCACGGGCCTCGTCGGCGCCGCGCTTCGGGCCACGGATGATGACCTCGTCAGGAGCCTGCTGGCGACGCTGCTTGCCAGAGTCGCTAGCCGACTCGGCAACAGACTCGTCGTCCTTCGCGTTCTTGGCGTTGCGCGGGAAGAAGATGAGAACCTTGTATCGGGTCTGCAGCCTGTTGATCTGGCTGCCTTGGGCGCCAATCAGCTCGCGGTGGAACTTGGGGTCGACCTTGAGCACGTGCGTCGCCTCGTCCTCCAGCTGACGGCCCAGCGTCGTGATGTGAGCCTTCGCGGCCTCAGCCTTGGCCTTGGGCCCCTTCAGCTGCACCTTGCCGTCGTTGACCTGGATGTCGACGTCGAACTTCTCACGCAAATCCCGGATGTTGCTTCCGCCCTTGCCGATGAGATGGTTGGCAAACTTCTGGGGGAAGTCGAACTCGAGAATGAAGCCGCGCTCTTTCTCGTCATGCTTCTCCTGCTCCAGAAACTCCAGGCACCTAGCGGAGAGCCAGTCCACAACAGAGCTGGGGCCGCGGATCGTGACGGTGTTGCCGAGGTTGGACACGCGGGCGCGCACCGGATGAGCAGCCTTGTCCTGCTCGCTCTTGATGAACTTGCGGAGTTTGTCGTGGAACCTATGTAACATTAGCAAACACCCTTTGCCATAATTGCGACAACGAATTATCTCAACTCACTTTTGTGGCACTTCAAGCACTTCCGACTTGACAGACTCCTGCTGATTCATCAAGCCGACGAGATGACGCTGAGCTTCCTGCAGCCGCTGCTGCATCTCGGCGATGTCCTTTTGAGCCGGCTGAGACCGTGGAACCTGATACGAATCCGGGCTCGAGGGGCCTTCGTAGACCAGCAGGACGGGAGCCGTCTGTTCCGAAGACTCGGGAACAACCAAGTGAACGCCGTAGGTCTGCCGTACGTGGGGCGTCACCTCATTCCGAATGTACTGGTGGAAGAACGGGTCGACAGGGAAAGTGGCCATCCGCGCCGGGGGATGGCTATCCACCAGGCCCTTGATCTCCGACTGGGCCCTGATGGCATTCTTGCCGTCGCGCGAGTAGAGCTCCCAGGGCAGGGCACCGTCGTCTGAGAACGGCGTGTTCACGTGAACGTTGTACTCTTTCTCCAGACGCTCAAGCTCCCTCTTCTGGCGCAGGTAGCGGGTGACGTTGCGCGCATGCGCCGCAGCGCCGCCAGGAGCCTGCCGATGGAAGCGGGAGATATCGATGTTCGAGCACTGCATGTTCATGGCCAGATCCATCGCTCTTTCTAAGCCGGTTTGAACCTGGTGGGCGGGACCGATGATGCTGACCAAATCGTCATCGTCGTCAGTCGGCAAGACAATAGTGCAACCCGTGTCTTCGAAGAACTGGTGTATCGGGATGCCTCGCTCGCCGATGATGAACTGATGACGCCCTCGCTGGATGGAGAACTGCTCCAGGATGAGCTGCTCGCGAAGTTCCTGGGCACGCCTCTCAATCTCCTCCCGAGCGGCCCTCACAGCCTCGCGCTCACCAGCCAGCTGGATGAAGCTGTCGGCGGCAGGCGCGAAGTCCGGACGCTGTCCTGAAGCAGGCGCAACAGGAGGCTGTGACGACCACACTTGGTGAGGAGGGACGCGGATCTGGATTCCCTTGTCCTGCTCGATGTTGTTGATGAAGCTGTTGTTGGGGCCAGCAATGAATGGGTAGAACTCGGCGGGAATCCCCTTCAACGGTGCGCTGACATTAGCAGTGCGCTCGCCCGCAATCTTGAGGACGGCATTGCGAGCGGCGGCGGCCTGCTGGGAGTTGCCCTCGATGGTGACGTCGATGGTGCTGTCGTCGTCTTCGTCCACTGGCGACGGAACATCCTCAGCCTTGGGCATCTGAATCCGAGCGCCCGTCTTCTCCTGCAGAGCCTTGATGGTTGACCCGCCCTTGCCAATGATGTGGGCCCTGGCAGACCGGGGAATCGGCACCTTGATCGAGAGCTTGGTTCCAATCAGGCCGATGAAGTCCTTGAGTGCTTGTGTCGCGATCTCCGACGCGCCGGTGGCCTCGACCCTGACCTTGTTGTCGGTCTGGGTAACCACCTTGACCTGGGCTCGCGATTTACGGTTAAAGTCCTTGACGATGTCGGCAAGGGGCCGCTTCAACTGTGTCCGGGGGAGAACGTGGTGCGGCTCAAGGATCATATACTCGACGTTGCGGCCCGGTATGGAGAGGCTCGGGGCGCCGCGAAGTGCCGGGCCGGTCGGTGTGGTGGTGCCGGAGGGCGGCGCAGACGTCCTGGGGGTGCCATTCGCCGGGCTGGCACCGTTCGACTTGCCATTTGCGCTGGACCGCGCAGCCCAGACGGGGGGCACGCTGGCCACGGGCTTGGATGCCGCTCCACCCAATTCTGGAAACAACTCGTGGGAGTCTGTGGCCAGGCTGGCCTTTTGCTTCCCAGCAGTACCCGTAGGCGTTGTACTTACGGGCGACGCTTTCGCATCGCCGGCAGCAGGTTTGGGTGGGAGATCCTCGTCGGCCGTTTCCTCAACCGTCGCATGGTGGGACAGGTGTTGTTGGAGCAGCCGGCTTGCGGCAGAGGCCTCGGCAGCGGTGGCGTCGGACATGGTGATTACTGTAGCTGAAGGTCAAAGAACGATACCGGTTTGTTCGAACGGCCGCAGAGGATGTGTGGAAGCGTGCGAGTTTTAAGGACAATGCCTTCTTCCTAGGGCCCTAACATGTGCGCGTTAGCAAGCATGTGAAGTCGGGTCCAAACTCGAGGACGCCAGCCCTAGAGGGTAAGATTGTACGCACGCTTCGAGAAAGCAGCGTCAGCAAGGGGGAACAATATTCTAGAAGTGAATACGGATGGGCGACCGGGCGCAAAAGACGGTCGGGTATTCGGTCGTCGTAGAGGAAGGTTCAAGGGGCGCAGCGACACAACAGTCTGGCGGGCACGCAGTTGCAGATGCAGACACGGTGCAGAAAGTGGCGGGAGGAGGGGCCGATTGGATGTAGGATCGCACCTTGCGCAACGAATTGGGCGCGGGTTGGTGCTCGGAGTAGGAGATACTGTGGTATGGCGACGGCAGCCGGGCCAGGCAGGGGCGGAGCACAGAGAAAAGGCCAGACAAGCCGCGGAGCGAGGTTGCCCACGAGTCTCGACTCCCGTGGGTCTTTTTTTCAGATAATAAAATAAGGCCCAGTCCGGGGGGGGGGGCGCTTCGCATTTGCACGGGCCCAAAAATTGTTGAATATCGGGGCCAGGCACGATACAGGAGAGGCTTGGCACAGGCCTGCCCCACACTTGGGGTCCAACATCCGCGTCCAGCCCTAACCCTGACGTAATAACTAGCATGTGAGGGCGCTGCACGACACAGTTAAGGTGCTTTCTGGACAGAGCACTGACACAGAAAACACTGCCTGTTTGATCATGTTACACTCCGTCGCCTCATCAGCCCGTAATGTTTGTGGTCTAGAGGCGACGTTGAGGGATTGATGACCACTCAAGCCAAGACGATGATTTGAGACCGGCGAGCAACTTACGACGAGCAATGCTTAGAGTTTAGTTTAGTGGTTTAAGATCCGATGTGGTGGACATGATGCGTAGATGCCCTGTGCCAGGAAGACGGTTTAGCGCGATGCCCCATGCTGAGTTGAACTTGAGAAATACGTGACGCAACGGCATCATCGGCCTGTCATGGAATACCTTTTCTCATGAATACTATGGTCCCGAGGGGTAGCAAGTCATGAGCGGCGTCCACACACGCAATGCTCACGCTTCCAAGCGCCCTCGTTGGGCCACCACTACCGAGACCGCTATTGGCATATCGAGTCATGTTGCCAGACCGGTTCCGATGTGCAAATGCAGGTCCGAATCCCACGGACGGCCTGGTGGATATATCAGTACACCACGGCTCTACACAGTACGGCGATGTGGTGCATCATGGGGCACTCGGCCATCTGCCATTCCCGTTCCCCCCGTGTTGCACAATGTGAATTGCGGCACCCTACAGGACAGTTGACGGCCGGGTATGCGCGCATGATCTGGCCAGATCACAGTGCAGCGGGACGGCCGCGTGGCTGCTGCAGAATGGGCCACCGCGGCTGCCAAGCCGTGCAAGTCCGTCACAGTACTGATTTGGTCAGTAGGAGAGGGCTGTCTCTTTCATGGGAGGTTCAAAGGAGATTGCTCAGCTCGAGTAGGGCCGAAGATGCAGCTTCCGACTCATCCGTTGGCCACATCAGTTCGAGCAGAAATCGACTCGCTTGCCGCGGGGTAGGAAAGGAGTCTCGCACTCTCACTCTCACTCTCACATGTCGTTCCACGACAGCTGCATGTCAGAATCGACTCTGATGAGAGACATGTTTCTCGCAGAACGGTTCGGTGTCAGAGATGGGTTAGGGTTTCGGCAACCAAGTCACGAGTGGCAGGAGAGCGACAGTAAATGGGAGCACACAAGAGCTGAATGCAAGAGGAAAAGCGCCATCTTTCTTGCACTGCCCAGAATCAGACGGGCGGCCACGGGTTGAGTTGCTCGTCAAGAAGAAAGGTTGATTATTTTCCCATGTCATTTACTCGCTTGTCTGCGCATGTCCCCAATAAGCGACGGTGGGAATATCACTGCGCCCCCAAGACTGGCTAGCGGTTGAGCAAACGGTGCAGCCGCTCTGCATAAGACCCTAAACAAGATTGTCGATAAGCATGCCGAGGTGGCGAGAAAGAGCTTCCAGAAATGGCGGCATGACTTTTTGGATCTGCCGTTGAGAAACCCGGCGAAAGCCTGCTGCAGCGTGTTTCCACTCAGAAGCTCGCTTGGTTCCAGGTTAACGTCGAGGGGTTCAACATGCTGCCGGCTGAACCCTTGCCCATGCACTGCGTCACTCCGGCGCAGCCATGCACGATGCAATGGAAAACCAGCCCGTCGGAATTTGAGATACTATGTACTGCGTATGTCGATGAGGGGGGGGGAGGGCCTTCCTTGCTGGCATAGCCCTTTGAGACTAACAGACTGATGATACCACATGAAGGTCTGACTCTGTGACGCCCCGCGGGTCTTGGCCAGCCAGAGTGCATCATCGACCTCGTTTGTCGAAGAACAAACTTGGCCAGAGACTGAGCCCCGCCTGCCGTCGCGCTGGGGGTGCTGCAGAAACGGTTCCATGGTGGGGTCCAAAGTTGCAGGCATTGGAACGGTCGTCTTCAGCTGAGTGTCGATCGCGCCCGTATTCTGCTTGCTTGCGCTGGGAGGAGGCCTGGTTCAGAATGTTCTGCTGCGTCCCTTTGCGAGTTCCAGTTCCACAGGTATCCAAATTCAGCTTCTGGTTACAAAATCGTTGACAAACGCCGCATCGCATGCTGCTGGTCCGTTATCCGTCCCAACTCACCTCCTATCTCACGTTAGCGTTAACGTTCACAACTATCGTTAGCACCGCGCCCTTTCGCGCCCCACTGCCGACCCTTCATCCCGCCGAGCGGCCCGCCCCACATTGGGCCCCTACCGTAGGTTCCAGGTGAGTGATGAGCGTGGTCACTGCGCATGCTCAGACGCTCCTCCATGACTCCCGTCCATGTCCCATTCCACGACGAGGGGAATGAGGGCGTCGGCGAGTTTGTTTTCTTTTGATGCGTACTTGCTCTTACTAGAGCGACTGTTCGGAGACACTCCTGTTCCTGTAACCTACCTAAAAATGACCTCGAAAAAGTTGGTTCACACCTCTCTATTTAACACCAAAATACACCAATTGCAAATAGTAATAACTCATTCAATCCAAGGCTAAGCTACAAGGCTTATATATCAATAGGAGTGTATTAACTGGACCTAATTAACATAGTATTAGTTAATGTTTTAATATTTCAATATCCTAAGTTTGCAGCCTTTAAACTAGATGTTTGTCACGGTCAGAAGTACTGAGTACAGGATGGTAACCTGGAGAGGAATGGCGTGGTGTTTGGTGTGAAGGAGGCGAACGACAGACGATGGCATGATACAAGGATGACATCAGGGACGGACTGAGCTGAATTGTACTGAGTCCCTGAGAGGGATCCGGAGGAGAAGGTTCCCTCTCCAAGGATCAGTTCTGGGAATCCAGAGGATTGGAATGCAAGCACTTCTGAGGCCCTGTCGTAAGCTGTTCACATGTGTGCATGCGCTGGCCCCTCGAGCGTGCGACTGGGCCGCCACGCGCTGGACCGGGACCTGCTCGCGTGGTGCGGCGTTGCCAGATTCATCGGTCGGGCCCTCGCAGCCAGCGAAATTGACATGATATGGAAACCAGTCAAACCACCCCAGTGACAATGGGCGTGGTGCGACAATATTCGCGCCCGTGCCGACGCCTCTGGGTTCCCATTCCCATCTCTCAACTGGCACTCCAATGCAGCGAGTGCCATCCCATCCCACTTTTGACTCTCTTCTGGACATAATCAGCACCACTCTGCAACAGCAGCTCATTATTCCTACTTATTTACCAATCTTGACACTATCAAGCTGATGAATAACTACCGACCGAGCTGAGCTATCCGTGCAGAACCCCATTAACCGTATCAAAGACCTAAACGCTGCGAGCGTGTCCCAGGGTCTCTCCGTTCGCTCCGTTTTCTGATCCCAGTTCCCGTCCGTCCGCTGAAGCCAGTGTGCAAAAGCCGCACTGTGTGTGGCAGTCGATTAGCATCTTTATCCAGGCTCCCACGCGCCAATCAGGGCAGGCCCCGCCGCATCAGACCAGTGTGCGAGGGCCATCTTGAATGAACGGCAGCAGCCAAACCTGGGCTCACTGGGCCCCAGCCGGCGACAGCCAAGCAGAAGACGAGATCGAGCAGGAGCAACGAATGGCCAGCGGAAACGCAATTTTGCTCGCTGCGACCCTCGTTCCGTGCCTCCAAGTACCCCGGCACCTGTCCAGCGGCTTTGTCTGGTTCCCAAACTGTACGTTGATTTTTTTTCTATTATTGCCATTTCCAGGTCTGCAAGCGCTCGTTTCGAACCCAGCGCTCTTGTCTGCTTGGGTCTGGGGCCGTGAAATGGACAGTCCGCAGCTTGGCTCCAGCGCCGGGTCGCAACGCCGCAGGCTCACCAAGAAACCGCCGCCCGCAACAGGGACAGCAGCAGCAGCATCATCTCACCACTCATCCTCGAGTTCCGTCCGTGTTGACGCCCGCTCTCTGTCTCTAGGAAGCAAACGAAGCTCGACCAGCTTGAGACGGACCCCCAGCGCCCCCTACTACGGCCAAAGGACTGCCGTCAACGTTAACGTCAACGTCACTGCGAACGCGTCCGACCCCGAGCCCTCGCCACGCTTCTTCCCCGCCGCCGCGCCGTCGCCCGCCTTCTCGCTCGCAACTGGCCGGTCGCACGCCTCACCCCTCCTTCCCGGCGGCGAGCCCGCGGCGCTGTCTGGCCCGTCGCAATCGCACTCCTGGTCCCTGCAACAACCCCGAGCTGCTGACGCGCAGCAGCCACGACACGTCCCGCCCACCGACGTCCTGCACCCGCTCAGTTCTAAGACATCGGACGAGCTAATTGGCGCCCCGTTTGACGGCACAGCAATTCTCGACCACATCGCTGCGACGCAATCACAGGTGCACGACGGCGCCAGCAGGAACAGCGAAAGGACCAGCAACACCAAAGACAGCACCGGCGACGCCTCCACCTCACTTTCCTCCCAGGCCCCGCCTGCTTTCCCACCGTCACACCCACCCCACGCGGATCCCGGGACGCGAACCATGGGACACTCGCCGCCGCCTCCGCTGCGCCAGTCGGTGACCTTTCCGGCCGGCGACCTCCCGATCCTGAGCGAGAAAACCGGAGCCCCCAGGACGGATGGCTCCGCTCCGTTCAAGCGCTACTCGGACGAGTCCAAGGAGAGCAAGCTCCCCAGCATGCTCAGGAAGAAATCGGGCTTCTCCGGCTTCATGAACAGCCTAGTGGGGACACCTAAGAAGCCGCTCATCTCGGCGCCAGAGAATCCGGTCCACGTAACACACGTCGGCTATGACAGCTCAACCGGTCAATTCACGGTAGGGAATCTGTTTGCGTCACAGCTCCGCCGGCCGCGCTGACTGGTGTACAGGGTCTGCCCAAAGAGTGGCAACGACTTATCAACGAGAGCGGCATCACAGAGAAGGACACGCGGGAGCACCCTCAGATTCTTGTCGACGTCCTAACATTTTACAAGGAGACGCAAGAGAAGCCGCAGGAGGACCAGCAATTAGAAAAGTTCCACGATGCGCGAGCAGCAGATTATCGCGGCTACGCCGCCACCCCGTCACCCGCAACCACCATCCCTTCTCCTGGCCTGCTACAATCTGGGTATGGCGCCATGTCGCCCATGATCAGCCCGCCCGCGAGCCCAAGATTCCCCAATGTCGCACACGAAGGCAGCTTCGAGAATCCCCGCGCCCCGCCGCCAGTCCCCAAGGGACCTCCCGGGTTGACGGTGAAGGACATCAACCTCATGCCGAGCCGACCCGCGCCGAAGCCTCCGACCAGCTTGGCATCGCGGACGCAACCGCCATACCCCGCCAAGGACTCCGGAATCGGCATGCCCCCACCCGGAGACGACGCCTCGCCGTCCTACCTGCCCCCGAAGGACAACGTGCCGATGCTGCCGGAAGAGCACAGGTCACGGTCGAACTCGCGAGCAAACGGCACATCACCCTACCTCCCCTCGCAGCCCGTCGCCTCACCAGCGAGCCAGGCGGCGCTCTACCAGCAGCAATTGCTACAGCAACAGCAGGAGCAGGCCATGGCGCAGGCGCAAGCAGCCATGAGCGGGCAGCTCGGGCGGCAAGCGAGCAAGCGGCAGCAGCCGACCCCGCCGTCGTCGCAGCACCAGCACCTGCAGCAAGCAGACCCGACCGGGGCCAATCGAATGCTGCAGGCGCAGCAGCAACAGCAACAGCAACAGGCCAGGCTTGCGCAACAACCGGGCTCGCGGCCGCGGCACCGGCCACGGCAGAGCAACGGCGTCGACGTGGTGGCCGCACTCAAGCGCATCTGCTCCAACGGCGATCCGCGCGAGATCTACCGCGGCTTCAACAAGATCGGCCAGGGCGCCTCCGGCGGCGTCTACACGGGTCACGAGAGGGGGACAAACCGCCTCGTGGCCATCAAGCAGATGAACCTGGAGCAGCAGCCCAAGAAGGACCTGATCATCAACGAGATCTTAGTCATGAAGGAGAGCTCGCATCCCAACATTGTCAACTTCATCGACAGCTACCTGTGCGGTGGTGAGTTGTGGGTGGTTATGGAGTTTATGGAGGGGGGGAGCTTGACGGATGTGGTCACGTTTAATATCATGACTGAGGGCCAGATTGCGTCGGTGTGCAGGGAGACGCTCCACGGGTTGCAGCATTTGCATTCTAAGGGGGTGATTCACCGCGACATCAAGTCGGACAATATCCTGCTGAGTATGGAGGGCAACATCAAGCTGAGTACGTCTTCCACCCTCTTTCTCCCCCTCTTCCACCTCAGATTTGCACCATTCGCCCAAGTTTTCGTTTGCCCGCCAACTAACCCCCCGGCCCTTTCTTCTGGCAGCCGACTTCGGGTTCTGTGCGACGATCAACGAGGCGCAGAACAAGCGTACGACGATGGTGGGCACGCCGTATTGGATGGCGCCCGAGGTGGTGACGCGCAAGGAGTACGGCCGCAAGGTCGACATCTGGTCGCTCGGCATCATGGCCATCGAGATGATCGAGGGCGAGCCGCCGTACCTGACCGAGTCGCCGCTGCGCGCCCTGTGGATGATCGCCACCAACGGCACGCCGCAGATCAAGAACGAGCAGGACCTCTCGCCCGTGTTCCGCGATTTTCTGTACTTTGCGCTGAAGGTCGATCCGGAGAAGCGCGCGAGCGCGCATGACTTGTTGAGGGTATGTTTTTTTCTTGTTTCTCCGTCACTCTCTTCCCTGACCCTTCTTCCTTCGGAGTGTCTTGTGGAGGATTCGGAAGCTAATTGCCCCCGGGCTGTAGCACGAATTCATGAAGCAGTGTGTCGATTTGTCGACGCTGGCGCCCTTGGTCCGGGCCGCGCGGGAAGCCAGGGCACAGGAGAAGGCCCGCAAGGGGCAATGAGGGAGTTTTTTTTCTTCTTCTTTTGGTTTTTGCAACTCAACTGGCGGCATCATCTCAAGCTCTTGCACTACTATTTATTCTGGCTCGATTTCCCGCGGAGCCTCATTCGGGATTAGCTCGCACCCAGCATCGCGTGAACTCATTCCATCAAAGCAAGCCTGATCTTCGTTTTCCAATTGGCACAAACCTTTCATGTGGCGGCATAGTGCATTATTTTTGCGAACTCTGATGGTTATTGCTGTGCTCTGCCGTTCATTAGCTACCAAGCCTGGCATTGACTTCCTTTTTCTTTCTTCGTCAAAACTACGAGATGTCGAACAGACAACTTCTAACACAGTGGAGACCGGCTTGGATCTGAGTATTTCCTCCTTTCTTCCTCTCAGTTCCTTCTGTTTGCTGCGCCAGCGGAAAGACATGTGTGTGAAAGTGGCTGTGTGTGGATTATGCATGGTCGGATCCATCTCTCTCTCTCTCTCAGACAGCTACAGCAAGCCACGCGGGAGCGAGCACGCGGGGAATGCAACAT
The DNA here is from genome assembly GCA_023628555.1 of Chaetomiaceae sp. R4402. Classification (NCBI taxonomy): domain Eukaryota; kingdom Fungi; phylum Ascomycota; class Sordariomycetes; order Sordariales; family Chaetomiaceae; species Chaetomiaceae sp. R4402. The sequence goes on along the minus strand of JAMAKO010000015.1, from coordinate 374,964 downwards.
GTTTCAAAAAGTTGGTTCTTTCTTCTTCTGTTCTCTCTTCCATGCATAGCGCTCATGCACGCACCCGCCCGGTTAGTTGCGTGCCTGTCATCGCTCGTTTGCTTTTTGCATGCACATCGGCGTCGGGCCTGTGCCGCGTTTTACACCCATACCAGACCAAGCGGGACAGGCAAGCAAGGAGGGTCAATTATCCAGCGGGTGAGCCGTTTGATGTGGTTTCGATTGGGTCGATCAACCTCTTCGAAGACAGACACCTGCTGGCCACTGCTGCCGCCATTCGCTTGCTGGCGCATCACTTGAGCTGTTCCCTTGTGTCGCGTGCTGTTGGGCGTTGGCGTTGTGGCGGGTGTCACAGCGAGTAGCGAGCTGGGGTTGGATGTGGGAAGTGAAGTGAGCACGCTGAACGCGATGGACGGACAGTTTCACCCTCGGGGCTTCTGAAGAGTGAGAAAGAGTGATGGGCGAGGAGCAATCGCACTACGTGGTCGGCTGTGCTAGGACTCAATCCCACCTTGGTCAGAGCAAACAGGAACAGGAACAGGAAGCGGCAATGGGCGCATATCTCCCCGATTTATTGTCCGATTGCCGATTCGGTCTGTCCTATCTTTCTTTTGTTCTTCTCGACAGAAAGCAGACGGCTTGGGTTACGCCGCTTGCCATCTGCGTGTCTGAAGAAAATTATCGTGTACGGTATGAAGGAGTGAATGGGTGTCTGAAAGCAAAAGGGGTGCTCGACTGGGATAAGGATGTCTTGCGCGGTACGCGAAGCAGCCGGTGACAGGTGTGGAGTCTTTGACCGTGGCGTATTGAACCACAATGCGATTTTGCCTTGTTTGATGGAATGCCGCTTTCCAAAGCATATGTGGCTCAGGGCGACTGATGAGTCAGTGCAAGGGGTACATCGGAATGACCAGCGCCTTACTTTTTGACGAGTAAGTGAGGCAGAGACTGTAACCAGAGTGTTTGGATGCAGAAGGAGTTGAGTAACTCGACATTCCCCGGTCTGGCAGACTTCATAGCATCTGGGTTGTGTTCAATCCACCGTCAATGTCTAGAGTTGGCTCGTGAGTGATACGTGTCAGGACAAAGCTAGCCAAACAGGTTCAAAGTCCTAAACCGTAAGCCATGTTGCCATCCGTTCACCGATCAAGTTGGCCGACCTGTCTTGTCGTCAATGAATCAGGTTGCATAGTGGCGACTCGGCCCGATAGTCACAAGCAGCCAGACGACGTGGGGGTGGTTGGCAAGGAGTCAAGGTGACTCCAAATCAATTAGAGCACTGCCAGCAATCCCGTTTTATGTGTCCCCAACCCGCGATGACCGACAGAAGATGAAGAAAAAGCCTTTTAGAAATCGCTGTGCGCCAACCAAAAGCCCAGAGAATGCAGGCACCAAAGCGTAACCAGAAGTAAAGAAAATCGAATCCCGTAACCGACCACCAGCCCAAGCTCCATAGACCCAAGGACTTCCCCCCAAAATCTGTTCATTAATAGCCCCGCCGTGGCTGAAGATTACTCCCATTGCTTAAAGCCACAGACAGTCCAAGCTGTCTATAGGGTATTCCTCCAAGCCCCTGGATGGAACGCCTTGCCTCAACAGCAAGGGCGGTTGCTTAGTAGAGCGTGTAGCCGCCGTCGATGATCACATTGGAGCCGGTCATAAAGCCCGAAGCGTCCGACGCCAAGAAGACGCAGAGGCCGTTGAGATCATCAACAGCACCCAGCCGATCCTGGGGCGTGAGCGACTTCCAGATCTTCTTCTGGGCATCAAGCGCTGGGACCTTGTTCAGGGCAGTGTCCATGTACCCGGGGGAGATGCAGTTGACGCGAATGCTGTGCTTAGCCCACTCGGCAGCGAGCGACTTGCCGAGCTGGATGACGCCGGCCTTGGACGCGTTGTAGCACGACTGTTCCTGCGGGTAGTTGACAATCGACCCAGACATCGACGCGACCAGGATGATGGAGCCGGGCTTGCCCGCAGCCATCATGGCGCGCCCGACGGCCTGCGACATGAGGAAGGAGCCGGTCAGGTTGATGTCGATGAGGCGGCGGAACATGGCCGGGTCGTAGGTCTCGGCCTTGATGTTGGAGTCGGCGATGCCGGCCGAGTTGACGAGCACGTCCGGGGTGCCGTAGAGGTCGACGACGTTCTGCACGGCGGCGTTGATGGCGTTGCCGTCGCGCACGTCGACCTTGAAGAAGGAGACGGGCAGACCGGTCTTCTGGTGCAGCTCGGCGGCGGACTCGTCGCCGAGGTCCTGGTTGGCGTCGAAGATGGCGATGGCCTTGGCGCCGGCCTCGGCGCAGGCGCGCGCCATGTGGTTGCCGAGCCCGCGCGCGCCGCCCGTGATGATGATGACCTTGCCCATGACGCTCATCTTCTGCAGCGTGCGCGGCATCTGCCGGTACACCTTGTCCTGCAGCGGCGTGACGGCATCATCCTCCTCGGCGGGGGCGACGGGCGCAGGTTGAGCGGCGGGCTGCACGGGGATCTTGAAGTGGTCCGAGTTGGACGAGGCGACACCCTTGGCGTCTGGGCTGTACACCGAGACGGGGACCTCGGTCTCCTTGATGACTTCAGACTTCTTGCGGCTAGCCGACACGTTGAAAGCGGCGCGCTGGGCAGTCGAAGAGAAAGCCCGGTGGGCGACTGGTGGGCGGGAGATGGCGACAAGGCGCGGGGCCAGGCGGGCAGTCCGAGCAGCGGAGGCCATTGTGAATGTGGTTGTAATAATTTGTGACGTGACTTGAAAAACTCAATGAAGAGCTTCTGAATCAAGCTCTCGGATAGATCGAAACGCGAAGTCCGAGATCTTCAAGAAGGGTGTGCTTGTGCGAGAACTTCTTCTCGAAGTCGCGAGTGCACGAGCAAAAACGGGGTGAGGGCGAAACCTTCACAACCAAGAATGCACGACCGGAAGGAGGGGTTCACAAACACACGCAAAAAGATGGTGTGATGGTGGCCTGGCGGTGGTGGTGTGAGTTCGGCGTGTAAGTCGGAGGGTGTGGTTCAGGGGTTCGGGGTACGGCGAAGGTACCACGGCTCCTCAATAGCGAGTTCAAAACTGCGTGTTGACTGAGGAGGAAACCTGACAGCGGCGATTCACTGTCAGGTCCTGTTATTTATAGGGAGAGCAGTTTATCGATGTGGGTGAGCAAGGGGAAAAGCAGATAATCCCGTCACAGAGCCCCGTCAGGTCAGGCACGGGCTCTGGTGGGCAACCGCTGACGGACGAACCGCAGATTGTGGACTGGGGGCGAGGCGAGGCGGAGAGGGCTGAGGGGAGCGGGGCCAGAACGGCTGCGGACTCGAGTCGAGATCGCTCTTTTTCGATGCAATGCAATCCTGGCTGCTGCGGATCTGCAGGCTCCACGCACGCGCGGTTCGCAAGTGCCGACGGATACGATTTTCTAGGGCGATAGGCCACCGAAAGGTTGCTGTGCCGGAAAAACAGGGTTAGCCTGCGTTCTGGATGCTTTCGGAATTGTCTGAAGTGACAGTGAGATGCAGCGTCTTCGGCGTTGCGGGGAACGGCGCTCCCGACTTCTCCTCAAGACGACGGGAACTTCAGGGGTTGCAGTGGGATGTACTCCGTACCGCCCAAGCCCACAAAGCGGCTTTCACGTTCAACAAAGAGACTTTGTCTTACCAGAGTAAGTGCAGCGATTAGCTTGCCAGCTGTAAAATTGATGGATGTTTTGATCAATCCTTCGAGACAAAACGCAAGTTGAATCCGCTAGTAGGTGGCCATGCGTCGGATATTTATCTGCCTCAGCCGCCTGGCGGGATCATCCTCAAAGGAAGCCCTCCACAGGTCCGAGCAACCCGACTCCAACCGTTACTGTGTCTAACTCACTGGAGACCCCTGAGTGAGTGGTGAGTGCGTGTCCAGCATTGTGGGACTGAGAGACGGGGGACAGTAGGTCACAAGACCCTTCGCAATCTGACAGCCTGGAGCCGCGGAGAACAGCCGGGCTGCAGTTCTCAACACTCAGATAATACGGATCCGTATACCAACCTAGAATATGGTGTTTTGGCTTTCTGGCACTGCTGCTTAACTCGACGGGGAAGTGGGGTGCACTGCTGAGCCAGGGTTGAGACCAGGGGTCTGTGGACGATCACTCCGCCTGACGGGTCCGCTAACAGTATCGAGTCTTCTCTGCTTGCTGTTTTGACGGCGGGTTATCCTACGATTGATCAGCGAAGACGACCCACAAGCCCTGTTTCGAGCCTGTCTCGAGGCTGGATAGTCCGGAATGGCCTGCCATGCCGCGAGCTACTAGTTCCGCGCGAGAGGGTCGGCTGGTGGTGTGGCCATCGATTGATCCATCAGTGGGTGTGTTGGTGGGTGTCTGGCGGGGAACCTTGAGAGCTTTCCGCCTCTCGTTAAACCGCGGCGAGATGCGCCAAGGCGTGGTGGGTGGTGGCCCTGTCAACTGTCACCCCATCTTGCCCCGCCCCTGTGCGACCACGCTAGCGCATGGGGTTGCAGTGCAGGAAGGCGCCCCCGACGACTTGGCGAAGAAAATCCGATGGAGCGAGCGCGTGGGGGGGAGCCTGAAATTCGCAATTGCCATCTTTCCACCTTCCCCCTCATCAACACCAACGCCAATCGAAACAGTGACCAACAGAAATTCAACAAAATCTGCACTCCAGCAAGGGGCAAAGCGGTGAGTGTCATACTAATGCATGCCTGCGGTCTATTCGAGTAGACTGCATAGCGGTGGGATGCGTTTTGCCTCCTTGCATTAGTGCGAGCGTCAAGACTAGTCTCGTCCATGGAAGGTACCCTCAGCGGCAACACCAAGCTCTCCTGTGTCCCGTCTCTACACTAGGTAGAGACTACTAACTGTACCTGCAAGTCCTCCTCAATATCTCCACAGCTGTGTGTGACGTTCCACAGGCGTCGCGATGCTTCGTGGGCTCTCTGCAATGGCAATCATAGTTCGACTCATCAAGTTGGAAAGCTACATCAGCACCGATTTGGTCAACTCGTGAGATCATGGCAATGAATCATCACTCCTCGAGTATTCTGTGTTGATTGGTGCTACTGCGCACGTATAGAGCACGCCAGCAAGGCGAGCCAGAAAACAAACGTTTAGGCCGATACCGCGAGAGTCGCTTTGCGCGTCAGCAACGACATCGAAAGGCTTTTGATGGTCATGTGGCCACCCGAACTCCCTGGCGAGCCTGGTTCCGAATCCCGAGCCCCCTAGCGCAACCTCTTGACTCAGGGTCAGGGGCAGTGCGGGCTTGGGCTGGAACGGTCTCCATACCACCTCAGACCGGGGTGGCAAGCGCCCACCGCGGGACTTATCCGGAAACGAGCATCCTTCTGCATGCCTGTGCAGCCGTCCACGCCGTCCATGCAGCTGGATCAGAATCTCGAACCAGTTTCCCACCCCATAACCCAGTGATCGTCCTGCCGCTTGTCGCAGTGATATTTAGCTCCCTGCGAGAGCTGATGGTTCAACACGAAGGACTGGACAGATAAGCACCGCCCGTGTGGTGTGGTGTACCGTTGAGCCATGCTTGTCACTGGGTGGACCAGCCCATCCCTCGCCCACCCACCCGCGTAACTCCTGGCCAACAGATCACCAACGTTTATCTTCAGACTTGTCGGTGACGCGTCGAAGCTGACAATCCTTACTCGAAGAGGACACCGTTCCATCATGGATCACAGCGAGCCGGAGATGCCTGAGCTGGTGGGATTCCTTTGGCAGAATGATTCAGTTTTCCTTGCTTGACCACATCGAGGACAAGCCAGCTTAGGGATCACACACTCGCTCCCGTGCCGATGTTCAATGCTCTTCTGAGGCACACCGGTTTGAATACCAAGGAATTGGTGGCAACCCGTAAATTGTCTGGGTCGAGCGACTGCCTCGACCGACAAGTTTTCGAGTTTTAACAGTGTAGTATACCTACTTGCTTGCACTCTCCGCTACCGCACATCCGGCAAACGGGGTATGAGGAAAGCGTGATGGGCTACACTTCACTACGCCTCCGACTTAAGCCCTAACTCTCTCTCTCACTCTACACAGTACTCTCCTGGGAACTTTCCACATACAACTCTCACACATCAGCTCTGACAGGTCGTACGAGGGCGGACGAACTGACGATCATCCGATGATCGCGAACATGACGCACGAACGTTCCAGACACGGGCCCACGATCCGACATACGCCGCGAACCGCAACGTCCCAGTCAGTCGGTAATTATGTAGTCAACCCCTGCCTCCCCCTTCCCGATCTCACGATAGCCTCAGATCTCGCCACACACCGACCGACCCAGCACCCCTGGCGGCTGGAGCTCGGGCCAGGACACGAACATGCCGACCCGCATCATGCAGCCCTATGAGTGCAGCCCGTTAAGTAGTCTCGGTAGTGTAGGGAGCCACCAACCGTGTGGGCTTGCTTGGTTCACGATGTCTGGCTTTGCTTGCCGTTCCCGTTGCCGCCAGCCCAAACGGGCCAGCCCGTCGGTTAGCGGAGGCCAGGCCCAGTCCAAATGCAACGTTAGATCGTCGGCCGGGCTTGGGTCGCGAGTTTTTGTCGCCTCCCATCTGCCGGTGGGCTCGCCCTGCACCCTGTGTGTTGGACCCTTACTGTAGGTAAACGTGTTACCTATGAGACTTTCCTACCAATTGAGTACATCTTCTGTAACCCCCTTGGTAACGTAGAGTAACGGTAAGAGCTGTCATGGTCATTGCTCAACATCATGCATTTCATCCCTGTCGGTGGGCTGAGTGAACCGTGGTGTTGTTCACAACCACGCCGCCTCACCACATCAAGAGGCATAGTCACTTCACCCGCTCGTCAATCCAAGTCTGGCGAAACCATCGAATCATACAGAGTAATCCGTATTTGACCCTTCCCGCCAATCCCACAAACGCCAGGCAAAGGAAGGGTATTACTGTACATGCAACAAAAGCTGACACTCGCGCAACGGCTCACCAGTCCTCCTCGCTTTGCTTTTCCGCAATCCTTCTTCTTCCCGACCACTTCCCCCTTCCCTTCCACCTTTCCCCCATCACTTCCGCTAGAACCATTGAACAATAATAAAGCGAACACAGCCAATCATCAAATCCCAAATACCGCGAAATCATCCATCCGTGGCAACTGATGCCGTCGCCTAAGACCACCGCTAACTCACTACCGCTACCCACTCACTCACTCACTCACTTACTCAATCCACCTCCTCACCCACAAAACTCAGAACCTATCAACCCCAACCTGCCCCAAGAATACCAATCAATCCCTAAACGCGTACCCCTCCCGCTCCCTCTCCCCCTCCCGATCCAACAGCTGAAACAAGCTGGTCACATACGGCGCCAGCAACTTATTCTCGGTAAACACCTCCCACAGCCGCGGCAGCACCGGCCTAAACAGCCTCTCATTCCACCCGCCCTTCTCCCCACTCCCACTCCCGCCACTTTCACCACTCTCCCCCTTCTCCACCTTCCCGCCATCTCCACCCCGCTCCCGCTCCCGCAGCTGCTGAGCCTTGACCAGCCTCTCCTCAGCCCCCGTCTTGACCACATTCCTCGCGATATTCCTCAGAATCAGCGCCGCCGACAGCGGGATCCCGGCCGCCTGCGGCGGCGCTTGCGGGTTGCGCTCGTCGCGCGCGCTGGCGGTTTCCTCGTAGGCCAGCGTGATCGTCTTGGCGGGCTTGATGACACGCGCCCGTGCGGAAGAGGAGGACGCGGGGAAGGTGGATGCCGAGGAGGAGGATGGGGTGGTGGGCGTGCCGCCCGGTCCGGAGACTGATGCGCGCTTGGAGGGGGAGGGGGCGGTTTGGCTGCCAGGACCCGGGGAGGGTTCGGTGAGGGATTGTGTGGTGTTGGCGGCGGTGGTGGTGCGCAGGGCTTCTTCGGCGCGGAGGTGGGTTTTGATGTGCGTCATGAGCTGGGCGAGGTGCAGGGTGGTGGGGACGGGGTACTTGGAGCAGCTGTCCCAGACGCAGGCGAGGGGCCCCTGGCGGTTGCGGTACTTGCCGTCGTCGCCGGGGCTCTCGCGCAGGTGGTCGGCCAGGACGTGCTGCCACATCTTCTCGGCGGTGAGGTTCCAGGCGCCGCAGCGCGTGGGCTGGCCTGGCGCGCGCTGCCACAGGCACTGGAAGTAGGCCTGGCCCTCGGGCGTGATGGGGAAGGTCCGGGGGCGGATGCCACGCATAATGAACTTCTGCACCTCTCCGTTGGGGCCCTCGCGGATGACCTGCGCGCCGGCGTTGCGGTAGACGGTGCTGATGTGGCGGATGAACTCAGGCGCGTTGATCATGGGGCGGCCCATGCGCTTCAGCGACTCGAGGAACGCCGCGTTGTAGGCCTGCCAGATGGCGATCTGTGTGATTTGCGCCTCGGCGTCCTCTTCGAAGAAGCATCGAAGCCATGCGTAACAGCGTTCTGGCTCCTCCATGCCAAGAAGGCGTTCTTGGAGGTCCCGGGGTATCGGGATAACCTGCTCCGTAGGTGGCTCGTAGGCAAGACGCGCTTCGCTGATGACGATCTCCCGATGGGAGCGCTTGGCTCCGTGAGAGAGTAAGCGCACAAGGTGAACAACCAGATGCTCGACGTTGGTCCCCTGCAACAAGACGTCCAGATTGGGGACGACAGCGGTGTACTGATACAGAAAGTCGAGGCAGGCATCCACGAGCTCGTCGTCGTTGAGCAGAAGCCAGTCCATGAGGCACTGCAGGGTGGCCGGTGGGACATTGCCCAGCTTGTTAGTCTCGGTGGGGTGGTTCATGGCGATGCGGCCAATGGCTCGGAGAGAAGTCAGGATGGTCCCGCGGTCCGAAGATGAAAGCTGCGCCAGCAACGTCTGGTACAGCGGATCCTCAGGATCAAGGACGAGGAAGGGGGTGATTTGCTCGGCAATGTCGAGAGCGCAGTGCTTGAGCTCGACGACAATGTCCAACGGTGGAAGGTGGAGGAGGATGCAGAGAAGATCTTTGACCGGGGGATAGTCGGCAATGAACCAAGCGTTGTCAGGCAACATGACCATGTTCCTGATGGTCAGGACCGCCTCAGTGACCAGCATCAACTGATCGGTGAACTCGGCTGGCTGGAAGTTGTCCTGCACGTCCTTCGGACTCAGCTGGGCAATCCTTTCTAGAATGTCGGCGGTGCCATTGATACCGTCGAGCTCGCCAATATCGCCTTCGTCGAAGTCCGGGTCGTTGGAGATGGTCCAGTCAACGTCATAGAACATGTTCCCTACCCCCAAGGCAAATTCCGTCAATCCCTCGGCAAGACCGCTAAACTGCGAAAACTTGTACTTGTCGCCGCGCTCGTATGATATCTTGACGAGGTGATTGAGTCCAAAGGCCTGCTCCGCTTTGATGCTGGAGCGGAGTGCGAGGAGACACCTCTCATAAATGTTCGGTCCGTCGAGTGATCCTAGGTGGAGTTAGCACAAGCTACTTGCGTTTAATTCGTACACAGTCCGGGGTCAAGGAAACTTGCCTGGGGGAACCGAAGCGCGCACCAAAGCTCCAGGGTTGGGCGCAGACCCTGTTGGCTGCCGCAGGAGCCGCTGTTTCCTCGCGAACAAGTCCGGGTTGCTGGCTGGTGTGTCGACGATGCGCAGCGGCACCTGGATGGGCTGTCCAGGCTGGAAGCTCATGACCTGCGGGTTGCTCATGTCGGGTCCGGGAGGATTGTAGCCGTGTGAAGGACCCCCGCGGCTCGGGTGCGGATGGCTCTGGTGCATCGCAACCGGTGTGCCTAGGTGCGACTGGGGATTGTGCTGTGGATGAGACTGGGATGAAGCGTGCGGTGTCGACCCGGGCGTGCCGGATTGCTGGCCCGAGGCGTGCCGGGTAGGTCGCGTCGAGCTCGTATCGGGATGGAAAATGACCCTCGGGGCCGGCGCCTCTCTGAGACCGCGAGACGCCCGGCCAGAAGTGGGAGTCTCCTCAGCACGCCGCTCTCTACTTGGCGTGCCGTCTTCGGTCGATCCCTCCCTGTCAGCTTTCGCTCTTGCCTGGAAATTCTCCACGGTCCGGGACAGAAGGCTGCCGCCTTTGGCGGTGGTGAATTCGAGTATTTCAGGCGGGGGCGGCTCTTTGTTATGAATTGTCTTGATTTCATAGGCGGCCAGGTTCTTGTAGAATATCTGCTTCAAAGTGTACGCGTCGGCCGGCGCGTTATGCCGCATCAGGCCCAGGCCCTCGCACATCTTGCGCCACATCAGCTTCTCGTCCGACACCTTGTCGTAGCCGCCATGTTCGATGATGTATCGGAAGAGCTTGAGCAGGTCGACCGTGAGGGTTCCCATCTTAGGCTCCGGGTCAAAGTTCGTGCCGCGCTTCTCGTGGAAGACGCGCAATTCCTCGATGAACTTCTCATATTCGGGGGTGCGGTCGACCGAATGCTCAACGGTCGCTTTTGTCGGGGCCATCTTGGCGCATCGAGCGCAGCACAGCGCTGAAACACAACGCGCGCAAGATATGGCAATAAGACGTCTGGGGAGTAACGGGGTATAGGTCGAGATATCGATACGTGGCTGGTTGCAGGAAGACAGGAGGGTGTCGGAGTCGGCCACACGTCGATGCGCAGGTTGCGATGAGGGCGCGATGCGACGCGAGGCTGCACCAGCTGCGATTGGCGTCCTGGAAAGATTTCGGCTTCTGATCTGGGGAATGGTGGGTCTCAGCTCCATCCCAGCGTTGCGCACGGACCATCTGAGATGATCTTAACTGTGTACTGCGTACTGGGTACTGTATGTAATTCATCCCTTGCCGTCTTCTAGCACTACACCCTATTCATACATTAGCGAGCAGGGCATGAGCAGAGCATGCGAGGGCTTGTTTACAATCCCGGATTTAAAGCCCATTACTTCCGTGCTATAGGTAGCGAGCTATCCATTTTCTGCTAGAGTGAAAAGGTCGGCGCTGAGAGTTCTGTAGGCGGCAGGCACCATCGACTAAGATGCGGCTCGGGCTTGGTAACTCCTTCCATGTTCATCACTTACAAATGACCCAGCCGTGCTTTCCGTTGTAGGTTCAAGTTGTTACACATGCAAGCTCCAGTCCTCTTGGGTACCGGTATACGGACTTAGCATGTGAATTTCAATTTGAGTAGTCTGGCATCTTGGTCATGATGACCCTAATAAACACCATCTGAAGTCTACGACTGCATCCCTCTGCCGCGATGCCTTCGTCGAAACCCACAGCTCATGCCAGGCGCATGATTCTGCGCTTTGATTTGGAGAGTATCTGCATCGGCGACAGGCCTAATGCATACAAGAAGCCTCAGCTGGTACTCAAGCCGCAACTGGAACTACCCCCACGCCGGCCATACACCGGCTCTCGACCGCGGCTGCCACTATGGCGCCACTTTCTGATGATACACGTCAAGGACAAGGCAGATGAGCTGGTTAGTGCAGCCCAAGTGTTCATTTTTGGCATAAGCTGATTCTTGCTCTCAGGTCAAACTTGACTTGGCTGCCTTTAGACAGTCCCTGACTGAAGTCAACCAACTCCCACGCTTCACCGTTACTTGCTTGTTGTCTAACCTTTCACTCACTCTCCGGTACCCAAAAGACGCCGAAATTGTGAGCGGCTTTTCTGGCTAGTGTCTGGTTCCGCGAGCTGCTCAGAGCTGACTTACCACGTCTTTCGCAGAGCTCCTCACAGAGTTCCTCGCAGGAGCCCTCCTCACTGCGAATCACATTACAAAGTTCCGTCGACCTCGAAACGGTTATTCGCGAGCTCGCTTCACTCGATGTTCCAGTACGATACCAACCGGAAAACCACAGCCGTTTGCCTTCACAGATACCATCATTTGTCAGCACATTGGCACCGCCGGAGCGGATGATGTCGCCAGTATATGGTTCGACCATTGACTTGCGACGGCTTAACAGCTCGAGCCCCGTCTTGATGGCCAAGTCAAACTCACAGGGTGCGTACTCACCGTACCAGGGAAACCATTCACACCAAACCCATCTGCAACGTCCTCCTAGCCAACCGGCTTCGCAGCCTGCGGGAATGCAATCAAGCCCCCGGCCGTGGTCCCCGGCAGTTTTCCTACCCTCGCGGCCGGCAACAACCCTCGGGGTGCCTGGAATTTTAGGGGAAGGCATCTACAAAGTTAGCAGGATAAGATCTGTCCCATCAGGTCGTCCAAGAGTTGGGCGGATCTCAACGATACTGGACCACCATGGCTCCGGATTGTACACTACCTCGAAGCATTTCGACAAGACATTGAAAACGGCAGATGTCGTGCGCTCGTCCAAGGCTCGGTATCTGAGCAGGGCCCTGTCTTTCAACTCGCAACCTGATGGCCCAGCGCCCTATTTACCCCTGCCTCCCAGCTTTAGCAGGCCTGAGAGTTGGCTAGAGCGAAACAACTCCTCCTCGCAGCCCCTAGTCGAGAGATCAAGCAGTGTGGGGCGCGCTTCACCCGCTCTACCTCAGCTGAGGCCTCGCGGTTCAAGCGTCCTTGACGACGATACAGAGCTGGGATTTAATGGCCGCTTTGACAGTGAAGCTCATGGCTTATCTCCTACCGTCGATGTGGAGAGGAAGCCTAGGTTTGCCTCGTTGCAACCGGAGGTGGCTTCACGGAGGCGGGAGTCTTTCGATAATGTCTTGATCACGAGTTCAAGTCCAACATTGGTGGAAAGGCAAATCAACCAGGAGATGGATGACGGCTTGCTGCTCCGGGTTGCACAGATTCAGCATACAGGGTTGTGTGAAGCGAGCAGGGTATGGGAGGATTTTGCGACGAGGGTAAGGACGGAACCATTGGCGGCTGAAGGCTCGGGAAACTGGTTTGATGCCCTGTCGGAGTATGAGGAGGAATTTACGCGGCGTTGGGAGGACGTGATATCCGCCACTGCGCAGAGGATGCGGGAGGTTTGAGCGAAACCTGGTCCTACTTCTGAAGAACGAGTCAGATATTCGGCGCGCAACGAAGCCCTCAGAAATGACACGATGCACTCATACCACACAAGCACAGGACACCGTCAACCCATTACATTCTGATCAACAAAGTAGAATATCTAAACGCATTTCAGGCTCCGCTAACAGTCACCACTCATACAACGTAGCAACTTACACCCTCCCAACTCACACCAAGGATCAAGCCGTGTTCTTGCCCTCTCCAGCACCACCACTCGCACTCTTCTCCTCCTCCTTAAACGTCAACGACACACTATTCACACAATGCCGCTCGTCCGTCGGCGTGTCAAACCCCTCCCCCTTGAACACATGGCCCAGATGCCCGCCGCAGTTGGCGCACACGATCTCGGTGCGCAGCATGCCGAACGCGCGGTCCTCGTGCCGCCGCACCGCACCCGGGATGCTGTCGAAGTAGGCCGGCCAGCCGCACCCGGACGCAAACTTGTGCGTCGCCCGGTACAGCGGCGCCGCGCACCCCGCGCACGCGTACACGCCCTCGGACGGGTAGTGCTTGTCGTACTTGCCTGTGTGCGGCGCTTCGGTGCCTTTTTCGCGGAGGATGCGGAATTGTTCTGGTTGAAGGGGTTAGGATGGAACGATACATTCGGTTGGGGTGATTCGATGGGTGTGCTAGTTTGAGGAGGGGAAGGGAAGGTGGAGGGAGGGACCAGACTTACCTGGGTTGAGAACGGCGCGCCACTCGTCGGGGCTGCGCTCGTCGGGGTAGGATGACGCCATGGTGGTTTTGGAAGCGGAGCTGCCGAAGAGAGCGCTGAGGAAGGGGATCGAGGGCATCGACTTGAGCGTCGTTGCTGTGCTGGCGGGGCGTTGAGGAATGCTAGGCCGTGTGAGGTTGGAGAAGGTGAGCAGGATGCGAAAGAGTCGTGCACGCATGAAGATTGATGTTCTCTGACCCGATGTTGGGTGAAGTGGAATGAGATCTAGGGTTTAAGTATGCAGAAGACACGAGGCTGAGCTGAGAATCAATGTGAAGCATGAAATCGTTGTACGACGATGTGTGTGACAAATCACGGCTTTCGGGCTGGGGTGGCGGCGAGGCTGCCAGGGCGGGTGGCCGGTGTGGAATCAGCGACCTCAATGCGGCAACAAAAGTATCTGTTCTTTTGTTTGTTCTCTTCCCCGACTGTGAACTGCTCAATACTCAGGTATGCAAATTCAAAGATGAAGAGCTGGTACGCCTCGTCTTTTTGCTCCGTTGTTGTCGGCGATTTGCCCCTCGTTTGCTGATAGCCATGTCGCTTGTTAGTGTACCTTCGAGACGCTTGTACATGACATCGTGGTAATACATGAGCCTGGTACCGTACCACCATACCATACACTGATGTGGAATACCGCATACTCCAGCCTACCATGCTTACGCAGTATTGTGGTACAGACTGATATAGCTGTTAAACGGGAATCCTTTTGATTTATCTCTTTTGGCTCAATCTTAAACCGTACTGCTGATACTACAAGTAGGCATCTAATTGTTCTTCTTCGAGGCACGGAGACTAAGAGATGCAACTAGCGGGAAATGCAGCTCCGGTAGCTGAATCAGGTGGCCCCGACGTTTCACCTCCCTCCCGCATTCTGTTAACCGAGTCGCGCACCCCTGACCATTGGTTATCGGTACCTAGCCTCTAACTGCGCCAGTTGTCTCGAAGTCGGTCGAACCTCGCGCCAACGATCGTCGCCCTACCGACCCCCTATCACATCACCACCACCATGTCTCGCCGACCGCCCAACCCCGCTGCAGAGAGGGCAGCGCAGAACCAACAGACTATCAAAAATCTTCTAAAGCTAGAGCCCAATAAGGTGTGCGCCGATTGCAAGCGCAACAAGCGTGAGTGCTCCTCCCCACCCCCGTTGGGCCCACGCGACAGCGCTGACATGTGCGCATTGCAGACCCAAGATGGGCCAGCTGGAACCTCGGAGTCTTCATATGCATCCGATGCTCGGGCATTCACCGCGGCATGGGCACGCACATCAGCCGAGTCAAATCCGTCGACCTGGACGCCTGGACCGACGAACAGCTGCAGAGCATCTTGAACTGGGGCAACGCACGCGCAAACAAGTACTGGGAATCCAAGCTGGCGCCTGGCCATGTGCCGTCCGAGGCCAAGATTGAGAATTTCATCCGCACCAAGTACGAGCTGAAGAGATGGGTCATGGAAGGGCCGATACCGGACCCGGCAACACTTGACGCCGACGGCGACGACGATGTGCCGCTGAGTGTTGTCAAAGAGAAACAGAATGTGGAGCGAAGGGAGTCGATGCGAAAGGCATCCGTCGGCCAGTCTGCAGCGCCGCCAGCCGATCTTATTGGAGGCGATCCTGCCCCGACCAGTGCCCCTGCCGCTGTGCCCGCACCGCCAAGGGCTAGTACTGCTGGGCCGACGGCAATGCAGGTTCCTGCGAAGTCTGGACCTGCTCCTCCCAAGGCGACCAGCACGAAGGACTCGCTTCTGGGCTTAAACTTTCTGGGCACCCAACCAGCCCCGCCTCCGCGGCCGGCGAGCACAACCGGGACGGCGAGCGGAGGAGGCCAGTCGCGCCCAGATCTCAAGCAATCCATCCTTTCTCTGTATGCCACCGCTCCTCGGCCGCAACCGCAACCTGCCGTTCAGCAAATCTCACATGCTCCGTCGGGGTCGCTGGGCGGGATGCCCTCGCCGACAGGCATGACGCAGACGCAGGGCTCCATGGGTGGGCTGAACGATGCCTTCAGCAGCCTAAGCTTTGGCGGCGCAGCGTCTCCCAAACCGGCGCAAGCCGATGCCTTCTCCAGCCTCGGGTCCATTACATCTTCCCGGCCGGCGCCTCAGTCGAGCAGCTCTGCCCTTTCTGGCCTCAGCGGCGGTAGCTTCTTCGACTCTAAGCCGGCAGCACCCTCTCACCAACCCAAGCAGTCCGTCGGCAGCCCATCTGGCTGGGGATCCATGACGTCCTCCATTCCAGCCGCCAAACCCGCCGCCGCCGCACCCGCCGCCGCCGCACCCGCGTCCTCTGCCCTGGGCGATCTCTTCGACTTCTCCGCATCCCCGCCGCCCGCTGCCGCCCCCCAGGCCGCATTAGCCACGACCACAACCACAACCTCCACCTCCTCCATCTTCAACCTCTCCGCCAACCAGCCGAAGCCTTCCCCAGCGGCAGCTTCGACAACGACAAGCTCCAACCCCCATGGCTCGCTCGGCGCCAACAACTGGGGCAGCTCCGACGTGTGGGGCGGCAACGCCTGGGCCGTCCCCGAAGCGCCCAAGGCTGCGCCAGAGCCGCCGAAGCCCGCTCCGGCTGTTGCTGCTGCGACCGATCTCGGGTGGGCTTCGCTTGCCAGCCAGCCCATCGTGCCCGGTGCCTCGGGCGGATTCGCGCCCAAGGTTGCGGCGGACGAGGAGTTTGGCGGCTGGACGAGCAGCACGACGGCGCCGAGTGGGGGGAACGCGGCGAAGCCGGCGGGTGGGTTCGGGGGGAGTGAGGATCTGTTTTCGAATGTGTGGCAGTAGAAAAGGCTTCCGTTTGGGTTTGAGTCGCGGGGTGAGGTAGATGGCGTGCAGTTCAGTGGGCGTGGTGAAGGGGTTTGTGGCTCAGATACAGGATGTTGCATAGCGGGAAGCAAGATAAAAGCAGGAGGCCGGTCTGCTTTCGTGTCGAGGGAATATAAACCATGCATTAAATGTCATCGCATCGGGAACAGCGTGTACTGCCTCTACTACTTGTTTTGAGAAGAATATCTCGCCCGAAAACACCCAACGCCATGCTATGCCAACGCCAAAACCAAAACCACACCAACTGAGACGGGTATTCGTATCCCAAAGCTTCCCACGTCCTGCATCGCCGAGCTCGCAATCATACAAGACAACTTCACGTCTAACCACATCGTATCGCCCTCTGCCTTTTCCGTCGTCACCGGTATACCGCAAATGCGCGCCGGTCCAATCACTCGCGAAGAGATGCCTGCCACGACTCTCGCAGCGGCCCGGCCTAGAAGAACAGCCGCCAGATGTAGTACAGCACCAGCACCACGCCGACCAGGATCCCCGACAGCTTGAGGATGGCCACCTTGTTCCCCGACGCCGCCATGCGCCCGAGCCGGCCGGCCGAGCCCTTGAGCTGGGTCGTCATCGACGAGAAGGTCTCGCTCTGTGCGTCGCGCGTGTATTGTTAGTCGCCGGGTATTCAGGAATGTCATGGCGCAGTCATGTGTATGAAAAAGGGGGAAGGGGGTCGTAGAAGAGAAAGACGTACCGTCGACTCAATCACCTCGTGCGCGCGCGCGTTGTCGTAGATGTCGATGGTCACGCCGCGCAGCGCCGAGACCTTGGCTGAGAGCTCGTCCAGGCGCGCATTGTTCTGGCGCTCGCGCTCGTAGGACTCAGACATCTTGGCTGGCGGGTTGAGGGTGCCTGTATGCCGCTCTCGATCTCGCTGTCGAAACTTCCTGCGCGTGGAGTTCTGGTCGCAAGTGGGATGGTCGGGGAGTCGCTGTCGTCACTCCCTCGACCAGCTCGCTGGGGTGCGCGGAAGTGCCAAGCGGTGTGTCAGGCTCGATAAGCTTGGGGCGTTGAAGTACTCCCTGGGTTGGGAGTCGATATCGCACGATGTGGCGAGGATAGGGTAGGGGTTTTCGCGGGAGTATGTTTGCCGTGAGGTCAAAGGGTCAACGTTCGTTCGGCTGGGCAATGGCGTGGCAATCTGCAACGCAATCCGGAGGACTAGTCAAAGGGGTTGGCGGTTGCGCTCAAGGGGTCAGCCGGCTTGGCATCCATCGGTGGGGCTTAGCCACTTGTGGCGCGTGTCAGGACCCATGATGTCAGCTTGCTGCAGGCATGGGGAAGGGCGAATGGTGGGGCAAAGGACTGAAAGATTGAAACGCCAACAACAGAGGTCAGGAAATCGGAGAACACTGGTATCGTTCACATTTCGCAGCAAGCAGAGTGAAGTTCAAACTTGGGAATGAAAAACATTTCATTGAAATATATGCTTGGTATTCAAGCTCACCACAGTAGCTTCCATCAGCTGAAATACTGCGCCAGTATATGGAACGATCGAGTTCGACTAAAGCTCCGATAGGTCTGCCGCGTGAGAAGATCATGGGCTTTGTTACGCTGGTTGTAATACGAAGGAATCCTGCTGCGGGGAACTGGGAAGCCTCCAGCACCGCCTGACACCCAGCCGCCACGACGCGCGGCAGCCTCTGAATTCCGTCTGTCGCTGCGTCCTCGTGTCCGATTGCCTTGAGAAACAAAATCCCCTCTCAGCCGCTGGTCAATATCTCCTTTGGCTTTACTGAGAGCCACTTCCTCAACTAGCCACCACAAGAACGCCAAGGAACGAACCCACGCTCGGCTCTTGCCCCACACTCTCCACGGTTCCGTCAGGCGACCTCTGACCGCGGCACTATCTCACGATCCCGACGGCGAGGTTCTGAACCTGCGCGCTCGAAGTCTGCCTCAGGTTTTTCAAGTCTCACTCAACCCGCCCAGCAACCATGGGTATCAACAATCCACTTCCGTCGTCTATGGCGTGTATGTGCTTCCCGAGCCTTCCGTACTTGCTGTCGCGCCCTACACCCCGACGCCCCGATGCTGCTAGCGGCTGTGACAACCTCGCTGACTCTGATTCCAGCGGAATGTAAGAAGTGCGGCAAGATCCTGTCGTCTTTTATCGACCCACGACAGGCTTTTGGTCCCGAGAAGGTCATCCCACCATCTGTACTCGCCAGCGCAAAGGTAAGCCACTGGATGCTCCTGCCCTGCGCCGTTTCCCAAGTCCTAATATCCCCCGTTTGTCCAGGGCCTCGCAATTCTCACAGTCATCAAAGCCGGCTTCCTCGGTTCCGCACGCTTTGGCAGCGGCCTCGTCGTCGCGCGCCTCCCCGACGGCTCGTGGAGCGCACCCTCAGCCATCGCGACCGGCGGCGCCGGCTTCGGCGGGCAGATCGGCTTCGAGCTGACCGACTTCGTCTTCATCCTCAACGACGCGAGCGCGGTCAAGACCTTCGGACAAGCCGGCTCGCTGACGCTCGGCGGCAACGTGTCGATCGCGGCGGGACCGGTCGGGCGCAACGCGGAGGCGGCGGGCGCGGCGTCGCTGCGCAGCGTGGCTGGCATCTTCAGCTACTCCAAGACCAAGGGCCTGTTCGCGGGCGTGTCGCTCGAAGGGTCGGTCATCATCGAGCGCAAGGACGCCAACGCCAAGCTGTACGGCCGCCAGATCTCGGCGCGCGAGCTGCTCTCGGGCGGCGAGCGGCCCCCGCCGCAGGCCGCGCCGCTGCTCAGCATCCTCAACTCGCGCGCCTTCAGCGGCATGGGCGCCGCCGCCACCAACGATGACAGGATGTACAACGACGTACCGGTGTACGACAACAACCGCGACGAGGTCGTCTGGGGCAACAACAACAACAACCGGTCCGGGGGGCCGGGGTTCAGGGACGAGGGGTACGCCAGCGGCGGACCGGCGCACGACGAGTTTGGGCGGCCGAAGCGGGCGGCGACGACGAGCTGGCAGGACGACGTGTACGACCAGCAGCCGCGGGCGTTCGGACAGGGCTCGCGGTCCAACACCTTCAACGAAGCCGCCGCCGGGGACGCCAAGCCGGGCCGGCCGGCCGCGCCGAAGCCTAACTACGCGAGCAAGGAGGCGCTGCTGAAGAAGAACGAGGCGGTCGCGCTGTTTACCTTCGAGGCGGACCAGCCGGGTGATTTGGGGTTCAAGAAGGGGGATGTCATTACCGTGCTGAAGAAGACGGATAGTGATAACGATTGGTGGTATGTTTTTCCCTTGCTTTCTTTCTAGTGTGAGGTTGACGACTGACTGACTATTGCGCGCAGGACCGGTATGATCGGGACAAAACACGGGATATTCCCGAGCAATTACGTCAAGATGAAGGAGTGATCGTGGGGTGGTGGCGTACCGGCACCGGGCCTCAACGGCTGCGACAGTCCGAAGGGGGCATTCTGGTGATGGCGATGGCAAGGTAGAGGGAGATTGATACCGGGCGGAAGTCCTGCTCCGAGGGTTGCCCGTAACGACGAAACTTCCCATAGCGGATGCTGAGAATGGCTTGGAGGGAGACGGATGATTGTGGGCTCTTTTCTTGGACTTGCATTTGACGTGCCTTTGCAACTCCCTGTTTGGCGTTGGGTGGAATCAGGCATTGATATTCATTCTCTTTGCTTGAGCCGAGTCGGAATGGTCAGCGAATTTGACTGCATGGCGAGTAGGTACTTAGGACCAAAGTTGCAGCTGTGTTTGATGCTTGTGTCTCGTGCACGCTTTCTGATAGAGGGTCGCCGCCCGGCCCCCACGATTGTGAAGGTATTTTGTCTGCAGATCTACGTCATGCGGCCCAGGAGTCTGGAACCGAGTTCCTGCCGCGACTCCGGTATACCATCCCAACCAAGGTTTACGGTCAAGTCTCGATACCCCCGTTCCTTTTTCCCGTGCTGTGCCGTTCCGTATGTCCATTCAGATGTTAGACTGTGATTGACCCTTCTGATCACGACCTTCAGGACCTGAAGCAGGCTGAAAATGGGACCTTGGCAGCCTGCTACTCTCAGACCAAGCACAACATTCTGGTTAAAATGCGATGTCGCGACCTGGAACGCCACTGCGGCCAGATTGCCCTCCAGACTGATCACCCTGAAGATGTCGATGGTCTCAAACGTCGCCGAGATGTTGGTCCTGGGCCTTCATCGCGATGACCTTCGCCAGGGAGGCGATTGTCAAGGGAGCTCGCAACTGTGGGAGTCTCTGGTAGACGTTGGACACAGTCAAAGCCGGCTCACGCGCGCTGGAACCGAAACTTGTGGTCCGGGCCTATCTCACCGTTTACCTGTCAACTGCTGGTCGCATTTCCTACCACCCTAACAGTATCTACGTCTGCTAGATACAGCCACCCCTTCTTTGCCAGCTCGAGTGTGACCGCATGTTCATTCGCTCAGCTGCGCTTTCAGGCAACAATCATGCTTCATGGGAACCACGTCTTTCAAGGTTAGAGAATAATTCGTAGCATTACGCCTACCTTCAGGGAGCGCGATCTACGAACCTTGTGCCGACAGACCGTTTACACTCCTCACCCGCGCCGATGGCCTCACGTATCCCACCGAGGCAAGGCAGACAGGCCGCGCAAGCCGTTTGCGCTTTTTCTCAGCCTTAATCAAAACAAACGCATGACCCAGATCCGATCGCGACCGTGGTCGAAGTTCGGATCCCAATCCGGTCGGTGCAAAGCCAAAGTCCGTCGGAGGGAGCAAGGCCATCACCCGGCGTTAGCCCGGGGCTCCAAGGACTGCAGTGGCTGACAACGGAGCAACAGAGTCCGATTTTGGTTGCCTTGTTCTGCGAGCAGTCGGGCATAGGACGCTTTTGGGGGAGGAGCTGGCTTTCACATGCTTCAGCAGGGCAGGCAGGGTAGGGCGAAGAACTAGGCTTTTCCGGCGGGTGAACTGGTGAGGTGCAGGGAGCTGATTGGTCGAGTTTAAGAGCTTATTGCCGTTTTGGGAAGGAATGGATGATGGGGTCGTCACTCCCGTCCGCTGTTCGGCCACCTCATCGTACCTGCCTGGGCTGTGTGGTTCCTTTGGTGTGCAGTGCCGCTGGGTCTAGATTTTTGTTGGGGCCGGGAATGCCAATGGGGTGGTTTGAGTTGTGCTCGACTTGATGTCGCTGCGACAGTTTTTGGGTTCCGGGTGGTAGCAGAGCATTCCACGGCTGGGTGACAGCGAACACCACGGTTACGCTGCGCTTCTGAGCATCGAGGTTCTACTTGGGACTTACCAACCGGCGATAACTTCAAAAATCCGATCGGTTGACGATGAAATGATGTCGCGCGAAATGGGTGGCGTCTGACTTACGAACAACGTTCTCGAGGCTTCTGGTTCAAATGTGTGTGAAGGTCATGAACCCACGAGGGCCCAATCAATGACCGTGGACATGGATGCCGAAATTGTTGTTGATCGGCGAAGGACGCACGAAAGTCCGACATGATGGGCAGAGGTTGCGGGTGACATACGGGAGACAAAGTGCGATCGGTGGTAGGAGAATCTGAGAGCGCGTTGGAAACAATCTGGTGCGTCCCAGATGCGACATACAGCAGCAAAGACACCTCCCGAAGAAACAGTCATGCCGTCATGAAGGTCGCGCTTCCGCTGCAGTTGTTGCAGGGACAAGGCGCTGTCGCTCGGTGCCATGAAGGCAGAGCGTAGACCTGGTAAAGGAAAACATGAGTTGTTCAAGAAGATAAGGAAAGCGCCAACTCCTCCGCTCGTCCACGCCATTCGGTCCCCTAGAGTACGAGAAAAGCCTTCGAAATAAGTTGCTGACACGGCCAACGATCCAAGAAGACTTCCTTTGCCTGCCTTGCGCATCAGAAATGGAGAGCGAAAGTAGTAATAAACACTCGTAAAATATTGCCCAGGTCAGGAACCCCCCTGAGTGTGGACGGCTGCGCGCAGTTCTAGGCAGTATGATGCCGTCCACTGATCCGTTGCTACAACGGAGAGAACTCGAAGGCTTCCTGAACCGGGATGATGTGCTGCAGCTATCCGTAATCTTCCATCCTGTCGGGCACGTGCGTTAGCATCTGTCAACGACCCTCTCAGGTTGCCACTGCACGACATACATACTACCCTCAGCCATCCTCCTGCGTACCATCGGCGGCGTTGAGAAGAGAGAGACAACCCTGTCAGCTCCACCACCAGTGGTGTTGTCTCTCTCTATCTGCGTGTATTCGTCCTCGGTGGGACGAACGGCGGAACGTATAACTGGGGGATTTCCCGGCCGCTAGTAACGTAGTCGATGAAGCATTTTCCGAGAATGCCAGCGACGCCGATGTTGCCGTGCGTCGCCGTCTCCAGGATGGGCATCCGAACGAGGTAGGGTTCAGTGGAGAGCTGGGGAATGCGGATCCAGACGGCGACAAAGCGGGTGCATCTCAGGCGGCCGTGGGGGGTGAGGCATGTTTCGACGAGCTCCGGGGGGATCGGGAGGATGTCGTGGCCGAGGGCTTCGGCGATGCGGGCGGGGATGCCGCTCTGGGGCCAGCGCGGGGTGACAAGGCCAGGGCCGGGGATAACGAGGTTGCCTTCAACATCCATGTATTGGAACTCGGGGGCGAGCTCGCTGGGATGAAGGGCGTGGAGGTTGATCGGCCGAGATGGTCGGGAGCTCTGGTGGCCCGGAGGCCGGAGAGGGCCGGAGGCGGCGGGAGGAATCCCGGAGCCGTCCATACCGAGCGAGGGCTGGATCGGGGTTCCGCCGGGTCAGCTTGACCGGAGTACAGTCGGTGCCGTGCCTCAGGGTTGCCGCGTCCTGAGAAGGAAGGCCTACGATAAGGCGGGTGTCACGAGTTCGAGTTTGTTTGGGTCTCTGGTCAGGTGGTCAGCAATCTCCTGAGCCAGACAGAATGACTGCATGGTTGATGTTTTTTGGGGCAAATATACCGAAGAACCGAGTAACGACATGGAGAATCGGGCGCTCCCAACACGCGATCTGAAGGTGCGTGTGAACGCTGAGTAGCGCGGCCTTTCAGCCGTGCTTGCTCGTTTCAGGGCGGTACACACAATTGTATCTCTTCGTGCCGGAAAAGACGGTTGAGTCACAAGTGCTAGAAGTGAGAGTTTATGATGGAAGCAAGAGCGGATAGGGTTTTAAAAGTGGCTGCGGTTTGTGACGTTGGGCTGCACGCGTGTTTCCGGACTGGTTTGGCCGTTTGGGTGCTTGGGACGGATGATTTTCCGTTGAAGGCAAGGGGCAGAGCGACGTAAGGTTGGCGTGTGCTGCAGTGAGCACGCCGTGTGTGTGTGCAAAGAACCCCAGCGCGTTCTCTGCAGGTCACGCAAGGTGTGCGGAGGGAGGGGGAGGAGGTGACCGAGTTCCAAGGTTGGGCTGGAACCAGACCCCCCTCGTCTTAATGAACATTGTATCAAGCACGGCTTGCTGCACATTACTTGTACAGAGTAGGACTGGTCCGCAGCTGGTTCGCCACAAGGCGGGCAGCCAGTTCTACCATTGCGCATGGGGGATGATGGATTCTGGTCCCCGCCTTCTGCACGTCTGCAGCAGTGGCATTCATTAGCCTACTCCAATCCGCTGGCGCAGCGGTCTTGCAGACACGGAACACGAAATGGTGTGGGAGTGCGCGAATCAGCGATTCAGCGGACGCAGCAATCTGTACAAGTAAGTAGATGAGCCCTCCGCTCTGATGCCAGAGCACAGTTGAGGCGTGCGGTTTTTGCATCTGGCGGACACTACACAGTATCCTTGTCTAGAATGTGCCTTTTGACTTATGCAAGTAATGCAGCCCTTGTCATACACGGGTTGGGTGGGCAGTACGTTGCCGAATGATATGTGAGGCGGTCGACGCTTCGCTGAGTATCACTTGTCTCTCATGCAGAGAAAACGGAGTGCCAGCAACTCAGAAACGACAAATATGGCCCTCCCGTCGTCTGTCACTTTCAATGCCAACTCTCGCCTTCCGCCTTGACAATGGGAGGAGACCGAATCAGATTGGCCAAGCAAGCTCGTCACACCAGTTTGCAGCCATGCACCTTCCTGCACTTTCCTTTCCTGCTCCTGGGGCGGGCTGCACCTGCTCAACAGAAGCGTGGGGTGGAGGGGAGCTCATGCAACCAGCTGTAGCCTTGCGCGCCGCTTTCCCGAAAGTACATTTCCCTAAAACGGACATCGTCCCACTCAATAGCAATGGCCAGCTCGCCCTATTTTCTACCCTTGTGTGAGGTGAGGGACGGGAGGACGGCTGAACCGAGGAAGCAGATCAAGTTGGACAACGTGACCTCACCGTTCAATCACTTACCAACTGGGCATGCCAATGGTTTGCTGCCTCTTTGAACCACAGCCTTGCTTCGCAGCCCCTCGTCAAAACTGTTTTTCATTCTTCCTCATTGTAAAACAGGCCTGCGTCCTGACGGATTCAACTTCTACTTATATTCAGTGTTGCGATGAGGGATCCGCCCAGTCTTCCCACGCGCCATACCAGACTTCAATGGAATCAGCCCTCTACGCAAGTCTTCGTCTGAGCCCTCGAGTCGCACGAACATGTCCTCTCGCAGGCAGCGGAGGGGGCGAACCAGCAGTGGTTACCCTGTACGCTTCAGCCCAGCAATTGACCCGCGCCATGCGCTGACCCAAGCCTAGTCGACCATCTGCATTCAGGAGCTATCGGTGTACGGGCAGCCCAACGTGCGGGCCGATGCCGATGGATACGCCGTGGAGGCCCTGGGCGACGACCAAGGAGGCTCAAACATCATCTCCGCCGGCCTGGTGGCCTTGCTGAGCGGTCACGAAATCAGAGCCGTCCGGGCCGCGGCAAGGACTGGCGAGTGCTATATCAAGCTCGACTGGACCTTTCCGGGTTCCCCGTATCCCAAGTTTACCACGCGCCACCTCCTGTATCCCAGCGACAGCACCGGCGCCGTGAGTTTCAGCGGCGGCCTCGACTGGGCCTACAGAATGTTGGACAGCGCTCAGAGTCTCCACATTCCCACGAACCAGCCATCCCAGGAGCACGCTTCTTCGCCAATGTCCAATCCCAGTTTTACCAGCAGGCACAAACTGCCGTCTTGGATGAACTTGATTCAGAGACACGGCACTCCGAGGCCGCCGGGTAACCAGCCTCTCTCCTTGCGTGAAGCTTTCTCTGTGCCGCCACTAACACGCTTACAGCTGCCAACCGCGAAGTTCTCGCCTCGACCTGGACGGGAGGATCACGTCCTGAAGGTTCACACCGTGAGGGCCGGGGGGCCGGAACCCCTGAGGACGGCAGCCTGGACGGGCAAAGTCGGAATCTCCAAGAACAGGTGGCGGATTCCGAGGCCATGTATGCCCGGAACGGAGACCCGAGCGGATTTCTTGCCGTAGCGTATGCGGCGGCGGATCCCCAGGGAGCCTGGAATAACGGTGGAAGGCCGGGCTAGGTTGCCCAGTGGAACCCGGACGTAAGGTGCGCAATTCTCCCCCAATATCCGAGCTTGTTTCTTGCTTCCTTCTTCAGGCCGAATGGCTTTTCTCTGGACATCAAGCAACTGATTACTGTGACTTTTTAGGATTCAAGAATCACTCTGCAGGACGGGTACTTGATGAATGCATGAAGGATTGATATTGGACGGCGGTGAGCGGGCGGGACTGGCTACTTTCCTTGACCCGATGTACGACTGATCTAGTCTCGACACTGTCCTTTCCTGAAACTGAAACTGTGAGAATCGCTTCGCTTGAACGAAGCCAACCGTTGGTTAACCCACACAGAACATGTTGCAAACAACATTTAAACATCTCTCAGCCATTCTGCCTGGGAGTGATGCACCAGAAGAAGGGCTACCGCAGACCTGCGCTCCTGATCATAACTGCAGGATCCCGAGCCCTTCCATTTTCGCACGCTGCACCACGCTAAGAAACGTCCCTGTCCAGCCAATCTTTTGGGAGCTGTTATTTTCGGCATTCCAAGCATGATGTCAGTCATGGCTGTGCCCCAAGACCCAACGCAGATCGATCCAGGGAAGGGAGATGTGGCGGCGAATCAAATGGCGTTCTGCAGTGTGCAGGTATATATTTAGCCAACACGGATCTCAAAGTCGTGGACTACAGCCATTCACAGTTCCCCAACTCAACTCCGTGTCGGTTTCGAAATGAAGGAAGTAGGACTCGACATGTTTCGCTCCGGTTAGCCATGCAAAGCATCTCCAGCTGTGAGCCTGTCTCGGTCCAATGTTTGTTTGAATGCAGAACGCCATGCCTGGGTTGGTCACCGAGTGCCAGTGCTTGCATTCCTCATTGAACTAGCGGCGCATGAACTTTGCCGCAGTTTAAAGTATAAGCGACTCATAACTGCTCCGTCTTACATTGATACGGTAAGAACATTGAGACTACGCCTCGCTGGTCGAGGTTCAGTGACGGTTCCGGCCAATGGCATTGAGGCATTCACCAACGCCGGCCGAGTGTCGGTTGCCGTGAGTGCCTCGGTGTCATTGGCCGGCCTCTGAACAATTCAGGCTTGCCGACCAACACATCCATCGGTGGGGATAGTCTTGAGCCACGACCTCATGCTTCATGGAGAGAGGAAAAACGCCAGTCGGTTGCAGGAGTTCATCCGACCGTGACCTTTGCTGACGAACTTACCGCTGTGGCAATGGTATCTATACTTGGTGTCGAGCTTTCCACGACCGATCATGAAAGTGCATAGAGTTTGTGTATAAAGGTTCGATGTCCGTCACCTTCAGAGACCTCCTTCTTCTCATCAACCTCAGCCAGCACACAGAACAACAGACCGCCTCAAACACAAAGCAACCAGCAGATCTCAAGATGAAGTTCGCCATCATCTCCCTCGTCTCCACCCTCCTCGTCGCTGTCCAGGCCCAGGAGGCGTGGTACGTCCCCGCCAGAAACATCACATGCTCGGGTCACAACGACGGCCACATCGCCTGCGAGGCCGGCCACATCGACAATGCCCCCGCGGTAAGTACTCCTCCCATGCTCTCATCAGATGCGCCTTCATAGGGAACCCGACCACTAACCAAATTTGGCTCCTTCCAGGTTGCTCTGGACCACACCCCCGCCATCGCCGTTAAGGGCCGCACGCCCAACCCGCTCGACAAGCGCGTCACCTGCAACATCGACGGCGTGACCCAGGGCCTGGCCTGCTTCACGCACTGCTTTGCCATCGGCTACTGGTAAGTCCATGTCCGCATCATTCCCCCGTTACTATTGCGGGAGGTGTGTGTAGGTGGTGTACTGACTGAAGGAACAGCAACTCGCACTGCGACTCCAACAACATCTGCCACTGCACCTGCAAGGACGAGACCCCCTGGTGGGACCCCATCGTGTGCAGCAAGACCAGCTGCTAGGCTGAGCATGGGATTGGGAGCAAGCGGAGTTACATCGGCAAGGACAATGATCTCGTTGTCTCTTAGCGAAAGGGACACGAGAGAGCGCAGTTGTGTAGCTTTGGTCGCCTGTTTCTTACCATTTGTCAGGTCTGATGTTTCTTTGGATGGGTGTCGCACTCAGCAAAGGAGTGTTTTGCCGCTGATTTCACCGAAATGCATGTGGCATCTTACTCGCTAAGCGGCCAGAGTTTTGGCACCTGAGAGTTTCAGTCTTTACCTACCTTATCTAGCCAAGTTGGTCGTCAAATGTTACACATCTGGATTTCCTCGACTTCAAACGGATGAACGAGGCATGCGTGAATGATGCAACAGTGTACTGCGTGTATACGCTTAGCTGGTGAGCCAGACCGGGCAATGCAAGCTCGCAGTTCAAATTCGAATCGCGTGGTGGTTTGTGTCAAAGTTTTCTCACTAGAGGGAGCGAACACAAGCATGTTATTGAAACGCACTAAGCGAACCCTAACCCACTTACACGGAAGCCCCAGCGTGTTGAACGCTGGGACCTCCCAGTGCCAACACCCCAATCTTAAGAAAGCTCCTCCAAATCTTGATCCTTCATTCCTCATGAAAATGAAAACTGTCACAAAGCGAGCATCATCAAAGACAGCGACCGATATCACAAGCCTCCAATAGCCACACAAACACATACACATCGTAAAATCCCTATCCAAGGAAAAAGCGACCAGAAACCGAGCATCCGTTGAAGGACCCCATTACCATCCGACAAACGTAATTGAGCTTTGCCGCGCATAGTCAAAAGACAAGCGGCCGCAGCCAGTCTCCCGCTGACACAGGACTGTTAGAAATCCGGTCGCGGGAGAGGGCCAAAACATGAGGTGCAGACATCCGTAATTGCGTTCCTAGCACCTGCTCTTCCTCACTCACGTAAGCCGGGTGAGAGGGCGTTCACACCGTTTTGGTGTGTAACTTCCAGCTTTCGCGAGTGAGGGAGATGGGGATGCCAAGACAGGGGGTGACGGGGAACACGAGAATAACATGCGAGAAAGGAAGTGTAACGATGGGCTCTGGGGGAACAGAAAAAAGGGACGGGCACGAGGCGGTCGAACGAGCTGTTGTATGGACCAGCAGGCCAATAAGAGAAGCCGTTTGGCTAGTTGTTGTTCCAAGAGTTCTGATCGTCGCTGAACTGGACGACGTTGAGGAAGTCGAGGTCGTCCGCCGCCCCGGGCAGCCATGGCATCGACGGGGACGCATTGACGCCGTCTTCGCCCCACAGGGGTATCTGCTGACGGTGCAGCTGCTGCGAGTATGCGTCTTCCTCCGGGACGGTCGGGAGATGCGGCGCGGTAAACGGCCCTGTCGTCGGATAGGACATCTGGCCTCCGACGTTCTTGGCGAATAGGTACGGCGTCTGTGCTTGGTTGTCTTGATTTTGGTCTGTTTTCGCCCGGGGCCTCGTTAGCCCCTGGTTAGAACCAAAGCAATGGGGGTTCCACAGCGGGCCGGACCGCTACGCGAGTGAGCCTCAAGTGGATACGCTACGACGGCAAGCGTTGAGACAGTGCGAAGGAGGTGACACAAAAAAAAGAATCGACTGGGCGCTGAGGAAGCGGTTGGGAGAAACTGCACGCCCTGACCAGGCGAGCCAGTCAAATGTGCATGAAGTCATTCACTGGGGCAGAAAAAGGCGACTCACCCCAGGTTGGTTGCGCTGAAAAGCCCTCCGACATCAGCGGCTGCGGGGCTGTGGGGAGCCCCAGGAGATCAGAGCTCGACATCCAGTCCGCTGCCTCGTCGGTTCCGCGTTCGCGTGCATCGGCTGCAGTTTTCTGGGTGGCTGCCCGCAGACTGCTGGCGGCAACCGAGACCCTTGGCGGGAGGTTGCCCCCAAACATGCGCTGCAAATCCCACCGGCCGAGGTGGAGATGGAAACCCTGTTTGAAGAATCGGTCGTCTACGACGATGAGATCCAGGATGGTTGGCTCGAGATTGATCAGGGGCTGTTTTATCACCAGCCTCGCAAAGTACTTGCGAGGGATGAATCCCCAGGGCGTCGGCAAGCGCGAGCGGTCAGAACCGGGGGGCAAATCCATGGGGATCAATCCAAGAAAGCGGATCAGTGAAGCCGTCACCAGCGATGGACCCAGCCGCTGGGTAAACAGGGCATTCAGGGCACAGGAATCACTTATTTGCGGCATGCCCGGCAAGACAGCCAGCACGGGATGCATCACCTCGAGGTAAGGATGCACCGAGGGGCCCGCCTCGAGTCTTCGCATCAGTCCAGGCAACCACGAGCTTTGGCGTCCCCCCGAGACAGGCTGTTGTTGTTCCGCTCCGTGTCGGGTCGTTGTGGGTTCGATGTTTGTACCGCTTGGTACTGTAGCTGCGTCCTCACCAAGCCCCACATACGACGCGAGCGGGTGAGGATATGGCGGCATGGCCGGAGGAACCACGGGCCGTTGCCGGGCCTGTGGGCCATGGACCCCCCTGGATAGTGGGTTGAACCTCCTGTTGCCCCATGCGACTGAAGGCTTTTTTCGGCGCAGGCGGTCCCTTTGGGCTGAACCCCCTGGTGGCGGGGGTCCCAGGGAGGGGCTGCCGGCCGACGGGTCCTCAAGGGAGATGGAAGCACTCAGTTGGCCAGTGGTTGGCAGTTCGGTACCGCTTGGGGAGGAGTACGACCAGTCCATGGAAGGGAACGAGGGATGTGGTGTGGGGCGCCTTATCGCGGCTTTTTGGAGACCGTCGGGGGTTGGCGAGGGGACTCGATGTGGTGCGGGGTTCTCCAAGTGGAAGAGCGGGGGGCAAGATCAATGAGCAAGCAGGCCGGCAACCGTGCCTTCTCCTCAACAGCAGGGCGTGCGCAAGAAAATAGAGACCAGACGAGGGTGCGAGGCTGAAGCAGAGCGAGTTCCTTGTGTGCTGTGAGACGTGGCGAAAGTGTTGCCCCGACCGGCCAAGGACACGGGAGGAAAGCCCCAGGCGAGCAGCAGGGCGGGCTTAATAAATCTTGGTGGCTTCCTCAGGGCTCAGTACTCGTTGGCCGCGCACCACCCTATCGAGCTCGCCATCTCGAGCAGCCTGGCCGTCCCGTCTCGATCTCTGCCGAGGCCATGGAGACATGGATGGGGGGACCCGCCGAATGGCTGTTCCAACCTATCGACCGAGCGAGCGTGGACGTGTCGAGAAGGCAGCCACACCAGAACACCTTACCAAGCACGAAACGGGCCGCACAGGCGTGGGGCAGTGACGGCCCCCTGACAGTTCCTCCCAAGGAGATGACTTTGTGGACCGGCAAGGCACTTGCCGGACGACGTCTCGTAGCCAGTCCAAGTTGCACTTTGTGAGCCCCGATCTCGACTGCATCAGAGTGGAAGCAGGTGGGTGTCCGGCGTGCTGACAACGCAGGATTTGTATGAAAGTGAAGGGATGTGAGCGCGCCTGACCCGAGGACTGAAAGCAAGCAACTGGAAATTCCAGTCGCACTTGGGACTCACCGGCGTAATCGGGCGCGAACCAGACGTCCATCAGCCGCCCGGAGACAACCTACCGAGGAACGACCTTTTTTTTTTTTTCTCTCTGGGAGGTCCTCAGCGTTCCTTGACCCGATGGGCAATTAGAATTTACATTGAAATGCAGTGCGCTCAGTATCTCGGGTCGGCGGGGCTAACGAGATCTGGGAAGGAAAAAACTTCCAAGAGCAGCCTGCAGGGCGTCTTTCTGTAGTGGGAAGGAGCCAGCGCACCTGATGTTCGAGGACCTCCACTCCCACAAGTGCACTTTTCAAAATGAGTTCCCGCTTGGGATTGAGCTCGTTGCGCAGTGCCAGTGGTGCAGCTGGTCATCATGCTCACAGCTCTCCCCGCTCGAGGGTGACTGCGCCCGCGCATCGATGCGTTGTCGGTGCAGCTGAGCTGACAGTAACTAACAGCCACTCGATGTCGGACCCATGTGAGCCTTGCTCGGTTGACTTGACGCTTAGTAGCTGTCACCGATTCCTCCCGATCCATTTGACAGATCGCCCGTTTCGACGGGCCCAGGGTTATGTTGCCGGCTCGGCTTTCGCCTTGCGAATTCCAACGCAAACTCAGCGTCGAATCACCCGATGCCGGACACCACTCGATGCGTGACGGGGCGACACTAAATGGTCCAGCGGCCGGTTTCCGTGAGGCTTCAGAGCCTTGCGTGTCTAATCCGCACTTCGGTCCTATTCCGGTAGAATCCTGCAGCCAGTCGAGGTAGCTGAACCACGCCATCGAGTCATTGCTCTGGGGCTGGAATGAACATTTTTTGATTCTCTTAAGCAGCGGCGGATGTCCAGATCAGATGCCACGTCGATTCCCATACGACCAGAAGGAACCTCAGCCACATAACTCTGGCACACAGGCAGGCATACCCGAATTTAGTGTGCATCCACTCAGAGTCCTTTGCCAGCCGCTATGGCACCAGTGCGCGACGACCGGCGACGGTCGCCAAAGAGGAATTCCTCTTCAGCCCGCAGCGGGGCCGCCCCAGCCTCGTCCCGCGGCGACACCAGCAACCCCCGTCGCTACTCATCGCGAGACCATGCCAACCCAACATTGGACAGATGGCAACGCGGAAGTCGCTTGAGAGCTCGTGTGGGCAACCGGCACGAGCAACAACCGTCAAGTCCAGACACGGAACAGCAGGAAAGAGAAAGCCTTGGGCAAGATGGCAGAAACACCACGCCGCAGAGCAACGCATCCTTGCCCCCCAGCACCCAATTTCCGCCTGGGTTGACAGCAAAAGAGAAACAGCAGCTCCTCGTCGACCTCGAGAAGCGAGAGCAGCGGAGGTTGATCAAACTGTACAATATCAACGAGGACGTAAACATGGTTGAATCCCTCTACACACCCTTCAGACCATCAGCGGAGTTGGGGGAATGGCACTGGGACCCTGAGATGCAGCGATGGTGGCGAGAGAATAAGACCACGGGAGAAATCTTTTGGGAACCCCTGGGTAAAGCCTTTCAATGAAGACAGAGTCTCTGTATTTCCTTGTGTTTCGATTTTGTCCGGCTTATTGAACACCGTGAGCAGCGTTTGCGTTACGAGACTGTCATTCCCGTTCTTTTATCAAATTTTGATTCATTCAGAGCGACAGGGAGCGTGTGATCTTGTCTTCTGGTCTTAATTGCATTCTTCAGGACAGAAACACGATATTTTCATTCAACATGATCACCCGCCGAAGAAAAGTGCCCCACCGAAGGCGCCAATTCTGATCCCAATGGTAGTCGTTTAGGTGATGAATACGCTGAGCTCTACGTTTCAACCCATGTACTACACTTTACTACAGGTATGGAATTTTGCAAGCCGGCATGACTGAGCAGCATAGGGCAGGCATCATCATGGAACCGCATGCGTCTTGCCTGGTGACACTACCTAATTCCTTGTCTAGCACTGTCTTACTGCCCCTTCGTATTCGGTTCCTCGCTCAAACGCTGGGCCAGAGACGCTGCTTGTCGCACACACATTGGCCGGCAGGAGATGGGCAAGGTTGCAATGGGGGCCATGGTTATTCAGGGGGTCTTCCCACGCAAGTGGAGTTTCGTGGAAAAGGGGGCACGGTTGCCAGGACGACCATCTCTGGTCTCATCGTTGGGTACACAGCCCACCGAATGCCCAATCATCGCCAGATGGCTACGAGTAGCCCAATCGCAGACTCAAAGAAGCGTTGCACCGCCACTCGCCTCGCTGCCTAAGACATTACTTGCCTTATTGCCGTGAAACCCAAGCCACAACATGGACGTCGCTCGTCGAAGGCAGGCGAGGGCGGAGCATGCGTCCTGCCAGCATCATACATGAGACCACAAGCAGAATGGCGGCACTGTTCAGTTGTGAGCCCTGAAAAAGCAAGAACTGTGCGTCTTAGCCGCGAGGCCACGAGACTAGCAACAGTAGGTTGCCAGAAATAGTCCAGCAGCCTTCATCTTTCCCCGCCTCGCATTCTCAAACTTGCGGGCCGATTCACGACAACCAGCACAGCACAGACTTCCAGCCACCGGATACGACAGCGGGATGAAAGGAAATAGTAAGCGTACTGCCTCTACCTCCGCTTCATCTGGGCTGTGCCAGGCAGACAGCGCATCGTGAACCAAAAACCCAGAACCCGCCGAGCCCGCGCGCTTCACACAGCCCATGACTAATGCAGAGGAGCTCTCCCAGACGCTACTGTCCATCCCACCAAGGCACCCATCTCGCCGCCGTGGCAGACAACGCGCAATTTACCGACAGCCAGAGCACACAGCTCGCGTGTTCCTCCCTATCACCCGCAGTAGTCGATTCACTCTCCCATGAAATCATGCAAAGCTCGGGGTCGTCACGGGCCGCAAACACAAGTCTATGAGTGTACACCGCTTAGGGACTCTGCTCCTCCCTTTCGCCCTTACAAACGATAACTTCACACCACGGAACCTGATTCCACCTTGTGCAGAAGCCAACCAATGCCCAGATCACAATACCAATTCTGCCCTGACCCTTCAACCTCAACAACCTCCCATCCACGACGCCACTGGGCAACAACCATGCTCAAGTGACCCACCACATCGCCTTGTCACAATACCCATTTCTAATCAACACAAACTCGCACCCTAACCTCATCACTCACCAGCAGGCAGCAGGCAGCAGGGATCAAACCAACAAACCAAGCCAGCCAAAGAGCAGGACGGGAGAGCAAGACATGACACAGACACGCCAACGCGGAACTCAACAACCAGCACATCACAGCAATGGGTCCGGAGAGCAAAAGCCAAAAGCAACCTTCAATCTTCATGCCAACCAACCAGCCAACCAACCAACCAACCAACCAGGACAGGAGGTTAGAAAAAGGGGGAATCTCTATGTTATGACACTAATACTCGTCAAAAGCTCGGAATTACGTCGCGTTTTACGCCCCCTTTCTTAGAGCTCATCGTGGGACTCCGGCTCATCCTCCTCGCCACCGGCACCAGCGCCGCCCGAGTACAGCTTGCTCGTGATGGGGTAGGCCACGTTGCTCAGCTTCTCCTTCTGCTCCTCAAAGTCCTCAGCGGTGGCGGTAGCGGCTGCGGTGACAACGTTAGCTTCCTGAAACGCAACAAAATGGTAATTCATAAGTGGGTGAGGGCTTACCATTCTCCTCAAGCCAGTCCTGGGCCTCCTTGACGGCGTCCAGGATGGTCTCCTTGTCCTCCTCCGAGATCTTCTTGCCGAGGCCCTCCTCGTCGTTGACCTGGTTCTTGAGGCTGAAGGCGTAGTTCTCCAGACCGTTGCGCGCCTCGATGCGCTCGCGCGTGGCCTTGTCCTCCTCGGCGTACTTCTCCGCCTCGGCGACCATGCGGTCGATCTCCTCCTGGGTCAGGCGGCCCTTGTCGTTGGTGATGGTGATGGACTCGCCCTTGCCGGTGCCCTTGTCGTGGGCCGACACCTTGAGGATTCCGTTGGCGTCGAGCTCGAACGACACCTCAATCTGGGGCACGCCGCGCGGGGCGGGCGGGATGCCGGTGAGCTCGAACTTGCCGAGCAGGTTGTTGTCCTTGGTCATGGAGCGCTCGCCCTCGTACACCTGGATCAGGACGACCGGCTGGTTGTCGGCGGCGGTCGAAAAGATTTGGCTCTTGC
This sequence comes from Chaetomiaceae sp. R4402, assembly GCA_023628555.1. Taxonomy (NCBI): domain Eukaryota; kingdom Fungi; phylum Ascomycota; class Sordariomycetes; order Sordariales; family Chaetomiaceae; species Chaetomiaceae sp. R4402. The sequence continues at coordinate 339,578 of JAMAKO010000015.1, read as the reverse complement.
GGGTCGGGATGGGGGTGTTGCGGGGGATGAGCTTCGTCATGACGCCGCCGGTGGTCTCGATACCGAGGGTCAGCGGGTTGACGTCCATGAGCACGATGTCCTCAGTGCCCTCCTCGTTGCTCAGGACACCGGCCTGGACGGCGGCGCCGAAGGCAACAGCCTCATCAGGGTTGATACCCTTGCTGGCCTGCTTGCCACCGAAGAACTCCTCGATAAGGGCCTGGACCTTGGGAATACGGGTGGAGCCACCGACGAGGACAATGTCGTCAACCTCGCTCTTGCTGACCTTGGCGTCCTTGAGAACCTGCTCGACAGGCTTCAGGGTCTTGCGGAAGAGGTCGTTGTTGAGCTCCTCAAACTTGGCGCGGGTCAGAGTCTCGCTGAAGTCCTTGCCCTGGAAGAAGGACTCAATCTCAATGCGGGTAGACATCTGGCTCGAAAGAGTGCGCTTGGCCTTCTCGGCTTCGCGCTTGAGCTTGCCCATGGCCTTGGCGTCGGTGGTGACGTCGACACTGTGCTTCTTGTTGAAGGTCTTGGCGAAGTGGTTGATGATGCGCTGGTCGAAATCCTCACCACCAAGGCGGGTATCACCGGCAGTGGCCAAGACCTCAAACACACCCTGGTCGATCGAGAGGAGGGAGACATCGAAAGTACCACCACCAAGGTCGTAGACGATGATCTGGCGCTCGCCCTGGGTCTTGTCGAGGCCGTAGGCAATCGCGGCGGCGGTGGGCTCGTTGACAATGCGGAGCACGTTAAGACCCGCAATCATGCCAGCATCCTTGGTAGCCTGGCGCTGGTTGTCGTTGAAGTAGGCCGGGACGGTGACGACGGCATGGGTGACCTTCTTGCCAAGGTAGGCCTCGGCAGTCTCCTTCATCTATCGGGCTGTTAGCGATTGCCTCTGCTGCTTAGCCGCATGCTTCGTAGACCTACCTTGGAGAGAACCATAGCCGAAATCTCCTCGGGGGTGAATGTCTTCTCAGTGCCGCCAACCTCGACCTTAACAACGGGCTTGTCATCCTTGGAGACAACCCTATGAGCTGGGTCAGCATACGCGCTGCAAAGACTCGAATGTTGAAGAATGCACATACTTGTAAGGGAAGTGCTTGATGTCGGTCTGGACATCCTTCTCCGAGAACTTGCGGCCAATCAGGCGCTTGATGTCGTAGATAGTCCTGAAGGGGTTCGCCGCCATCTGGTTCTTGGCGGCGTCTCCGACCAACCGCTCCTCATCGGTGAAGGCGACATAGGAGGGAGTGATACGGTTTCCTGGAGGCAAAACGTCAGCTGCAGTCCAATTGTTGCAGCTTGTTGCAATATCCAACGCACCTTGGTCGTTGACCAGAATCTCAACCTTGCCCTTCTGCATTACACCAACACATCTACTTCTTGTTAGTCTTCTGTTCGCTTGCGCGCATGGGGTCCACTCAAGCTGCGAAGGCGACACCGTGTTCCGAAGCGCTCGCAATTTGGAGAGATCGAGGGTTGCCGGGAATTTGAGATTCGAGAGTGTGGCAACTTACGAGTATGTGGTGCCCAAATCCTGTAGAAGTCTCGTGTTAGCTCTGCATGCAACGGCTCCGAAGTCACCAGTTGAGCACGTACAATACCGATGACAGTCCCGTACTCGGAGACATCGTCCGCCTTGACCTGCTGGACAAAGCCTAGCGAGAACAACAGGGCAAAGAACCCAATGAAGCTGAGGCCGAGGGCCCAGCTCCGTGATCGAGGCTCCATGTCGAAGGCTCTGTGTGGAAAGAAAACGGGAAACCCTCTCGCGCTTCTGCTCGCAGGCGTTGGGAGGCGGTCAAAGAAACGAAGCGGGGAAATGAGTGGCAGTTGTCGATGCCGACAGGCGCTCTCCTCAAGCCGATCCTACCGGATAATGGTCGAGAGGAAGTCCAACGTCGTGGAGGTTTGCAATGGTTGGTAGGACGGGGGAAGGGAAGCAGAAGCAAGTCGCGCTGCCTTTTGAGTGCTGTCCTTAAATTTTTGGAGAATGGGATATCTGTCCTTATTCCAGGCTGAAGCCACCTCGCGCTTAACGTTAGGTTCCGCAATGGGGCCCATTCGCCGCCGCGCTGGATTGGGGGCAAGTTTGACCGGGGGGTGGCCTGGCTCGCACTGTACTGGGTACCTGCATATTCGCCAAATTGCCGGCGGGTTAGAGCATCTCGACGGTCACTCTACCTCGTTGTCTCCGCATCCGCTTCGGGATGTCTGTCAGGGACCAACGTTCCATGACCCCAACATCTGTCTCCAACTACCTTTGGTTCAGTTTAACTAATTATTGCCTTTCCCAAGTAAATAGGATTTCCTCCGTATACAAGATACCCACAGTTACTGTATGTGTACCTAGTGTAAAGTACGGCGTTGATAATATTCGTCTTGATCTTTCCATTTTCGAATTGGGACAGTGAAGATGCGAGTTTCCAGCTGATTCCATCATCGCCCTCTAGGCAACCAAAACGGCAGGCGCGCCCCCCAGAGAGCGGTCTTGGCGCCGCAGAAGATCGCCCGCAGTGCGGGTCGAACAAGCCAACAGTGGCCACCCCAGCCCCTGTTCCTGCCAGAGTGGCCTTTTTCCAGGCCAGAACCACGGCCTGTGACTTTCCGCCTCCTGGTTTGTTTCAGTGTCAACAGCCAAAAGAAGCAACAGGTGAGCGCCACGGTGTCCGGTGCAGGAATAACAACTTGACAAATGGCGACATTCTTCCATCAATGAGCCTCCAGGAATAGGAAATATTTATGTCAAAGCAATGTACCAACAGCAAAGGTAGAGCACGGCAAAGGTAGAGAGGCCCGCACAGGTAAACTGTTCATGCAATTGATTCGAGGTCTTTGGTACTGCCATCCAACATTGACTACCCCACAACCGACTTCTCATCAAATGCACATATACCCATCTATAGCGCCGAAGAGCCTCACCCCCAAGCCCAGCCCTATTCCAACAACCCCGCAGCAACCGTCTGTCCGCCAGTCCTGAGCACCACCCTCTGCCCCGCCTCCAACGGCACCGGCGCCTCCAGCTCAACCACAACCCTCGCCACCATCCCGGGCTTAACCATCTGGGGCTTCTTCTTGACGACGGCGCCCGTGACCTTATCCAGGATCCCGCCGATCGTCTTGATGCGGCCCGGCCTACTAAGCCTTCCGCGGTGCACCTCCACCGGCATGGGAAACAGAAACTCAAACGCGAGCGCTTTCAGCGTGAACGTGTCGGCGCAGGGCACGGGGCGGGCGGGGTCGCAGGCGATGTCGCCGGCGCGGATGTGGACGGGGTCGATGTGGCTGAGGTGCAGCACGGCGTTCTGCCCGGCGACGGCCCAGTCGGCGGGCTCGTCGTCGACAAGAATCGATTTGACGTAGGCCTTCTCGCCGCTCGGCTGCACGAGCAGCGCGTCGCCCGTCTGCAGCGAGCCGGCGTCGATGCGACCCGAGACGGTCGCGGGGCTCTGCATCGTGCGGGAGACGTCTGAGATGGTCATGCGCAGGGGCTTCTCCAGGGCGCGGGCGCTTGGTTCTGAATTCTCGAGCTCTTCGACGAGGGTTGGGCCGGTGTACCATGATGCTGCGGCGTCGGCGGATCGGCGGGTTAGATTGTCGCCGTGCAGGCCGGACACGGGCACGAAGGCGATGTTCTTGGTCTGAAAGCCCGTCGCGGAGAGGAAGCCCGAGACTTGGTCCCTGATCTCGTTGAATCTTTCCTCGGACCAAGCGACGGTGTCGAGCTTGTTGACGGCCACGATGATGCGGGAGACTCCCATGCTGCGGAGTAGCACCGAGTGTTCTCTGGTTTGGCCCTTCAGTCCAGACTCGAACCCGCCAATGCTGGCGTCGATGACGAGGATGGCAAAGTCTGCCTGGCTTGCTCCGGCAATCATATTGGGGATGAAGTCTTGGTGACCCGGTGCGTCGAGAATGGTGAAAACCGTCTGGTCCGTTTCGAACCTGTTGGTCGCGATGTCGATGGTCACTCCTCTATTGCGTTCCTCAGATCGAGTGTCCAAGACCCAGGCAAGTGCAAATGAGCCCTTGCCGATACTTTCTGCTTCTTTGCGGAGCTTGTCGACGGTCCGCTGGTCAACCACCTTGAGATCGAGCAGCAGCCGTCCCATCATGGTGCTTTTGCCCGCGTCGACATGCCCAACCACCACAAAACTGGCGCTCTTTTTCCTTTTGCTCTTTTCGAATTCAGAGAGCACGTTGAGGTTGCGGCTCTTGGGCAATGGGGCATCGTCGATCTTAAGCTCCTTCACTTCGGCCGCCACGGCGTCTGTGGACGGAGCGCCCTGCTTCTTAGCCGGCGCGGTCGCCGTCTTCTTTCCAGCTGTGTCGGCTATTAGTATCCACGTTAGCGGCTGCCTTTTCCCAGTCGCGAACCTTTCGCCTGAGCCGCGAACACCACGTCATCCGGGCTGGGTTGGGAGAAGGCGTCGAAGACAGACGAAGGCAGATTCGGGTACAAGGGCAATAACCCCGGCAACTTGGATGGCCTCGAGGTGGCTAAGGTGTCGCCGTTTGTTGTTGGCTCGGGCCGCTTCAAGTTGGCGGACGGGAGTCCGAACAGCGTTTGGGCAAAAGCGGACGGCTGAGCCTTCTCAATCGGTGGCAAGTCCTCCGGCTTCTCCGCCATCTCAGACACTTGCTGAGACTTGGGTCTTAATGGCTCGGTCTCCACTAGAGGTTTGCGGCCCTGTGCAGTGGATTCGGAGGTCTTGAGGCGCTTGCCGAATGCCCCAGCCAGAGGCATGCTTTCCTTCGCTGCAGGACCGTCACCAACCGCGAGCTCCGTCATCTTGGTTCGCGTTTGCTCCACGTTATCTTGGGTGGCGCCCTGCTCCTCGGCCTTCTTCTCTTCGGTCTTCTTCTTGCGCGCGGCGGCTAGAGCTTGCAGTTTGGTCATCTTGGGCGGTACGCCGGACCCGCCAAGCAGGCCACCGCGAGGCCGTGAGGGTGGAATGAATGCTGTCTCTCTGTGTTTCGGGATGTTGCCCCACGGCATGTCGTGGAAGAAGGACGAGAATACTGTTGCCGAGATGAAGGCGACGGGGGGTGAACCGGTGTTGAAGCGCAGTAAATCGTCTGTCGTGTCCAGGTGCGCCCCCGCCCGGCGCGCAGATGTGTCGAGCTCAGAGGGAAGGATGGCGGCGTCTGGATGAAGTGGAAGGCTGACGGACTTACCGGAGAGTTGCGGTCCGGCTTGTTTCACTGGTTTAGGTGCTGGGTTGATGAATTTGGATGTGAGGTAGGCGACCGATTTGTCGATGTCGTAGTAGTAGTGCCACAAAGCCTCTTCAATCTGGGCAACCGTGACTTTCGAGGCCTCGACACCGAGAGCGGCTTGAACATCAACAATGCCTTGGTTCATCAGTGCGCGGTCTTCAGGGCTAAGCTCGTCCCCTCCCTCCTCATCCGAGTAGCCCTCAAACTCGTCCACAGCATCTTGGTAATCCAGATTGCGAATGTACTGATGGCGAGACATTGGGCTTGTCTAAAGATGGCTTCGCTGGTAGGAGTTGTCGTCGTGAACCGGAAGTGTATCTTTCACGCGGGGCGTGGGCACGATGTCGAGGACTGCGGATGTGCGTTGGAGTGCTGAGAGCGGGATGCAAATATCAAATCTTTCTAAACGGCCTGGTAGGATGGTTGCATGTGCTTTCTAAAGAGTGAGATCGCAAGTTCAGACAACAGTCAACTGTTTGGTTTTCTCGAATTAGGGCACGATGTTGGTGATCCGGGGGCAGCTGCAAGCTGTCCTGAGGCAAGCTCTTAGGCATTTGAGTGCAACTTCCCTGTGAGAGCCTTATGTAGGTGGGTTCATGCGGGGCAGTGACATCGAGGGGGTTGTGCCAAATTTTACCCCACTAGGAGGTTGCTGTGCGGCTCCATTAGGCGAAGGCGGTGAAGGCTGGGATCGCGGGGCACTCTCCTGGGTTCGCCTGCCTGCGCGGGACCTGGACCAACCAGAGTGAAGGTGCCTCTCCTCAATTTTTTGAGCTCGGGTCCGGAGCAAGTCAAGCGCAGTGCCGAGCTGGGAAGACGGGAGCACGCTGGTGCCTGTTTCACTGAACACGACAAGCTAGAAATCAACAGCGAAGCTGTATTATCCGTTGTTCGTCAAGCTTCGCGTCCTCGGTTCGCAAAAAGAGCACTATCCAACATGGCGTTAAGTATGTGCCAACATGGTCCCCCGTTCCGTATCAATTCGAGCGTGTTCAGTGCTAACTCGTGGCTGACCGACAGACTTGGATTTGGCGAACGGTATGCTGCGACGATGTCCACTTCCGTACATGGAACGATCCTTTGCTGACGAGTGAGAGCGATGTAGCGGCGGTGATGAAGGATGAGCAAGGCCGGCCGTTCATCGTCGTCCGAGAGTTCGTGCCCCTGTCCCCAACTGCTTCGCTCCCATCCACTTCCCTGCTGACGCCTTCCCAGCCAGGGCAAGAAGAAGCGCCAGTACGGCAACGAGGCCGTAAAGTCTCACATTCTTGCCGCGCGCACCGTAGCCAACATCATCAAGACATCATTAGGGCCGCGCGGCCTCGACAAGATCCTCATCTCCCCCGACGGCGACATCACAGTAACAAACGATGGCGCGACCATCCTGCAGCAGATGGAGATTACGAACCACGTCGCCAAGCTGCTGGTCGAGCTGTCCAAATCTCAAGATGACGAAATCGGTGACGGTACGACCGGTGTCGTCGTTCTGGCCGGCGCGCTTCTGGAGCAGGCGGCCGAGCTTATCGACAAGGGCATCCACCCGATCAGGATTGCCGACGGGTACGACCAGGCCTGCGACATCGCCGTGGCGGAGCTTGACAGGATCTCGGACGTGATTGAGTTCAGCAAGGAAGAGACAGAAAACTTGGTCAAGGTGGCGAGAACAAGCTTAGGAAGCAAGATCGTCTCCAAGGCGCACGATCAGTTCGCCAACATCGCCGTCGACGCGGTTCTGTCCGTGGCTGACCTGGAGCGCAAGGATGTCGACTTTGAGCTGATCAAGGTGGACGGGAAAGTGGGCGGCGCTCTGGAGGACACCATCTTAGTCAAGGGCGTCATCGTCGACAAGGATTTCTCACACCCGCAGATGCCCTCCGAGGTGCGGGACGCCAAGATTGCCATTCTAACATGCGCATTCGAGCCGCCCAAGCCCAAGACGAAGCACAAGCTCGAAATTAGCAGTGTGGAAGAGTTCAAGAAGCTGCAGAACTACGAGCGGGAGAAGTTCATCGAGATGATCCAGCAAATAAAGGATGCCGGCGCGAACCTGGCTATCTGCCAGTGGGGCTTCGATGATGAGGCCAACCATCTCCTCCTCCAGAACAACCTCCCTGCGGTAAGATGGGTGGGCGGCCCGGAGATAGAGCTGATTGCCATCGCCACCAACGGCCGGATCGTGCCTCGGTTCGAGGATCTCAAGCCCGAGAAGCTCGGCACGGCAGGTATCGTTCGAGAGATGACCTTCGGTACGACAAGAGACAAGATGCTCGTCATCGAGGAGTGCGCCAACACACGGGCTGTTACCGTCTTTGTCCGCGGCAGCAACAAGATGGTAAAGAGCCCGCCCAGAGCACGAGAAACGTCTTGCTAACAAAGTTCAGATCATTGATGAAGCCAAGCGCTCCCTCCACGACGCCCTCTGCGTCGTGCGCAACCTCGTGCGCGACAACCGCGTCGTCTACGGTGGTGGCTCCGCCGAAATCGCCTGCAGCCTCGCCGTCGAAGACGCCGCCGTCAAGACGCCCGGACTGGAGCAGTACGCGATGCGCGCCTTTGCCGAGGCGCTCGACGCGATCCCCATGGCACTCGCCGAGAACAGCGGTCTCAACCCGATCGCCACGCTCGCCGAGGTCAAGAGCCAGCAGGTCAAGGCGCCCGCCGGCCGCGGCCGTCTTGGTGTCGATTGCATGAGCCGCGGGTCCAACGACATGAAGGAGGCCTTTGTGATCGACCCGTTGATCGGCAAGAAGCAGCAGCTCATGCTGGCGACTCAGCTCTGCCGCATGGTGCTCAAGGTGAATAATGTCATTGTGTCTGGGTCGGGTGAGGACGACTTCTGAGGGCGGCGTTGGTAGAGATATCAAGCGTCCGTTGGCCAACAAGAGATAGCCGCTACGGACACGCATCTGGTTAGATAGATACACGTGTGCATTGTGCACGCATGAATGGATGTATGAGAACCAGATAAGCCTCGGCAGTTAGACAAGTCCTTGCGACCTGCGGCTTTCCAGGACTGGGAGACTGACCCGTTTGACTGTTTACCTACAAGATCTACTTTGTGTCATGCTCTTCACCCCATGGCCCTGGCTTGGCCGAGCACTGCCAAACATCCCTGGCACCGTGTCCAGTGCTCAAACACGCTTAGACTCTCTTGTGAATAGATGCAGAACGGGCGAAGAGAGGTGCCTTGTCATCCCGAAGGCAGGGCAAACCAGCAGATCCATCTATTGTCGGAGCCTGGCCTGCCTGGCTCTGAATGATACACGCTACCTACAAATTACAAGCTGAAGGCTGTTGTGATGCTTGGAGAAAAAGATCGCTCGTTATTAGTTGGTCCGAATCCCCCTCCCACCAACGCAAACCCAACCATGACACACCGTAGCCAGCGGTCGGAAACTCCATCCAGGTCCAGCCAGAAGTTATAAATTGAGAAAAGGGGCGGAACGAAGGAGGCGTAATAAGTCGTAGGTAAACCGGAAGAAACCCCCTCGCCGCGCCGCCATCATCCCACCTACGCAAACTCCATCCACCGTATTGCCATGCAACCTGCCAGATTCCACCTCGCTCGCTTGCTCGCTCATTGAAGAAGACGGCGTCAAGCAAACCCAAATCCCTGCGCATTCTCCAGCGCCATCGCCAACCTCTCCCTCAGCATCTCCTTATCCCTATACTCCGGCAGCAACAAGGTACCATAGCAGGTATACGACGTGGGCAGCCTGCCAGCCGGATCCTCCTCCTCCCCATTCCGCTGCACAATAAACATCAAATTCTTGCACCCACCCACCGGCAAGCGGTCACTCGCCGTGACAAACTCCAGCAGCTTGCGCTTCATCCCTTCATCATAGCGCTTTACAATGCTCCAGAAGTCGCGCACGGTGCGGTGGGACGCGTCCCAGCCGATGTAGCGGACGTAGCGCTTGAGCTCGGCGACGTCGATCTCCTGGACGCCCTCGACGACCGACTGCAGCAGCGGCGGGGTGAGCAGCGTGAGCGACTTGGGGTGCAGGCAGGCGCGGAAGCCGCGCGCAAAGGCCTCGAACTGCGGGCGCACCGACACGTCGGTCAGGTAGCGGATGTAGTCGGACACGTAGGCGTTGCGGTTGGCGCTGGTCACCAGCGGGGCCTCGTCGTCCGCGGCGGCGGTTGAGCTGCTTTGTTGGGGGGCGGGAGAAGGGGGAAAGGCGCTGCCGAACTGCGGCCATTCCTCGTCGTGCTGGTGGTTGCGGCGGCGGGGGTGGTTGCCGGAGATGGGCTTCATCTCCCTGGTGACGACCTGGCCGAATGCGGAGACGGAGAATTCGTAGGTGCGGGCGAACACGTCTTCGACGAGGCCGTCTTTCTCGTCCCATTCGAGCAGCGAGGTAAGTCCGCTGGCCAAGTCCGGCCAGCCGTCGGCGATGTGGTGCAGCTCGGTAACAGGCTCTCCTAGAAGCTTGCGGTAGAGGGCCTTGGGGAACGTCACGGGTAACGTGAGGCCGTTGTACACGGCTAGTGACACGAGCAGGCCTATCAGCTCGAACTTCCATTCGTCCTCCAGTGAGCCCGGCAGAAACCACGCCATGCGAGTACGCTCGTCAACGGTGAAAGCGCCGTAGTCCGGATTGAGAGCTTCGGCAATGGCCATCCTGAAGAACTCTTGTTGCACGCCGCCGGAATCGAACCCTTCCTCGCCGTTCGACTCCCCGAGATGCACCTTCAGCGGTCGCAGCAGCTCGCGTTCTTCCCTCCGCCACAACTGGTCGAACGCATCCTGAAGAACGCTTGTTCTCCCAATATTGAGTACCAGATAGGTAGCAGCGGCCACTCTCATCCGGTCCGTCAACACTTCCTTGTGATGCTGGATTAAACCCCCTTGAGTAACGAGGAGCTTTATCTTGCTCTGCAGCGAGCCGGCCTCCTGGTAGCGGCGGCCCATTCTCGAGAGATTGATTGAGCGAAAGTACGTCACCAAAGTCGACGGGCTGAAGATGTAGGGGAAATCGAGCAGGTGAAGGCGCTGCCGGGTCGAAGTATGAGACAACCATAAGATAGGCATGTTCGTCGTGTCCAATCGCTCCGCAAGGTAGTCGAACCGGAACTGAGCATCGGCGAGGAGCAGCTCCTGTCGTCTCTTGTCTGCCACGGATGTCAGCGGCACGGTCAAAAACCGAACGAAGATCTCGCGACTTACACATAGCTTCGGTCAGGGCGAGGGTGCCGCCAAAGGGACCGTCTCCCGCAACCTCAGGAGAGCCATCCCACTCACTCAGCATGACGGCCCGCGCCCAGTCCAGTAGAAGGATTGGGACACGGGTTTCGTGTAGAGCGCGGTCTGGAAACGAGAAATCCAGAATGTAAACAGCATCCATGTTCAAGAAATCCAGCTGCGAAAACAGCGGCGCAAGCACATCCTGATCGTGGCGTTCCTCCCCCCCCATGTTCGACTGACGTAGCTCGTCAAAAAACCGGCGCGTCGTAATCGCAGCAAACAACCGCTTCGCTAAACGAAGCGCCATGTCGTCCGTGAAGGCATCATCGTACTGGAGGCAGAGCTCTGCCGGTTGCCGGGCGACTGCGCCGCTCCCGGAAAGGCTCAGGCCGTGCGACCGTATTCTCGACATATCGTAGAGCTGTCGAGAATCAGTAACCAGAGGCGCCGCAGCAACCAATGCATGCAGGCATATTGACAAGAGCCGCCCTGCCTCCACGTTGGACAGCGCCGGCTCGTTCTTCTTGGGAAAAACTCTTGTCGTCGGCGACCGCAGGGTCTGCAGCTGCTTGGGAGGGGCGAAGAGGCTCGCCGCGGCCATCCACAGGCTGTGGAACACCAAGCTCGGTGCGATCCGCGTCATCCTCAGCATGCAGTACCAAAGCGTCTGCGAGTCGTACAACTGCCCCTTTTCGGTGAACGAGCGAAGCGCCAGGTGCGGGTCGCTGAGGACATAAAAGAGCGTTTGCTCAACGAACACCTTCCACTCCATTCTCACATTCTCCGGGTAACCTCGAGCCGGCCGACACTTCCGCCTGGCAAGCTTTCGCCGCCCGGCGTGCGGACCGTGGGACTTGGTAATAGACAGTGGTTCAAGCATGTGTCTCTCAGCAGTACCGTCCTCCTGAATCACATCGCAAATGAAGTCGACAACATCAGCGTCCAGCCTGTGCAACGCTTGAGGGAGCAAGGTGTCATCCTCTGATTCCGAGTCCTGGCCTGGGGTGACGGTCGAGCCGTTGCTGCAAGATCGGCTGGAAGTCACACCTGCGGTGGTGTTGAGCTCCTTGGAACCGCCGGACTCACCGGCCCTGACCAAATCCGACGGACCCCGGCTAAGCCTTGGTTTGGAGTCGATGCTCTTCGGGGGAGGCATCTTCTCCAGCGAAACATCGTCAAAAAAGCCTGTTGAGGCAAACTGAGATATCGGCCGCGAAAGATTCGAACCATTGGTCTTGGGGCCGCGTGAGCCCCTGTCCGCGGGACCGGCGATGGCTCGAGGGGACCTCAACAGTGTAGCATAGGGTTCATCGGCCTGAGACTCCGGCGCGAAGGGGTCGATTGAGAGTTGCCGTTTCGGTTTCGGCCCCGATGAGGTTCGGACTTTCGCATTCGAGTTGCGGCGCGGGTTTGTGGCACGAGGAATTGGGGAGGGCTCGTGCTGTTGCTGATTATCCCTCAAGCCCCCGGTCTCCTTCTCGGCCTGGCCATGCCTCCCTGCGCTCCGGCTGTGGGCCTGATTTCCGCTGTGCTCAGTAGTGAACGCCGGGACTTCCTGCAGCGACTTGGGCAATCCAGGTTCGGTCCCTGTCTTGCCGTTAGGGGCGGAGTCGGCAGATGGCACGTCACCACCTGCACCGTGCGGCTCTGAATCGCCTCGGAAACCACGAGCTCGCTGAGACATGTCCTCCACCGCGGCGGGCGTGAGCCACTCCAGCATTTTGAAAGCCACGGTACCGAACACATTGGCGGCGAAAGACCGATGGTCTTTGCTGACAGGCTCCTCGACGACAGTGAAGCCCCGACGACCTGCCTGTTCATGAAAAGTTGAGCCACTCCGAGAGCGTCCGGACTTAGCCTTGTCTATCCTCTCCCTATCTTCGGTCCCATTGCAGCTTCGAGCGGGTATAGGCGAGGCGCCACTGCTGTGGCTCGACTTCGGCGACACCGGACGACCGTGGAGGGCATGTCCTTTTGGAAAGGTGGGCGGGGCGCCGCCATCTCGTGGCCGGGGCTTGGGGTTCGGAACAAAAACTAGAGAGCTGAGGGCGGCAGGTGGCGCCTTGGGCGGCCTCAGATTCGGACAGAGGCCTTGTTCCGGGTTCTCTTGGCTCGCAAGGTGCAAAGCCAGCGTCCTTGCGCTCGTCGTGTTGTACCTCCGAATCGGAGCTCGGCCGGCGATCCTCGTCCGACAGGTAAAGCAGGTCGGCGTAGTGCAGTGTTCGGCGCCACAGCCCTCGCGGAGCTGCACGATGTACCTGGACGCACGTGAGCAGTTAGCAGGGCGCCGATTTGACGCCAGCAGCAGGACGCAACTCACCTCTGCACGAGGAGCTGGAAGTTGTGGCGCCGGCTCGCTTTGTGGATCGAGTAGACGCGCTTCGGGTTGTCAATGTCCTCGACCGCCTCTTTTAACTCGCGAGGAGCATCGCAGGGTAGTCTCGCGAAGCGCGCTTCATCCCAGAGGCCTGCTAGGAGGTCGAGTTCGCTGGCCATTCTAGAGCTTTGATTGCCGGCGCTCGTTGGCCGCGTGGCGTCGCGCGTCATAACATGGATTTCGAGGGAAAAGAAGGCGATGGACAGAACAGTGATCGCAGCTCCAGGGGTTCGATGCAAGCCGATTCAGCTCGGCTCGGCGCGGGCGGGCGTGCGATGGCGAGTACTGGTCGAGGAGGGACGGAGGTTTCGGAGGGAGGGACACAGCAGGGGAGGAATCTCGGGATTTCAAATGTACAACGCGCGTGACGAAGGGATGTGCCGGCCAGAGGTGTTGGATAGGTAGGGTGGAAGCCGAGCATGGGAAGCTGGCCGTGACGGGCGAAAGTTGAATGAATGCCCCTGCCTGCTGAGTGAGTGCAACCCAACCAGGCATGCCAAGTTGGCCGCTTGCTGGGTGTCGCGCAGCTGGACCCGCCTAGAATTGTCTTGGCGTGCTCTGGTCCGAACTTTGCGAAATTCAACCCTTGAACATCTGGTTTACCTCAATGATGAGTACCTACGCTACGGCTTCAAATCATAGTAATGTTTTTCTTTTTAGCCATATCAGTTCCCTCTGTCTTGCTTATTCTTTCATCTCCGCTACTTCTCAGAGCCCAGTTGATCATAGCACAACGAAGTAGCCTACCCTAACCCTGATTCTCTAATGTGACCCCGCGAACCAACGACCAGAGCGAGCCAGGGTTTGGACGTGCCAAGACAATGTGACGTCCACAGTTGAAACCCCGCCATAAACCGCCACCAGAAATTTGCGACAAAAGACGACAGAGCTTGAGCCATTGCCAGGCATTAATCAGCAGGTGCCGCTGTTTCCGTCTTCTCCGCGAGGCGTTCTCTTTGCTTCTCATCAGGTGAGGGCTCTGAGAAACTTTTAAGTCTTATTTCTTAACTCTGCATCTCGTACCAAGAACGTGGTTTCACACTTCCCGAATTTTGCGAGTCGCTACCCCTCCTCCACGAGCGACCGCCTGCCTATCGCACAAAGAAGTTATTCACCCTGACCCTCGACCCAACGTCTCTCTCACCTTGGTGCAGCGCAGGTGGTGGAACGCACGCACGCTCAAACTATGGCAACTGTCTTTGGTAGTCGGGCTGTTCCCGGCGCTGAGGCTTCGACAACGGAGACGGGCTCTATGCACCCCTACACTTGCAATACCTGTCAAGTCGCCTTCCGCAACAGCGAGCTACAGAGGTCTCACATGCGTGGTGACTGGCAGTAAGTTACGCATGCGAGTTCTTAATTTGTACTCGGTAGCTTACAGTCTGGGTTCGCAGCCGCTACAATTTGAAACGCCGTGTCGCCTCGCTGCCGCCTATCTCGTCCGAAGTATTCAACGAAAAGGTTCTCCAGGCTCGGGCAGAAACCACTGCAGAAGCAGACAAGGCTGGATTTGAACGCGGCTGCCAGATCTGCCAGAAGACGTACTACAGCGAAAACTCGTTCCGAAACCACCTGAGCAGCGCGAAACACAAGGCCCGGGTTGCTGCTCTGGCAGCGCAGCCAAACCGCAGCAAAATTGACGATGAGGCGAGTTCCATGTCGTTCTCTCTTGGAGAACCCGCGGCGGACTCTGTGTTAGACTCGGACGCCGAGGAGGAGTTTAACGAGGTTGTCGAGGGGCTGAAGAACGCTGGGCTGCACGACTCGACGTCTCCGGTCAAGCGGCCCTCAAATCCTCACCTGTCCGCTGAGGCTCAGAACAAGCCAGAACACCCATTGTCGAAAACTCCCAGCGAGGAGGAGTCACCGTCCAGGACGCCGCTGGCGCCCACTCCGACCACGACCAAGTCCGCCGCCCCTGCCCCGTCGCTCAACACATGTCTCTTCTGCAACTACGAGTCCCCATCACCGCCCTTGAACGTCACGCACATGGAGAGCATTCACGGCATGTTCATCCCTGAAAAGCAGTATCTGGTGAACCTCGAAGGCCTGCTCAGCTACTTTCAAGAGCAGGTGTTTGAGCTCAACGAGTGTCTCACCTGCGGCAAGGCGAAGGCGAACGTCTACGCCGTGCAGACGCACATGCGGGACAAGGGCCACTGCCAGATCCCGTACACCACCGAGGAAGAGCAGCTCGAGATCGGCGAGTTCTACGACTTCCGGAGCACATACTCGGACGGAGAGGAGGGCGACTGGGAGGACGAGTCGGAGGACGGCGACGAGCAGCAGAACGGCGGCGCCAAGCTCGGCGCCAAGCGGGAGAGCAAAACCACCGGCGCAGACGGCGACGAGGTGATGGAGGACGAGAACTGGGAGACCGACAGCGAGGCCTCCTCCCTCGACTCCGACGACCTGCACGCCGTGCCCGCAGAGAAGCACTACCACCAGTACGAGCGGCTCGACAAGCACCCGCACCACTCGCGCAGCAGCGGCGCCGCGCGCGCGCACCGCCAGGCCGACGGCTTCCACGCGCACTCGCGCCGCACCCCGAACGCCGTCTTCTACGACGACTACGAGCTGCATCTGCCCTCGGGCAAATCCGTCGGCCACCGCTCCCTCAACAGATACTACCGTCAGAACCTGTACAACCACCCGTCGGCCGAGGAGCGCGCCGAGCGCCTCGCCATCGAGGCCGCGGACGCCGAGAACGAAATGGACGTTGACAGCGACGACGACAACACCGGCACCCCGCGCTCTTCACGGGCGGGTAGGGACGCGGCGGCCCGCGGCCGCGCGCTGGTCACCCGCGATATGCAGGGCCTCGGCGTCACGGCGATGTCGGATCGCCGGGTTAGGGCGGTGGTGGCTAAGGGCCGGCAGGAGGAGTGGAAGAACCAGAAGGGTAAGGGCATGCTGCATACTCGGTTGGCGATCAAGGAGAAGGCGCCGCATCCGGCTACGTATCTGCGTTGATTGTTGGGCGCGGCGAGGGGTGTGGTGTGGTGGTTGGTTTGGTGGGGAATGTGGCTTGCTGGGCTCGGTGTCAGTTGGCTTGTGCTGTACTCCGTTAAGGGGCGAGGGGGGTTGAGGTGCATAGCTGACTGAGATATGAGCTTGGGGGTCAATGCATTTGATGATCAGCGACTGCTGCGCTGCGTTATGCGTATTCAAGGCGAATGGGTTGAGAGACTATCGTATACTCGTGCCAACTCGCAGCAGGGTCTAGTTGGGAAGGGTTTGAGGTCTCTGGCATTCGGCGCCTCTTAAGCTGGGCTCCCACCGCCCTCACATATCCATGAGCATATTAGTAGGCTGGATGCCTGTAGTTGGATTCTCCCTTTAAGTTGCCTGGCGACTTCCGACAGCTGCCAAGGCGTGGCCGAGGCGCCAGCCTTGTTTGAACCCTTGTTGACCCTAGCAACGATCCGCGAAATCTCGTGTGGGGCCGCGGGGCAGTGTGTCTTGGTGCCACCTTCCGTGTGATCTTCCCTGAAACGCAGCCCAGCTCGAGGTTGTTGTTTTCTCTTCTTTTCCCGTTTTCGCACAGTTGGTCAGGTCGAGGAGGTGACCGCATTGTGTCTTGGGACGCGCGTGCTCTCCACGGCTTTTTGTTTTGTTTCCTTGTCCGCCCGAACCACTCATTCACCCTGCTGGTTGTCAGCGCCGGAGCTACCCCCGCGGTCCGCTTATCTTATCGCGTGACACCACCAAGCTGGCCCTCCGGACTGCGGCAGCCTACAGGTACGCTGAGCTTGACAAGCTTGCCCGGAGTGAACAATTACCTACTTGATCACCCTTCTGCCTGTCTACATACGGTCTGGGGTCTGTTCCAGTCTGACAGGAGGGATACATCGATATCTATCATATCTGGTCTGCAGAATCCACTAACCCGCGGAAAAACACCTACAGCATTGCACATTGGCCTTGATCACCAGTGCTTGCGGCTGAAGTGCGGAAACCAGTTTTGGAGCATCCGGGACACGACAACTTCATCACCACCTGCGGTCAGACACGGGGTTAGAGCCCAGTGAAGAGTCAACCGCAAAACTGGCGCGTGGCGGGTTGAGACGGTCATCATGTTCTCTCAAGTAAGCTCTCCAGTCCATGCAATGGAGATTCACGCCTAACAATTCACACAGAAGAAACCTTACACGGCGGTCACCGTGACTATTGAGCGATTGACGAGTGAGGCCGTGCCGGTGGACGACCTCAGCGGCATCCCTGATCTTGTCGAGGTCGTCAACCTCCAGGACACGGGCCCCACCGAGGCTGCTCGTGCCATCAGGAAGAAGCTGAAGTACGGAAACCTGCACCGCCAGCTCCGTGCTCTGACCCTTCTCGATGGCCTCATTGAGAACGCGGGCCCCCGCTTCCAGAGGACCTTTGCCGATGAGGCCCTCCTTGAGCGCCTGCGCTTCTGCGGTACAGCGGCGCTCTCAGATCCCGAGGTGAAGAAGAAGTGCACGATACTCTTCCGCAGCTGGGCGAACGAGTACAAGAACACTCGTGGGATGGAACAAGTGGCCAGGCTTTACAAGGCAAGCATCTTTCTGGGGCAGCGTCACGGCATCTTCTGCTGACTGGTTCTAGGAACTGCCTCGGCGCAAACATGTCGTGACGCAGGAGAGGTCCCGGGTTCTCCAAGAGACGGCAAACCCCTTTGGCGAGGAGGAGGAAGAGGAAGACAAACCTGAGCCACCAGCACGTCCAACAAGCGTTCACACGCCGGTGTGGAACCAGACTAATCCACCAGTTGTGCAATCCTTCTCCGCGTCATCACGCGACGCAAAGGCGAGCAAGGCAAAGGACAAGAAGAGCAAGAAGGGCAAGAAAGCGCGCGTCTTCAACCTCGAAGCCGAGAAGGAGCAGATGAAAGTGGACATTGCCGAGGCCGCCATGGCCGCCATCAACCTGACGAACACGCTGCAGAGCATCAACCGCGAACGCGAGCGCATCTCGGAGAACCAGACCGCGCTGCAGCGGTTCGAGGCGTGCAAGCAGCTCCGTCGGAAGATCCTTCGATACGTGAGTACCCAACAGCCATTACTCCTCTTTCACTTACTCTCTGATGACACCAATCACATTACAGATCCATCACGTCGACTCAGAGCAATGGCTCGGCAGCCTGCTGCACGCCAACGACGAACTCGTCACAGCCCTGATGACCTTCGAGCAGCTGGACCGCTCGATCGACGCCGACAGCGACTCGGACGACGAGCTCGCCGAGCAGGCCCATCTCTACCGCAGTATGCTCTCTGCTCCCTTTCCCCTCCCTCACCACCAAACACCCCTTTCAAAGAACCTACTCCACTAACATCCCATTCCCCCCTTGAAAAGTGGCAACTGAAAGCGCCAAATCCAAAGGCAAAGACCCAGCCTCCCCCACCACCACCACCACCACCACCACAAGCCCGCACTCCCCCGTCCCCGGCATGGCCTCCCTCAGCCTGCACTCGCGGAACCCGTCCTCTTCCTCGCGCCCGCCGCCGCCCCGCCCGTCGGCGGCTACCAAGCCGGTCATGCTGCCGCCACGCCCAGCAGCAGCAGCTTCGGATGATGAAGACGAAGAGGAGGACGAGGACGAGGAGAACCCGTTTGCGGACCGGAATGCGGTGGTAGGCGGTGCGGCGGGTAGGGGCGAATAGGAACGTCCTACGACGGTGGTGGCGCTGGAGGTTGGGGGGGGTGGGGTGGGTGAGCAGGTGGAGATGGGGCATGGGGAGGGAGAATGGGGAGTGAAGAAGGAGAGGGATGGGGGATGGAGGAGGCTGGGGAGGGTGTTTAGGCTGGGGAAGTGGGAAAGGAAGAAGCGGAGGGAGAGGGAGGAGCAGGAGAGGGGCGTGGTGTATGTGGTTGATGAGTATTGTGTTCTGCCGCATGTTGGTTGAAGAGGTAGTTCACATCGTAGTAGGGCTAGTATGGTGGATGAAGTGCCGTGTCATGGGTGCGCGATGCTCTTTGAAGTTCTGACTTGCTCCAGCGATTGTCGAGTTCTGCCCACTGTTGGCACTGGCTTCTTCGTCTGACCGATTTCGTAATAGAGGTCTTTACGTGAGTTTCGTGCTCCTCATATGTGTCTCTGCGCAGGCACAGCTGGCCATGCTGCCATGATGTCGGGACGGTCATATCCAATTTACGTGCTGTATCACACTCACAGTTCTACACAACCTACAATCCGTGAGTGTTGCACCTCAGAGGTCCTGCCTCCTTAATAGTACCTCTTCGTCCGTGTTCCACTCGAACTTATCCAGAATATTGTGCGTGCTATGTCAAGCACTCCCCTCTCTCTCATCGCAGTCGCAATGAACCGCTTCTCGCTCACCTCGTCATTAAGCTCGTACACGGCGAGGCTCAGTCTCCTCCATACAATGTATCGCAGACCCCCGGTTTGCGAGAGAGCACGCGGCCTGGAAGGAAAAAGGGTTGCGCATGTAGCACGTTCCGCGCCTGGCCGTTGCGTGGCGTACGTTGCTGTGCGCGTCGGCCTGTGCCACGGCTCGGTCACAAGATGGCCCGGCTGCGTTACCTGCGATGCCCAGCTACACGCTGATGGGTTGGTCACAGAGTGATTCGGAGTGGTATGGGCTGGTGATGAGGTGATTTTCCCCCTCGTGCGCCGGCTTGTCCTCCGCTTGGCTGGCTGGGCAATTCACGTTACTTGCTTCTGGAAGGGAGCGACGTGGGGGTTCTTCGTTGTGGTTCGTGGATGGTGGCGTGGTTTCGGGTAGGGGGAAGTCCAAGATTTCGAGTTGCATCTTGCGAGACACATACGCGCGGCAATGGGGGTACACGAGCGCAAAATAGTGGGCTTGTCACGGTACTCACGTACTTCCATTCATACGGCACTCAAGGCAGACATCCTCACTCACTCATCTGCGGCACTGTCGCGAGGATCGCCGTCGACCGGTCGGCTGCATGCGGCCCAGGTGACCTATTTCCAGCAGCTTTGGGGTGAGAAACTCGGCGCTTCTGCACCGTGAGGCTGGCATTGGTGTGTTGATGCCTGGGGAGATGTGAGTAAGGCTGAGCGGCACCGCCTCGCCCCTGCTGCGCTGGCGGTGCTCCGAATTGGGGCTGGAGGGAGGAAAGAAGCGCCGAGTTTGGGGGTTACACGATCGTGAGATCCGTTTTGGAGGCTACAAGATCCGTATCTGCGTCCGTTAAGCTTCCCCAAAGGTTGTGGCACAATAATTGCTTTAATTTATCAGTGCTTCATTTTTTTCTTCAGGAAGGGCACGCGCCGGTACGTGGCGCTTGTCAGCAGAGCACACACCCTCAACCCGCCTGTTTGCTGCCGCGCCGTTGACGAGACAATGCAGACCCTGATGTCTCACATCGTGGTTTGCTTCGCACCCCTTCTTTGCTTCGGCCCCAGCTGACACCTCGACATGGTCGCATCCGGCCCTGCATTCCCAGTGTCGTTTGTCTTGTTTCCGCCTTGGGCGCAAAATGGAAGGTACATGCGGGAGAAAGACACAGGTACATCACGGCAGAGTTACATTCCCGTCCTCGGCCTTCGATACATGTTGTCAGGTACGGAGGTACTTCCAATCAACAACTGCTCGAGTTGACTCTTCAGTGCCTTAGCCTCTTCAGAGATGCCATGTAAGCGTCACAACGTGGCTGATGTCCGGCCCGGTGCCGAGCGGGAAACGGGCATCTCAGACAGCCATGATCTGCCGCTGTGTTTGTTGGGCAAATGAACGTTCTCTCAACCAATTTTATTCGTTTTATTGTATTTTTATTTTATTTTTCATGACTGGGTATTATGTTGCCTCTTGACGATGGGTAGAGTTGATGATCTGATGTGGTCACCGTCACATGGCCGTCTCTCGGCTAGGCGTCCCGCAGTGGTCTCCGTCCCGCCCCATCCTTTCCCCCCAATCCCCGCGCGCCGCCCCAGACAACTGAAGAGGGTTGGTTGCCTTGCAACTCACCAAAACGTGGGATGGTGGGTGGCCAGCACCTCGGGCTGGACTGCCGGCTGCCAGTGCATCAAAGTGCTGGTCATCTGCCCTGGTTGGGGACTGCCAACGCATCAACCTCCCCAAACCAGGTGAGGAATGAATGCACAGCACAGCACACCGCTGCTGCCTTCGCTGTCGTCCCCGGCAAATCGTTGCTCATCAAGCAGTCCATGTGAACGGGCTGCTGCTTGCTGTCCGGGCACTGACAACGAATGAACGAAAAAGAACGCCTCGCCGTACGTATGCATGCAAAGCAGGGAACCGGACGGCCAGTCATCAAAGTACCGCGAATCGCATCTCCCCGTCTTGGTCATGCTCCTCTCTCGCATGTCTGTCTGTCGACAGTCAATCGTCATCCCGAACTAGCCATCTCGACTCTCTTTCGAGCTGCGCTGCCCAATCTCATCGGTTCTGCGCGTCAGCAAAAAGCAACACGCACCCGGGCGTCGGGACAGTTCAACACGACCTGATAGCATCGAGCGAGGCAGGCGACCTCCCTGCCAACCAACCACAGGCGAGCCATGAGGTGATGACGGGCATCAGCACCACCACCGCCGCCGCCGGCCCAACCGAAGTTGGCGTTCTTCTCACTTTCACGAGCCCAATGTACATCGACACGGCCAATGTCTAATGATCCCGGGCTGCCTCATCCTCCCGCATGCCTGGTTGATCTGCATGCCATGACACGCATGCACGCGTGTGCATTGTCTGCTGCGGTATTGTGCTGCATCGTTGATCCTGATCGCACATGTCAGTGCACGTTGCAGGTGCGTTGAATGCAGGACTGCTCTCCGCGAGATCCTGTTGGCGATTCTCGGGGGGGTGCGGGTGGTGAGTTCGTGGGGGTGCCCGTGAGACTAAGTGGACGGACTGGACTGGAGGTCCTTGGCGGTCAAGGACTGAATAGTGGGATTCAGGCTCCTTACCATGTGCTGGTCGTCAATTGACCCGAATCATTCGTCTGGTTTGGTCAAGTTAAGCGTTCTTGGAAGTCTTGCTCTAGAGTGTTCGTGTCTTGAAGGCAAATGGTGAGGTGGTGGGATTCGCTAACTGGGTATGGTGACGTGCCGTGAAGCTTGGGCGCGGGGCCTGAGCTTGACGGACTGCCCTATCTAATTGATGACATGAATTTGGGTATTGGGGAAGCCAAGCAAACCATTGCAAGTGGAGGACCAGATTGGCACGCTGTCCAGTCGGTCGAAATGAAAGAATCCTCAGCATCCACTACCTCCGTCAGTCGCACTTGATGCAACTTCTCACAGACAACGGCCGTAGGTTGAAGTCTCAGCAGTCGTCAGAAGGTCCCAAGATCGGGTACGTCCAGAACGTCTCCGGGAGACGCCACGGCTCCCGGTTCTTCAAAGAGAGGCATGTCGTACGGCCCCTCGACAGGCCCCGGCGCGGCATGGAACGGCCCTCCAACCATCGGCCATCCAACGTAACAAACCACGCCCTGAGGAGCGTTCACTGAAGAACCATGACCCAGCGAGGCAACAGGCTTGCGGGGCTTCTTGAACTGGCCGAGACTGGTGCGATGGACCTTGTGGAAGGTGCTCAGGTGCTGGAGGACATGGTCCCACCGCTTGAAGGCTCTGTTTGGACACAGCGGGCAGCGCTCAACAGGGGCTTTGGCGACAGGGGCCATGCTCTTGATGTGTCTCTCGAGCGAGTCACGGCGGCTGAAGAAGTGGCCGCACGTGCAGGCGAACGGCAGGTGGCCTGCGGTGCGAGCATGCTGCAGGAGCTGCACGTCACTGACGAAGAATGCGAGGCATGTGTGGCAAGTGTGTGGGAGTAGGCCTTGGGGATGTTCGTGTTGGATGGTGGTGTGAGGCTGGGCCTCAGAGACGTGTGAAAACTCACTACCAAGCTGTCAGTAAAAAAAAAAAAAATAGTGACTTACCCGTCCATTGGAGGGTGTGGGTCGGTTGGTCGGAAAGATGTGGAATCAACTGCTCGAGTTACTGGGAAGTCAAGGTCCTATTTATCACCATGAAAGGGGAGACTGCTTGGGTACCAGTGCCCAACTATCCCCCCTGCCCAGCCTAAGGTTCTTCGCGTTGGGTGCGCAACGCCTCAGGGGCTACCTACGAGCCTCAGCCGCAGCGCTCCTGATCACAGCAAAACCACCAACTTTAGCCGGTCCTCCCCCCTGTAACGCCGCAGTAGGGTGGAAGGCAGGAAAAGGCCCGTAGGGTGGAAGCGCTGCAAGGCAGCCAGCCGTTTGCACCGGCATTGGTTCTCGATAGGTACCCAAGGTTTCACAACAGGCCCAGCTGAGCCTCTCCATTATCCCCATTCAACCCATCCATAAAATTAGGCCGAGCTCGGCCCTGAAATCTTGAAAAAACAAGTTTTCTCTTGTCTGGAAGCCTCGTGCACGTCTCGTCTGCGCCTCAGGCTGACGAAGAACCAATCTTATTGCCGCGGCAGTGTGGCGAAGGCCAGCAACCATTCAGCCTGGCATCAACTGACGTTGGGCACCGAGGAAGCTTGTTCACTGCAGGCTTCGGGTTGCGAGAGAGCCTCGTCAACTTGCAAGCTGAGAGCCACTGGATCCATGGGTGGAATCAGGCACTGTGATCCTCAACCAGGCTGTGTCGGAGCCTGATCCAATCACTTACTCGTCATTGCATCGAGTTCGACATGGTGCTCAATAGAACAGTACATTGGCAGCTTCTCATTGTGAACGGCGGCTCAACATCCGCAGCATGAGGGAGCATCTCGTCTTGCTACGAACCGTCGGTGTTTTGGGGCCAACGAGCTTCACTGCAGTCACCGTTGGGTTTCTAGAGCGCCCTGGCAGCATTTTGCTTTCCATGGTCTTACGGAGCTTTATTGGCACTCTCACAACTACCGGCTAATCTTGGAAGGGTCTTGACGTTGCTGAGTTACGAAGAGACTTCGAGTCTTGGCCGACCCCACATACTACCTAAGTTTGAACATGTCAACTGGAAGGCGTAAACACAAGCAAGACGGTGACCAGATCACACTCGTCTTGACTCCGTTCATGTGAATAATATAGTAAGAGCAAGTAACCTGAGGCATCAAACTTCCTGATCTCCTTCGCCATCTCCATGGCTTTCAGCCGATCCAACTATCCAAACCAACCGGAAAGGTGACCGAAGCCTGCAGTTCACGGTTCGTCGAGTTCGCAATCTTCAACATCATCTCAGCCTCGCGCTCCACAGAGCCTCTCCTCACCAGCCATCAATCATCCTTCTTTGCCGGCCCCAACCGCCTGTACTTCCTCTTATCACCCCTCCTCATCAGCCTCTGATCCCTCGTCCCCTTACCACCCTCCCAATATCCCTTGCCCCTCCTTCCAATCACGCTCCTCCCACAAAAGGCACTGCACACACAAGTCAGCTTCACCGTTACCCCTTTCCCCCCCCTCACCTCGCACAACTCATATTGATGACTTGCGTCCGCAAAGAAGAAAGGGAAAAACAAAAGAGACACGTACCAACTCTCAACCGAATACCGCTGCTCCCTCGAGCACCATCCACACACCATCCGACTCGCCCACTCATTGACATGCTCCTCCCCCACATCATGACACCGATCACACGGATACACCCTCTCACAGCACGAAAACCGGAACCAGCGAAAACTGCGCCGGTAGTGTGCGCACGCGCCCCGCTCCGGCAGCGGCTCGCCCGCGCGCAGACCCAGATGTTTCTCCTGCTTCCGCCGCGGGCCGGCAGTGGATGCCAAGGCGGTGCGGTGCAGCCCGGGCGCGTAGGCGAGGAACTTGACCTCGGGCAGGGCAAAGGTAAAGCGCGCGTGGCAGGCGCGGCAGACGTTGGTTGTTGTTGCGCCGCGCACGGAGAGGAAGGCAGTTGAGGAGGGGTGGGAGCAGGTGGAGCAGGTTGGGGTGAAGGTGCTGGTTGTTTGGGGTCAGTTAGGGTGGTGGTGAGGGGTTGGGGGGTGAGTAATGGGGACGTGAATGGGGTGCGAGAGGGTAAGATGGGACATGGGGCTTTACCTGGGAAGGAGATCGGCTACGGTGCAGCCGGCGGCGTCGATGAAGCCCGCGCGGGTGGAGTGCTGGTGCACGGGCTCCGGGCGGTAGCGGACGGTGAAAGGGGCGGCGCACTTCTTGCAGCTGCCCGGCTTCTCAAGCTGGTCTTTCAGCCCCGTGATTTCGTGGAGGGTCTTGCAGCGGTCGCACTTGACGCTGAGGTTTAGGACGGAGACCTCAAGGAGTTCGATGCCGTATAACTCGATGGAGGGGAAGGAGATTGCGATCCCTAGTTCCCGTGTTTGGATGGAAACGCCGAAACCGACGGCATCCTGGGCCTCGACCGCTGCGCCACCGTCTGCGTCATCCTCGTCGTCCGACGAAGTCACCTCAGAGCTGTCTGTATCATCGTCAAGCGTCCATTCCGGTGGTCGAGGGATCACATGGATGTGACCTTTCCCAGCGTCTAGCGCTGACGAGTGCTCGGCCTCCTTCGCTTCCTCATCCGCTCCATTTGGCTGATCCGAAATCGGCGCAGTCATGGGAGCGGGCTTTTGAGCTTGCTTCGCCAGTAGGTGCAGATTCTGTGCGAGATAGTTCATGTGGCTCATCAACGACCGTTCCTTCTGTTCGTCCGCCTTTTGCGTGAAAAGATCCTCCAATCCCTCGGCATCGTCAGATTCCACACCGTTCAATAGTATCCTGAGAGATTGCAAGGGGTAGAGGAGCGGGATGATGAGCTGGACGGATTGAACCGGCTGAAGCCCCGCAGGGAGATCGGCCCTCCGCTTCGGCTCCAGGGGAAGCGTGTAGACGATGCCGTCGCTGGACTTCTGATATAGTGGAAGCCGACCCATGCGAGCCTCGAGCTGCCTCAGTTCCTGCGAGCGCCGTGCCTTGGCGTCTGCGATCTGATCGCGGGTGTATGACTCCTCAGGGACATATGGTCGCGGCGCTGCAGGCAGGTTGGAGTCTGGCTGCTTTGGCTTCTCCGCTGGTTGGCCGATTGGTGCACCACCAAGATGGCGCGTATCCTTGAATATGGTCAATTTCACCGTCTCGGCCTTCTGCTCCGATAGGAGCGACTCCAGGTTTCTGTCAAGAGCGTAGGTCAATGAGAGCAGGGTGCCGCCACGCTTCTCCTGAACCAGTCTGTCCCATCCCTTTTCAATGTTGATGGCAAACCCTCGGGGAATGTCCTTGTTCTTGACCTGGAGTCGGGGCGCCTGTTTCGGATAAGCCACCGGAACGCGGAGCTCACATTCTAGGTGGTCGAGGGGAAAGGGGAAGTCCGGGTCGGAAGGGCTCAGGTCAAACAGCAGGGAAACTTCGCCGTCCTCAAGGGCCGTTTCCGCGGGGGAGTAGCGGCGTCTGAGCTGCTCGAGCTGGTAGCCTCTCGCATCTTTCGCCTCGTGTTCCGGGACCGGCCTCGTCACAACCCGGGTCGCGGGAGCCTCTGCCACGGCCTGTTTGCTGAACCTAGGCGATGCGCCGCCGCGACTGCGGATAGGAATCATAGGTATTGACAGTCGGCGGGAGAATGTTCAGTGGGTGTAAATGCGAAGCAATATTGTTTGTAATGTGGAAGTGAGATTCGCTGGCCAAGATTGCTGGTGAACGAGAGACTATAGTCGACCACCCCCAACTTCTTTCCAGCCTTCGTTGCCACCGCTGGCGGATTGTTGTTCTTTTTCCCACACCTCGGAAACACGTTTTTTCGTCATCCAACTGCGGATTCTGAGTGTGACCGAAACCAGCATTATATGCAGTCACTTCTGAATTGCAAGGCAGGGGCAAGTGGGTTCGAAGCGGCAATTGCAGTGACTCAGACCGGCATCACTGTGAGTTCGAGTCTCACCTCGCCTGGAAGGCAGGAACAACTGTCAAGTGTGGAAACAGCTGCAGTCGTGCACGGGCCATTGGGGTGGGGCCAAGGTGAGCGAACTGAAAGGGACTTCAGTTATCGGTGTGCCCCAGAAATCGTCGCGGCTCCATGGTGACCTCAAAGACCAGAAACCTCAACGGACATTCGATGCTTTTGATGGCAGCTCTGCAGTTTGATGCTGCTCGGATGCTGCTCGGATACTGCGTTCACCTCGCTTCTCCCATTCTCGCATCATGGAATTAACGAGACAGGGACAGTCGAGTCGCAAACAACATTTCCCCTTCCACACAGGAATCCAGGTCATTTGCACGATCGTGACACTGCCGCGGCTCCAAGACACCAGATACCTACCAATCTATCATGATGGTTCCCTTCCGTGCACCACCATTTGAGGATCAAAAAGACCCAAGCCAGGGTTCGTTCAAGTGACCTAGGAACCAGGGCTTGCCAAAGTACCTGTACCAGCATCCGAGTATGCCATTGACAACCCTGAGCACGCGCTTTGACAGCAGGCAGTGTGGTGCGCAGTCCAAGCCAGCGGAAATGCCCTTCAGAAGAGTACTCCTTCCCGCCGGCCGAAATGAGCACCGAGGCTGAGCGGGCTGCACTGGGCCAGTTCATGCGCTGGGCATCCGTTCCCGTGGGAGATCGGGAGATCGCCTCATGCGTCCATGACATCAGCCAGAGTCGCATTGCAGCCCAAAGTAAAAAAAACACGCAGCGGGCTTCGCTTGACCACCGGCGGCGCCGCCTTTCCCGGCCCGAGTTTGACGGCGATCCTTCCTCCTGCTGGATAGAGAATCCGCGAGATCAACTCCACACGATATCTTCCTCCAGGAAAAGACCAGGGGACGGCAATGCCCGAAACAACTAACCTTAGCGCACCTGAGCTTACGTGAATGTTACCAAGGGTTACCTAAAAGGTTTCGGTTTTGCTGCCCGAGCAACAGCAAGGTTCACCAGCGTGGGTCCTCCATAGGTAACCCAGGTCTGAAGACTGGGAGATTGGCCAGCAACGCCACGGATGGGGCTACTTTTCAGCTTCAAGATCGCGGTTCTACCGGTCCTTCCAGAAGAAAGCCAGAAGGTCAAAACGCCCATGCGGCCTTCGCCTGTGCATCACGCTTCCCCTTCCAGGAAGTGGCCGTGCGAGTCTATTGGACGCGATTGGGTGCGCTTCAACCGAGGATAGCCCTGTCAGGGGCCGAGGAACGCCCTGTGGGGTATTTCAACGTCCGCCCATGTCCTCCGTTTTGGAGTCTCGGGTGTGTCAACTCTCAGTTAATTGTAATTGTTTTGTCTCATAACAAGTACAATGGTACGAAGAATCAAGATCAAATAAACAAAATACGAAGTTCAGGCGTCCGTTTCCAAGTTTAAGCGGGCCTGTTCCACTGCGAGCCTCTGGCGTTGTCCGTCCCTGAATCTACGACGTCACAGCTCCCCAACGAGGTGGGTGTCTCCGACTCCTCGGGTCTGCTATGGTGGAGCACGTGGAAGCACACTTGAGGTCACCGAGTTGATCATGCAACCTCTCATCCAACGTCAATGTCTCAAACAAACCTCACAAAGCCACATGTTGCCGAGGGAGCCTCATCCCACCCACTCACACACACACTCCAGCGACACACCTCAGACTCTCACCGAACATCAAGAACCTCGATCGCAATGCAGATCTCCTCCACCGCTCCCCCACATCACCCCAACTGCCGTGGCAACCCCCCTTTTTGCCGAAATGTCAATCAGCAGATCCCACGCGACCATCTTCGTGACGTCGATGTGCCCATGATCTCAAAACAAAAAGCACACTACCACCACCAGATCCTCTTGCTTCACCGTCGCGGCTGTCCAAGCCGGCAACGACGCGCGTGATGTCCGGTGGAGCAGGTGATAGAGCAAGCAGTACAGTAGTGTAATGTACGTCACAGCTTGACAGGATCTCCGGGTAGCTCGCTGCATCGTCGATCCTGTGGGGTTTGGACGCGCAGACTAGACGCGGTGAACTGTCGTGTACATGTACTTTGGGCTTTCTTACTCGCACGCCTGTAGCGAGGGCCGCTTGCTGGTCGGTTCTTCATGCCCCAGGTACTCTGTGTTTGTCGATGCGATGACAGTCCATTCTTGGGAAAATAGACGGCGTCTTGGGTGTGGAAGAGATAAATTGCGAACCGGTACCTTCCTGTTGGTCTCGTCGCTGGCTGGCTGAAGCATTGATTTTGCGAGAGCTTTGCCAGTGGAACAAGATAAACGTTAAGCAGAGCAACAGCTTTGTGCGCAGATCTACTCCCTACTCGCAGGTCCATTTGCCAGTGGGATGTGCACATTCTTTCTGTGCCAGCAGCAAAAGGGAGAACGCGGTGGTGGAGTTAGGGGCTTTGTTCATGCAGACTACGTGTGGCGGCTTTCCGTTTCCGACTTCCCATTTGAGTATATACTACCAAAGCAAATCGAGCCTTTGGATATATGCTGAGGTACGTTCGTGCGAAACCCGCGCATGTGGCCACCAACCTGAGTGCGTCAGGCTTTGTAGCGCCAATAAGTGATGCACCGATTTGACATGAACCACAGCAGGAGACCTATCCGGCCCCTCCCCCGGCCTCTCCGGTTCTTTGATTTGCGAGAGTGTGTGGGAATGTTATCTTTGGTGGGCTTTCGTACGTGCTTGCGAATTGAGACCGGCGGGGGATAACTTTCCTTGCTGTTCATGATATGTGCCACGGTTGCAATGACTGGTTCGATCCAGATGTCACCAATACGCAACGCGGACAAAAATAGTTTTCGAGTAAAGCCATCAACAGCTGTGAGGTGACTATATCTCTCTGTAGTCCCCTTACACGGCATGAAGAGTGATCTACCACCCTGGTTCAAGCCGACCTGTACTTCACGCTGACCCGGGCGGTCAGGCGGCAGACGCTCATTCTACTTTTCTCGTTATATGTTGACCACTAAAACTCCGAATGAATGCAAATGCAGCTTCCCCTCAGCTGTGCTCATGGCTTGGTAAGACGCTAACGTGCCCGAACGGCCTAACCGCATCTATTCAGAGCTTAGATGAGTCAGTCGAATGAGAAGCATACCCCTAGCCTAGTACTTACACTCTGCATCGGCTCTCAAACAATCTGAAGATTCAGGGTCTGCCGATTCAATCTGAGCCAGACTCATCTTAGATTCATTGGCAGCTTCGACCCTCCAATGCTTGGATTACACACGGATGCTTACGGCCCCAGTTTCCATTCGTAACATGGCCTCTGCTATGAGCTTTCATGTAGATGTAGTACTTGTAGGACATTCAGTACCTGGCCGGACCATCTGTGCTGGTCGGAGCTTACGTGTGCAGCGAGGCTACACTGTCAGGGCTGGTCTCACAGAAACAACGATGAAAGACCACCGTATCATCCGTCAGCAGCAACAGCACTTGATGATGACCAACCAGTTTCAGCGTAATGCAACAGACGGGCAAGAACAAACTGTGTCTTACTATCTGAGACAGCATAGAGGACTGCATAGTTCCCAGGTTGACATTGCTTGCAGCGGTTCGATACATACAACTGGCAATCGACCAGCAATTTGGCAGGTGAACCGGCTAGAGGCTCACCAATTCTCATCATTCATTCCTCTCAAACCGGCTCCAGTCTCCATGTCATCACGGGAGAGTGATATCTTCTCTTGACGTTATGAGCTTCAACACGGAGCACTCGCTCATTGACCCAACAAGCTATCAATTATATGGCAGAACCGTTTCCGCCATCATCCTTCTCAGTCTCTCGGCATCGATTCGACAGTCTTTGACCCGGAGAGTCTTGTGTTCCACCGATTTCATGAGCCGGATTGCCATACTGAATGTACCAAGGGTCCAGGAGGCCGTGATAGTGGTACGGCAAGACAACCGTTTATTTACCCCTGAATCAGGGGCTGCTGCTTACCCCCTAATAACTATACCCGGCAAGGCCACAAACTAAACAAAACCTGCAGGGCGGTCAGAAGCCACCGCAGCCGACGGCGCTCGGGGGCGCTCGCGTGCACAGGCAGCCCCCATATCTGGGTATACGGAGGCAGTGGGAGGTAGCTCTACACCGTACCCGCCGGAGTGCTGTTTCAGAAGGCACCTCGTGATCGAGGCCCCGCCACCCCCGCCGCAACGTCCGACTCAGCCCTGCATCTCTGCAGCAGCAGGTCTCGACCGACCTTTGCTTGGGGTCTGCTTTGTATGTAGGTACGGACCGAGTACCGTCGCAATACGAAATACAACTCGTCTCATCACCCAACCTCTCGACCGTAACCCAACCAGTCAGCCCTATATAAGGGGGTGCAATAAGGAGGAGGTCCGCTGATCGCCAGCGTTGCTTTGCACTGACTCTCGCCTCGGCGCCTGAGTGGCCGGTCGGGACGCCGACCCGACTGGACCGCCCGACCGGTCATTGGGCAGGCGAGGTGGTGGCGAGGCGGGCGCGCTTAGTCGCTTATGTTTATATTAAGTCCGCTCCTTGCGTGAGTGTGAAGGGGTGGAGAGAGCACGGGAGCGTTCGGGTACGATCTCAATTGCCGGGTTTGCATTTGCGCTAATTAACGCTTATCAACGACAATACCTACCCTACCGTATGAACCTGACATCCTCCCAAGCTTGTTAGTTGTGTGCAGGATCAACACCAATAACGAGCGCCTTCGACCGACACCACGAGACCGTACAAAACCTGAGCCGCACCATTCACATCAAGAGATAACCCGGTGGCGTCGCCGACAGCAGATGCTCCTGTGGTAACAGCAAGCGGCACAGCCGGTGACGGGGACGGCCATGACGCCGTGGCGCCGACCAATCGCGAACCTCAACCCCATTCGTGTAATGGCACAAACCCCGTAAAAAGAAGCCAACCAAACAAACTCCTCCCATCCCATCCACCATCCATCCAACCATGGACGTTTCACAAGTGTCCCAACACAGCCAACACCCCCTCTCCCCATTCTCAGCCCAGACTCTCACGTGAAGAACAAGGCCTGGCCCCCAGCGACCAGGCCCAAGCCCAAGCCACGCCCCAAGCGGCGGCGCAGAATGGAGGGAAGCAAA
The DNA here is from genome assembly GCA_023628555.1 of Chaetomiaceae sp. R4402. Classification (NCBI taxonomy): domain Eukaryota; kingdom Fungi; phylum Ascomycota; class Sordariomycetes; order Sordariales; family Chaetomiaceae; species Chaetomiaceae sp. R4402. The sequence continues at coordinate 307,906 of JAMAKO010000015.1, read as the reverse complement.
TGCCACCCCAAATGCCACCCACACCCCCCCCCCGCGCCTGCAGCCCCCGGCGCTTGATCCGAGTGGGGGGAAAAACTCCCTCCCGAACCCCTTGCACGGCCGCGGCTGGTGTGAGATGAGAGTGTCTGTGTGTGTGTGTGTGGTGTGATGACCTGCCAGCCACCTTCGGTCTGCTTGAGGCTGGTCCAGCCTCCCTCACAAGGCCAAAAGGGGGTGGGTGTCAGTGTGGTTCATCACCAGTTCAGTCGAAGTCTCCTGCAGGTTCGGGGAAGACGGGATGAGTTCGCTTCGGCTTCCCTAGCCGACCCGACCGAACTGCCGCCGTAACATTACATTGCTACTGTGTATGATTGTGAACCACAGGAGGTAGCTGACCGGTTTCCTTCTGCTCCTTCCCACGGACCACGGACACACTGCTTTGACGATCATCATGCGCAAGTGGCCTGAGCCGGGGAAAGAAAGCCTGGCCCCGGCCCTGGACGTTGCGATCTCCGCGCGCGCGGCCCCGCGTTCCTGTGTGACTGTGCTGGCGGGGTGGTACAATGCTATTGGATTGGTGGAGGGTTCGTCCGGGTGATGCTTTTCGAACATGGGGAGAGGGGAGGAGACACGGGACAGGGCGCGCGGGCGCGGTGGAGCAGTGTCCCGACCGAGCGAAGCACGCAACGGTTCCCAGCTTCCAGGCCCCGGAGGACCCCTGTTTCCCCGCCTCATCGTGTCGCCTCCCACCCCCGCGCGTTCAGGCGGCCCGGACTGTTGGGAGTGAGGGAAGGCATTGTTGAGCGAGGTCGGTCACAATGGACGGAAGATGAGGCCTTTTCATGCTTGCTCTTAGCGGGTGACGGATCTCATGCACTGGAGCAGCTTGAAAGAGAGGTCTTGAACGCTCCGATGTCGCTAACGCTGGACAGCTCTTCCGGAGGATGCCTATGGTATGCAGTTCACGGCTAGCAGACAGTTCGCAAGTGACGGTGGGCCGAAGCATGGCAGTCTCGCTCCAGAGCAAGACTCGCAACTCGCCAAACCGCTGCCACGACACGACATCCAATCCCATGAAACACGCTGGCGCGTCTCGTCGCGTCCAGCATCGCGATCCCTGGCGTGGCGGACTCCCGCAGCGCGATATGGTCCATGCGCAGGTAACGTTGGCTTCGGCATCTGGATGTATGGGCGTGTGTGCAGCACGAGGCTGGCCTCTTCGCAGCCGGCTAAACAAGGAGCGAGCAGACAGACAGTTGGCTGGGCTGAACGCCACAGCCCTCCCACACCAGTTGCTCTCCCCTCGTCAGCTGAGCGGCCACCCAGCGAGTCGGCTCCCGCCCGCCGGGTCAATCAACCGGCGCATTTAGCCTGAGCGGGGACGGGGGGGGAGTGCGTGTGCGCCTCATCAGCCTGCGCTGCAGGACATGCTGGCTGCTGCACAACACCATGTGAGCAGCAGAATCAATCGGACACGGGAGTGGCAGAGCCAGAAGAAGCGGTCAAAGTTTTTCAGCCGTGTGCGCTAATGGCAGAATTTGCAAGTCGCGTAACAGACGAGAACGCCCTCATCCAACCAAGACCGCAGTATAAGAAAAAGAGGACGGCAGAAGCATGGCTGACCCCCAACCGGGTTGACACTTGCATCGACACATCGATGACGGTACGTACTCCCAAAGAAATACAAAACCAAATAAAAAAGAAAATCGGTAAATCAGAGCAGAGAAGAGAAAACGGCCCGTCTCTGTCGCATGGCGTGCCATCCATCCCGTCCCACGAGAAAGCGAACGCGGCACTTGACCACCAGGTCGGTAAATAAGCTGCAACCCACCCACACCACCCCTTTGACTTGATGAAGCAAGCAACGTGTTTTGGTACAGGAGTGTACAGTACAAGTACAGTAGGGCTGGCCGAATATGGCAGTCCCAATGCACCACAGGCCTTCCAGAAGTCTTCGTGCAAGCGCCCAGCTGCCATTGGCTCTTTTTGGTTCCCTTTTACAGCAAGGCCGCGGCGCAGCCTCACCGAGAAAGGGGTGGTGGGCTTCTCACCTGGTTCGCGCCGGGAGCGTTCCCATTGGATGGTGGAGTTAGATGTGTAACTGTAACCCTTGAAATGCTGACGGGGGAGGAGGTGTGTGTGACTGTGAGCGTGTAAGTCTGACCACCGGCGCATCAAACGCGCAAATCATCATCGTGCGTGGTGTATGTACTGTGTAGGTAAGCCAGACTATCGCGGGGGGCGAAAAGGAACGGTCCGAGGCGTGGGTGTCTGAGCGCAGCGCTTCTTAACATACTACTAGTAGTAGTATTATCCCCCGGCCGCGGGGAGGGAGGTGGGTGAGAGTGAGCCACACCTGGATTCTTGTACACTGAGTTGGCGCAGGGAGAGTTCTGAGGTTAGCCACTCTCTGCTGTCGTGCGGCCGTTAGTTAAGCGTAGGGTAAGCGTCTCTCTGACTGTGTAGCGGTCGGAACCGTCGGTAACAGGTACATTCACTTGTGGTCAGGAGGTACTCTGTAGGTAGGGGCGCGGCGCAACAGGCACGGCGCGTTTGGATACTGGTCTCGGGCATCATCAGACTGGCCGGTCCGACACTGACATACATCCCTCTTAGAGGACCGGGCTTGACGATACCCGAGATCCAATTCGCGAAAGTAGGAGGGCCGATGGGAAAATGCCAGAGACAGCTCCGATCCAGCACTCGGCGCCCGCCGAGCCCAGGGCAACCCGTGCCGACTTTTGAATCATCCACCGTCGTACAGTCGACAAATCCATCCCTGGTATCGCCGTATGTCCCCGACCACCTCGCTCACTCACCCATGACATTGGCGGAGAGTCTGCTCCCCAGGGTCGCACGACATTGTCATCCAGATCCCAGCCGGAAGCGGTCATCAGCAGACAGTGAGACTGAAAGACGCAGGGACAAGATGCCGAGACCGTACGCTCTTCTGAGTGAATCGAAGGGTGACACAAGGCGGTTGCGGTGGAACAAGGTTTCGTGTTAGACGGCGTCTGTGACACCACCCCCTCCCCCGACGCTAGTCCGCGCCGCTGGGTTTTCGGTTACTCTGCACCGGCGGTCGGGGCCCTCGGACATCAACTCTGATGTTGTGCACTGCATTCGAGGTCAGATGCCGGGTTTGTCGGTCGACGCTGGAGAGGAGCAGCAGGGGGCCAGTGCTGTGCTCGGCCTCAGATTTGAGCCCGGATGTTGGTGTTGGTGTAACGAGGCGATGGTGTCTTTGAGAGTCCTTGTGTACGGAAGGATGCGGCGGCCGCGGGTGAGATGTAAGCCTCGCCGCTTGGGGGCTTGACGGCCGTCAGCCGGTGGCAAGAGCAAGACTGTATTCTGAGAAGCTGTGTATAGCTCCCAATGGGACATGTGCCTTGAATAGCGGATGACGGGCTTTTTCAGTGAATGAAGGATATTGGAATGACGGCAGGGAGGTTCCATCACACAAGCTACGAGTACTGGGTGCGTCTGCAGCTGAGTCGAGTGGGTGTAAGTGCAGCCCATTAGGTGCCGAAGACAACAGCATGAAGCCAGGGCGGGAAAACGGAAGAAACAACAAAAATCATGTCGTTGTCGTCCATGAATGACAAGCCAAAGAGAGGGAAAAGAAACCTGGCGAACGGAGAGTAGCGACACCGCATCGCGAACGCGCAGTCACCTGCAGCATCGTGTCTCAAACAAATCTCGAGCGAGCGCACAAATCGATCTGCTGCAGCGGGCCTTGTGCCTCGACTGCTCGTTCGTCGGCCGAACCGGGTCCTGACTGTTCCGCGGCGTCGTTGCACTCAAATCCTGTTTGTTCCCTGGGCCTTGAGAGATGGCCATACGCCCGATGCAGGCATTGACTGATGATATTGTTGTGGTTGAAGGAAGAGATGGTCGTTGAATCCAGCCACTGATGGCCGAGGTTGATGTGGCTGGATTCCTCAGCACTGCAGCTACCTGAGGTTCAGCGCTGACGAAGCCCCGCTCACACACCCCCGAGGCTTCAGCCTTCAGCCCAGAATACCCTGGAAACTTCCCCAGCTTCCCCAGATTCCCGTCTTACCGAGCAGCCGACAGATCACATGGGAACCGACGGGAACGGGAACGCTGACCTCACGATACTTCCGGCAATGTCCACGGTACTTTGAGCAGGACAGTCGCCTGGTATCCGTACCTACTGATAGCATTGAGGTCTTGGCCGAACCGAACCGTGAAAGCCGCACTTCCGGCCCAATATCAAGCACGTGGTAACTCAAAGTGCCAATCCCACTCGGCTGCGGCATTGTCACCAGTGATTCCCGACCCGATAGCATGCCTCACTGGAAAATCAGTTCCGACCCAACCACACGGGAGGGCACAAGCGTGCGCACAGTCGCCAAGTAACCTAGAGATCATATCTTGCCTCACCCTCTTCTACAAGCGCAACGGCCGAGGAGAAGGCGAGTGACCGATCCGCCCAGCCCCTGTGTGCAACCTGTGCACAGGAAAACAGACTGACGACTGGACTGGCATCTTCGGTGCATTCGAAAACGGGCCAACAGGACGCAAGTCACTTGACGAACGCCGCCCGGCCACCGCCCCGCCGGATCCCGCGTCCCGGCCACGGGCAGCTTCCCCATCAGGCACAGGACTGACACGGGCCAGACGGGGCAAACAGGGCCGTTGTTGGTGGACAAAAGGAACAGTTGCTGTGCCCGGCCGCTCGACTCGGCCTGGCAACTTCCCATTTGCGGGCTTGCGCGGCGCACATGACACGCGCCCCTCCCTTCTGTGCCGCGGCTGCAGGCGGCAAACCTGGTGCTGAGCGAGCTGAGCCAGCAAACCAAGGTTGACGCACAGCAGTTTTCGCCTCTGTTCGATTTCGTGCCGGGGCGTGATCGCCATGCAGCTGAGGATCTGGGGAATCCAACAGGGAACAAAAACATTGTCAACCCATAGACCCTGGGACGGCCTAGTCCTGCACTTTCCAAGTCACGGGCACGCCTGCCTGTGCGTTGGCAATGGGCACAACGCGACCGACTGACCTCCATGGCCGGCGACCACATCTCGAGCCAGCGCACTCTTACACGCGGCAATCGCTGTAGCGTCCAGGCCGTGGTCTGATGTCTCAGCGGGCACACCCACCCTTGATTCCTTATTTTGGGCTCAACCCACTCGGCGCTGGACCCTGAAACCTACTGGCGAAAGGGTTGCTGCCACCCTACACCGAGTGAGATCATCGGTTCACATTTTCACTCGTGTAGACCAAACGAAGGCTACCATCCCGTGCATCCGTCTCGCTCGCGTGCCTCGGGGACCGGGACGAGAACTAGCTAGCTAAGTTTAGCGGTGAGAGCCGGACAGGTCGTCAATGGGGTTGTCGTCGTCGTTCTTCCCCGATTATGCATGTCTCTTGTACATTGGCTTTTCTGCAAACTATCCATATGCACGCACTAAACCACGAGGCTGAGTACCGGCATCAGCGCAAGTCCCCTCTCGCCTTGTGACCCCCGGCTGATGCAGCCGGCTATTCTGGTGTGAAATACCGAACCCAACAGCAGCAGCAGCAGCAGGCAGCGCGCCGCATTGCCGGACCGTTTATGCGGCCTGGTTGTTGAGGCTCGGCAGCGGACTTGTCTGGGAAAGACTGGGCTGGACCCCAGATTCTAGATTGTTGTACCTGTACTGTTTCTGTCCACCGAGGCGCTCAATGCGAAACGGTCGATCGCAGTCCGGGGGCGGGGCGGACGATCAACACAGGACGGTATACTTTGGTACGCAGTACGGAGGTGACCGTCAGCGTTCCATTCGTGCCTCTCTGTCCTCTGCCATTGATGACTCGGTACGATACGACGACAGTTATGGCGGCTATGAACCGGCCCCAGAGCTTGCCTCCGGGGGAAGGGTAGCAACGGCTGGTGCTGCCGGGCAGACCCTTGGCATCTGCCAGGTCGTTCTGTGACATTCAACGACAAATGGACGGAATAATTAAACAGATAAAATAGAGCTGAATTAAAAGAGTGTGTTTCAACGTCGTTCCCCTACCGTCGAGTCGTTGCAACCCCACAGCGGTATTGCTGTACCGTGTAGGTACTTTTGCCGCTGCCACCCCCATGTCAGGGTTTGTTCCAGAGGCCAGACCATCCGGCAGAAGAGAGGGACCCTGAATTGGCAGAAAGTCGAACATCCCGCGAGAACATTCAGCAGTGACTCCATCGGATGGACCGCCTTCCATCAGATGGCCTTGTCAACTGACAGCCCGCCGCGGGCTTCTCGTACCCTGGATTGGCCCGCTTACTTGCTCAGCGGGGTGGGCGCGGCCTCGCCCGGATCCGCACGCGGCATTTCGACAGGCGCAAATCAACAGTTACTCCATACCTTGTAAGTGTCCTCGGCGGGCGTATGGATACTCGTCGGCTGGAGTTTCCGTAGCCAGCTGCGGGCTGGCCCAGAGGCTGGGAAGGGGTCGTCGGCAAGAAAGGCTCTTAGCTTGTTGAGTCACTGTCTATTCCGTACAGTGAAGACGGAAAGCGGTGAGAGTCAGTTAAAGCTCGCCCGCCTGCAGCCCGGTTGGAGGGCAGGCCGTCAGCCCTGAGACGCCAGCTCTGCGCGAGAGCGGAGCCCGGGGCGATGCAGGTGCGGAAGGCGGTGTGCACGACGGCAGAGCGGAAGACGCGCGCATCCACATCGTCGACGGCGTCTCCCAAAATGCCGTGGTGGAACTCGACGAGCAAGATACACGGCCGGTGGCGCGGGGCGCCGTACGTGGCAGGGCTGATGGAGTCGGTGGATGCAGTCGTCAGCGAGAACAGGGAGAGCCGGCTCGGCAGATGACTCGTTCTCCTCGAAATGCTTGTAGAAAATGGGTTCCTCAGGCTGTGCATGGGAGCGAGAGGGGCGATGTAGCATGCGTCAGTGAGGGTTATGTTACGAGAGAATATACCAATACATGGTGAGCCGTGAGGCTGGCCTTGAAGGTATACTCAGGGCAGCCAATTGCTCGCATGAACATGTGTGTATGCCGTGCAGGGAGAGAGGATGACGGGCATGACCTCCGGATTTTGTCGGTTTCTCGATGCCCCGCAGCAAAGCGCTCCAATTGAGGCTCGTCGTTTCTGAGCGCCACATCCGTCATCTGGAACGCCTCATCGGAAGAAGTGCACAAGCCACATATGGATGCCATGCTCAAGGTCAGGGTAGCCTGGTTAGGTCGTTGAATGTCGGAACGGATCACGACGCAGATGGAGCCCGTGCGCTTGCACCCGTACCGTTTCAATCGCGCTTCCAGGCGAGCGTGCCAGCGAAAGTAAAACGGAGTGTTTGATCCAGCCCATGCTGACAACCTGGAAAATTGGGCAATCCTGCCGGATGCCAAAGTGGAAACGACAAAAAAACCTGCCCTTGCCGCCAAAGTCAGACAGGGCAGGGCATGCCCACCACCAAGGCAGTCGGGCCGTCGTCGGCTAGGCGCAAGCAAGGATGGAACGTGTTGGGCCGAGGGAAAGGGAATTGCGCCGGGGAAGCGAGCGAAAAAACGGGCTCCGCAATGGAAGTTCTGGAAAAACCGCAACGGGTGGACCCCCCGGCCGCACGTGCCGGTTAAATCGCGTTCTCCCTTTTTTGACACCTGCGATGCGATGCCATGCCATGCCGGGGGGGAAAAGCAGAATAACCGTCGGGACGGGAATGCGGGGGAGATGAATTGGATTCCGGGGTACGTATGAACGCGGGAGATTAGCTGGTAGCTGAGGTACTACATACTATACGCAGTGTAGTGTACCTTCCGGAAGAAAAGGGAGAAAATTCTTCTCCGCAGTGTAGTGTACTGCGTAGTACACGAAGAGCAAGGTAAGCAAAGCTCATCAGGCCCTGGGTCTCGCTGCGGCGCATCGGAAATCTCGACGTGTGCACGGCCCGCATCTGGCTTCGTGTCGCCTACATGCAGTCCATCGGAATGAGCATGCGCATTCCGACGCTTCACGTTATGGACAAGTGTCAGTACGGAGTACGGAGTAATTACCACCGTGAGCTTCGGGAACGGCGACCCCTGCAAGCTTCAAGTGGTCTTATGAGTGTACTGTAGACTGTGTATGAAGGCCTCCCGCATCCTATCCACTTCGTATGAGAACCACACGCTTATCTCACATGAGCAACAAGAGCCCAAAGCGTTGTCTCGCTTCGGAGATGGACGTTGAACCAGCCGTCTTAGCGTTCGCCCTGCGTTATTTCGTAAGTTCGGGGTGCAGTTACCGGATTAGGAATGTTGTTGTTTGGTCTTGTTAGGAAGGTCGGAATCAGACACAACGTTATCGATCCGTATCCGCCTCGCAGTAGGCGCTGGCTGTTGAATAGATGGAAAGCGCCAAAGAGGCGCTACGGATGTACTTGCAAGTGCCAGGGCTACTTCGGCCCCGAGTAGGTACATGTGATGTTCCCAACGTAGTACCACCAGGCGAGATGCCTCCGGCGTATAGACAGTTTACACGAACGATGCACCCAGCCAGCCTCAGTGCGTGAGTACCATACCTTCCTCTCGGCCAGTGTTCAATATTGTCCTGAAGGCTTGCTGCAGAATATGCATCACAATACGGCTGACCGGCCGGCCGTGATTCGTGGACTGGAATTCCCGAGTGTTAGCTTCCGTCGTCCTCGGTGAGACTCGGCCGAGACCCTCTCCACACTTCCCGGGGTGTGCGGACCACGACCTCGCTTATCTCAGATTCCACATCACTCACTCCACTTCCACACTCACGACGCGATGTGTGCTTGCGTCGTGATTGCCCTTGCTCGCAGTTATTACGATTCGCTGTGTAGAGTCGAATGCAGGCGCTCAATGCAGCTTACCGGGTGCACAGCTCACCTCAGATACCGTATTTAGATTCCTTTTCATGCCGACGGGCCATCGCCGCTGTCACTTACGATCTGGATCTCTCACCTGGACCGCACGCACTACAGTTGGTCACGACCGCATCGGATCGATACGCGCGTACGGCCGGACGATCTAAAAAAGCATCTGTCTCCTGTCTCGTCAGGCAGAGACAGCGCGTCCCTTCCCTCCGCAGATCCGACGCAGATACCCGGCAGGGCGTCGCGTGCCATTCGATGGGGATACGATCCGATTCCCGGGCCTTTTTATTGTATGTACTGTATGTTGCTGTCTGAGCACGCCGCTGGGAACACAAGCGCCGCACCGAGAAACATGCCAGATGCCAGATCATTTCTCTCCGAATGTCGGTTGGTGGATACGTATGGAAGTCGTCGGCTACTGCTGCATTCGGGCTGCTATGTATAATCCCCAACCGACCGACCGGCCCTTTGTTTGTGTCTCATCTGACCGTGGTTGCACTGCATGACACGTTCTGGGCTCCGCACGCAAGATCCCCAAGTACACAAGTTTTGGCGATGCGGTCCATTGGAAGTCCCAACTGCTGCTCGGTTCCCCAACGCCGGGTGTCATGGCGAGAGATGCCGCTGCAGCTTGGCTGCATGGACCGAACCCCTGTCCGGAGGAAAGCCGCATTGCCACACCCGCAGTCAACCATGAGGTCTGTTGCCCCCACGGTGCAAGTCGTGAGCGTGGGGGCCGCAGTTACCTTCTCGCAAACATTCTCTATTTAACGTCAAGGGGTGTCAGGCCGGAGTGATTTCTGAGACGGCGTTTCTGGTGAGCATACCTACGAGCGGCGCAGGCTGAACGATGCCGCAAACAAAGCAAGCGAGCGGATCGGCTCGTTGGGCTCCAGTCGTCGGCCCACGTCTCGAAACCATTTCTGTTTCCAAACACAGGGGGGCAGATCCTGTTTCGCTGCCATACTTGGTTCATGGCCGGCGGAAACACTTGCTTGTTCAAACAGCTGGAACGTACTCGGTAAAGGCCCAGCCCGCATGGGAACCTGTCTGGGCGTGCGCTGAACATTCAAAAAGGGGGGATGCCGCGTTGTGTAACCCACGGCCGGGGGTTGTGGCGGCGGCTCCGTAGTGTTGGGTCGCTGCGGTCTTTGAATTAATTGCCCGTTTCAGATGCGTTGCTCGAGAGCTGACAGCAGCCTGGTGTGGGCGCGTGCTGTGCACTTCATTGGTGATCTGATTCTTTGGTCGTCAGTTCTCACTTCAGCCGACGACCACCCCGAAATAGTGTAGGGGTATTCGCTGACTCCGTCGCGATGGGATGTGATCAGCCCAATGGTTTGGACCCTTGAGATGTGCGGCGCGAGGGGCGTACGCTAACACCCAGGGTTCATTCTGATATTGGCGGTGCAACCCTGAGAGCTGCTGCTTTGTGATGAATGGGTACATAGATGTACCTTGAAGAATAGGTACAATAATACGCCATCCAAGTGCTCGGGGTATGCTCAGCTCCCCGCATTATTGATACTGGCCCTCGCGGATTAACAACCACTACGCAGAGTAGTGAACACTACACGAGGTTTTACGTGAAGGACAACGCCTGCTCACTTGAGAACGGGTCCTATGGTTTGGAGAGCCGGCGTTAGGTATGCCAGCCAAAAACCACGTGCGCTCGCTCATGGCCATCGAGCGCTGAACACAAAATGGGTCCAAAGGTGTGCTTCCAATTGCTCTGACCGAGGAGCACACCACGCGACGGCGTGGGGGAGGGTTCCAGGGTGCAAAGCGTGGGGGGACCACCCCCTCGCGATGAGTGGGGTCCTCCGGAACGTTCTTGAGTCACTCATTGGTTGATGCGTACCGAGCGCCTGGACGGAGCTATCAGCTTTGATGCCTGACGGACGCAGGAAATGGCCATTTAGCATGGCACACGTGTATGCATTCGACGGAATACTGGGCGTCCGAATAACAGAGAACCTGGTTTGATGAATGCCGCCGTTTGAAGGGCAATACCGACAAACCTGGGGTGCAGCACCGCGCATGACTTGCCTTCCGGGACGAGCTGCTGCAGATACGCGCACTCGACGTTGGATGTATTCCGTACGGGAGAGGTGTCTCTGGACGTTCCTTGCCGTCCAATGCTTGTTCGCATGCTCTTCATCTCGGCGATTCATGTGACACGATGTAGATACCGATTCGACACAGAAACAGGCTCGTCCCAGTATCCAAGTGGCAACATACGGGACAGTGGATAGGAGGTACTGGTATTGGCACAGTGAGAGGTATGCCGTCAAGTGTTGGCGAACCCCTCCGCGTACGAAAGACGCAATGGTCTTGAGCAATTTCTCATCAGCTACCCTCCAGCCATCGCGTCCTTCGCTGTCGCCAAGGGCAAAAGCACTCCTTGCTTCATCCCAGTGCCACGGCGCGCAACCCGCCGACACGGTTACGAGGGAGAGACCCCGGCGAGCCCGGCAGGGGGTCGCTCATCACACCACCGGCCGGGTCCCGGAAACGCTTCCGCCAGCAAGGATCCAGGTCATGTTGCGCTTTTGGGATGCCGGAAACTCGTCCCACGGATTGGGTTAAGATTGAGCACCGACAGGGGGGCTACCCCTCGGCGTGGGGTGCGCCGCGAAAGAGCCACGGGACGCGCCGGACGAGGGAGATCCAAGCCGCAGCGAATCTGGCGCTGCGAATTAGCATTGAAGCGCGAGGATCACGAGGGATGGGGGGCCAGCGCCACCATCGCACGACATGCATCCGTCTGGCTGTGCTTTGGGGGCAGCAGAGCCCATAAGCGATCTCCGCCTGGCCAAGCTGTGATACCCGTGCCACCAGCGTGACAAAAACAACCGAAGCAAGCCTGTCATGGCTGATGTGTATTGCGGGCGGGCGATGGGAGCAAGTCTCCGCGGCAAGCAGGACAAGTGCGTTAAACCTGTGACAGCGGGAGATCACGAGGTCAGGAGGGCCAGCAAAGGGGTAGAATCGTCACCTGCGCAGCCGAGCGTGGCTGGCCACTCAGGGTCCAGTATTGCCAGCCGTGTCAGCACAGCGCCTCTGACACCCGCGGGTTCGACCGCAGCCCGTGTCGGCCGGCGAATTGAGTTTCTGGCCTCTGGCTTCCTGCCCGGCCGCTGTTGGCAGTTGAGAATCGCCGCATTGCGATTGGGCTCGGCGAGTGATTTGGCATTGCCAGTGGCAGGAGAAAGAAAACAGCTCGCCGTTTCCGCTCCGTACCAAAGATATTCGCGTCTGCCGACGGGCCGCAAGCAGCGCAGGCAAGCAAAGCAAATTGCGCGGAATGCGCTGGTGGTCACGGGTCTGATCAACGAACAACAGGCGCGCACCCGCAAGCCCGGGAAGCCGTGTGCGAATTGAGTGGGAGGAGAAACCGCAGGAGGTGGCGAATTGCGGGGAAATGGCCCAGGCTCAGGGCTCCCGCAAAAGCTGAGCACCTGACCGCGGCTTCCTTTGGGACAACGGCAAGGCTTTCCCTCCTGCCGACTTCCTCGGAAGCAGCGCCGTTTCAGGGCAAGCGTCGAACCGGATTTTCCCGGCTCTTGCTCGAAGGGGAAACCAACTTACGGCATCCGTAGCGTCTGGTTGAATACGGCTGAGCGAAAAACGACGAGTAAAGAGGTGCACGAGGGTTGGAAAAAAAAAAGCAGAAGGTGAATGCTTAGCTGCTGTGTTATTACGTGAGTAAGTCGTCGGGGGCCGATGGGCAAAAAGGAAAGGCATCAGCAGGTCAATCAGAATGAGAACTGAGGTACAGAAAGGAGGCATGCAACGGTTGTGGTCGACCGCTCCTCCGGGAAGCGTCCCCGGCGCTCGCTTTGCGACAGGGCAGGACAGGATCTTGCCCGTTTGAGGGTAAAGGTTTCCTTTTGGGAGGAAGCTGTTGGTAAGTGAGAGGAACTGACCTTCATTCCGTTCAGGGCTACCGAAACGTTTCGGGCGGCTGGCAAGCGCACCGTTTGCAAAACGCACATGAGCCAGAAAGCTTTCTAGTGCGGCTACTCTAAGCGGCTTAGGGCAAGCTGGCACACCAAGCCATTTCTGGCAGCCAGCTGACGGCGTTTTACCAAATGGAGTAGGCACATTAGGCGGGGTGGCTCCAGGCTTTTCGGTCCGTTCGCGCGAAGGTGTTCCCTTCCTCTGGTTTCTAAACCCTGCGAACACTTCTCAACGGTACTAGTATACACAGTACGCGCGCCTGCGAAACAGTTTCCGCCGAAGGTGACAGCTACGATGCTTGAGAGGATTGCAACAGACTGCCATCTCCCATCTGACAGCATTGAGGGAGCGCGAACAAGAATCCAAAGTTGATTAAATGCAGACGGCGTTGGCTGAACGGTCCAACCTGAGGCGTTCGCCCTGAACTCACTCCCTTGCAAACAGCTGGAGCCAACTCCGCCCGCCAATCCTACCCGCCAGATCCCCTGGCTGGGAGGGTACGCCGGGTACTTCTGGAGGCTTGTACCAGTACCGGGAACTGAGCCCGACAGGGGTGCTGAGGTCGTGGGTACCTGCCCTGGCACTTGCCCTTGCGGATATTTCACCGCGAATCGAGCCCGCATCCCACGCCCCGGCTCTGGCCCTGGTCCAGCTTTGCGCCCGACAATTCCCTTATACATGTACAGCCCATCCCCACCACACCTCCCTTCCTCCCCGACTCTGAACCTCATCATTGACCGACTGCGCGTCCGACGAGTCGCACAACCGACCACAACACTGCAACTGGCCACTTGGTGCACTTCTGCGAGCCGCCCTCACCGGAAGACGAATTCAACTCGACCGGCAACGCGACAAGCAGTCATACCAGCTAGCAACCGACGACTCAGCAGCTGAAGTGCGCGTCATTGACGACTTGCTGGAAGCCGCGACAGGAAGGACCAACCAGCCAAATTTGAACCAATTCGACCACGGCAGAACGCGACAAGCGATAACTTGCCGATATACGACATCCAGTTCACCGACTGTCTTCCCGCTGTCGGCGCAGAGCAGATCTAAGGATCGCATCTACCTGAACCACCAACATACTTTCACCACGAGCGAACGAGCAACATTCGTAACCGTGGCGGCGAAAGAACCCGCTACCCGCCCATCTGACAGCAGTTCAGAACCTGCTCGATTCTTCGAGCAGTACCCCGCCACCATGCCGTTGTCCCTGGAGGCGCCTGTCCTGCAGGTGGACGCAAACGTGATCCATAAGGTCGACACGACGAACCCTGCGAACCTTTTCAGCATGTGGACTGGTGAGTGTGACTGCGATCTTACGACATTGATGTGGCTTGCTGACGTTCTGTCCCGCAGTCTTTGCAAGGTGTCGGGACTCAGTTGCTCAAGGCAGGCGACTGGAGAACCTCAGCTGGCGGCTATGGAACCGTGAGACGTTCTGCTGTGAAGACCAGGAGCTTCTGGTTTCCGCGTGCGCCAACACCCAGCCGCAAGACATCGAGTACCCTCGCGCCATCGTCTCGGACGACCTGCCGCTGCTTTCTGGCAGCGTCGACTCTGTTGCTGACGAGGAAGCGGTAGACTTCAGCGCCGAGTCTGCGCCGCTGGATATTGTACGACCCAGAATACAGAGGCAAGATTCGTGCGCCAGCAGTCGCAGTCGGGGTCGCGAGCGACACATCACTTCCGACGAGCTGGAGAAGATGGTCGTCTCCATTATGGAGGCCAAGGAGCCACTCGACTCCCCGCTGCCCATCATCCCTCGCTCTCCGTCTGTGGAGAGCCCGGCATGCGCCGCTGAGCCCGATAGGACGGGTTCGACCACGTCCGAGTCGACTTGCGAATCATCTGAGAACCACCCGTCTTTGGAAGAGTCGGCTTCGTCCCAGCAGCTGCCGGAGCCGTCCCTCCCGAGCCGGACCATCGTCACGAGGGGTTTCTCGCCCTCCCAAATTTCCGTGAGCCGCATCACGTCGCAGATCGCCAAGGTCCCTTCGCCGTCTGCGATTCCCGAGCCGACGGATGCGCCCGCACCGAAGATCATTCTTCCCAAGAAGCAGCAGGCCATGTTTGCTCTCGGTGGCTCTTCGGGCTCAGAGGAAGAGTCTTCATTCAGCAACCGCAACATCGAGACCAGGAAACCGATGGCCGCCCCCGCAAGGACTAAGATGTTCCAGATCGGCGGTTCGTCCGGTTCGTCCGAGTCACCGCAGAATGCGCAGCACCTCCAGCGACCAGTCCCGAAGCCCGACGGCCAGAAGAAGACCGCGTCGTTCAACAACCAGGTCGTGACACAGACGTTCACGTCGTCTGCCATCAGCGACACCGAAGACGATTACCTCGACGAGAGCGCCATCGACGACGACGACGAAGACTGGGAGGAGGAATCCACGGTCGAGAGCGGCGGCTCGAGCGTCGAGGAGAAGATCAAGTTCAAGCGCGTCGACTCGACCGCGCACCTCCCCTCGCGGCGCTCCATGATTACCCTGATGCTCGCAGCCAACAACAGCCGCGCGCAGCGCCTCGGCAACGTCGCCTCGCAGTCTACCTCAGCGCTGCCCCGCGCGCGGCACTCGCTCAACGGGCCGACGATAGTCGCCTCGCCCAACGACTCGGACGAGTCGCCGCTGATGATGAAGCGCGCCACCGCGCGCGCCCCGCCGTCCATGCGGCCCATCAACGAGGTGCCGCGGTCCGCGGCGCAGCCCATCAACGTCGTCGCCACCGCCGGCGGCATGCACTACCAGGCCGCGCTGTCGCCGCGCACCACGCGCCGCAACATGCTCGCCACCGAGCTGACCGAGTCGCTGCGCCGCAACCTGCTCCGCGAGCGCTCGCAGAAGACGTCGACGGCTAACGCGGTGCTCAAGCGCCGCCACACCTCGCACGACGTCGCCAACCTCCGCCAGTACCCGGAGCGCCCCTTCATGAAGAAGGACAAGGACGTCGACACCAACTCGAGCAGCTGGGACCAGTACTTCCAGAACCCGTTCACCGGCCAGGCGCAGGCTTGGTAGTTTCATCATCGTCACCTTACTTTAATACCCATTCCCGACAGGACCACCGTTACTCATCACACTCTTACGGCGCGTCATTACCTGCAACGCTGCAGAAGATAATACGGAGCGGCAAAACAGAAGCCGCGTTTATTGCTTGGCAGTCGGTTATCGCTGCCCTGTATTACTCGTTTTCGTGCATGGCACACATACCCCCACGGTACTGCGGCATCTTAACCATTGACACCAAACATTGGGCTGGCGTTTGTGATTTGGGAGGGAATCATGGACGCAGTGGAGGAGGGAAGCGGTCATATACCCGCATCGCGTTGACTTCTCTGTTTCTCCTTTTTTTTTTTATCATCCAGCGGCGTTTTTACTATCATACCATGATACCACGGGAGGGCTGCATGGAGAGAGGCTGGTAGCATGGCATGGCAATGGGCATGGTGGAGTGTGTGTGCTCTGCCGAGGACGGGAAAGAGGGGCCGGGCGGGCGACCGCCGCGGCACTTCCCGATGTTTTCCAGTTCTCTCTTTTTTTTTTCGTTCTTTCTCTCTGCTTTTTGGTACGGGCGGGTCATGGGGCGGGGTTTTGCTTCGCTCCTCCCTAGGAGGCCTGCGATGATGGTGGTGCCCGAGGTGTGGGTTTGTTTTGGGGTGGCAGGGCAAAGAGAAAAATTTCTGTTGACACACACACAGCGGGTGGGGTTGAGGGGGGTTTGTGTGCCAGACCCCGGCAGCGTTGCGCTGAAGAGAGCATGATAATGAGACCCCCCCCCGTCTCGTCGTGCACTTCTGCGCTTTTTTCTCTCGCTGTCAACAAGAGGGCAAAACTAAAAATTTTAAAAGGCACTGAAAAGACAGTGAAAACAAATGAAAAGAAATCATTCTAAAACTTTGGCCTGGCCGTGTGACCCGTTTGCTGAGAAGATGTTTGACTGTTGATGGCCCCGCATGTCCTCTCTTAAGGTACCTTCAAGTTGCTCTTGCTTCAACCCATCAATGCTGCTTTGAGCAATTACTCATGAGAGTGTCTTTCAGTCTGTGCTTCAACTTCAGCATCATCTTGAAGCCTGCAGTCAGAGCCCCGCACATCTCCATCTCAGCCTGCCGTGCCTACTGCCGTGCCTCCCTTCCACAATGCCCGGCCAGCAGACAATGAGCGTGGAAAAAGGTCCAGATCCGCGCTCATTACCTCATGTCCTTGTTGGCATCCCCACAGCTGCCACATCTCCTTCTCCCATCGTTGCTGCCCCGCGTACCCCATCGACGTCAAAAGACGCAGCATCCGACCTACAATAATTGTTCGCTTTTTCAGGTCCCCTCTACTTGCAAAGTCACAAGAGCTCCGTTTGATTTGCTCGTTTTGTCGATCCCGGCTCTGTATCGCATCGGCCCCGCATCTTGCCGTGTCTATTGCCTTCACTGATTTACTAGTGCAAGTAAAGGTGTGGACGGGGGGATGGTGGTGGTGGTCGGCAACTTCCATTTTCTGTCTGCCTGTCTTGCTTTGCTTTCATGCTCATGCTGCTTGTTTGTAGCCACCTGTTGTCTTGGTGTTGTTTGTCTGTAGCCAGCCATAGGCTTTTTTTCCTCTGTACTTCATGCTGAGGCTGGCTGCGGGTGTGAAGTAAGTGGCGCTCAACCCCGATGATCGCGCACAGTACGGAGTGAGTGGCTTCTCAAATTACCCGCCGTTTTGACAACGACACAAAGAAACCTTGAAACTGCCGACTATGCAAGGGAGGGCTGTGTGTGAGAAGACACAGCGGGGGGTTGTCCTGTTTAAGGTGTGAAGAGACTCACGATAGGCAGATGTTCATGTTTGTTATGTGACATTTTTCGCTGGCATGGGAGCCTGGAACGCGATTGCACTGAGGTTGTAACCAACGTCAGTATGAGACCTGGCCGTGACTGAGAGAAAACGGCAGTGTGTATTGGCTTGGTGGTTTTGAGATGTTGAGCTGCACACAGCCACTGAGCCCAGGCCGTGTCGAATTCTGTTGGATCGGACTGAGCTCGGTAGCGGCCGGCTTGGTAGCCCGGCTCCGAAATGGTGAGGCTTGCCCGAATGAAAGGCTGTCATTACTCTTTCGTTGTGTTGCTGGGTTTGTTGGCAGTTCTTGCGGTCTTTGTTTGTTTGGATGCCACGTGGGGTGGCGGCCGTTTGTGCAGTCATGTGAAGGCAGTAAGTGCGAGGTGAACGCGGGGATACGGATCGTGGAAACTGTGTAAATCGTCTAGTGTTTGTTCTCTTCCCGTCCTTACCTTCAATATGCGAACGACGTCGTCCAAGCCGGCAAACGTTTTTGTACATGTAGAACCGCAAGTACATGTACCACACCACTTTCTCGCCAGATGAAGCCCGGGGGAGGGGGGGGGGTATCACCGTGCACCACACCATTCCACCCACACCGTTACCCATGGGTCCCGATCGGATCGCAGCCACCCCAATCAGGTACGCGCTGCAATATCACATTACCGACGCGCAGGGCATCTTTGTGGAACGCCAGCCGATCCTGCCGTTGGGTCCAGACCGAGGGAACTTCCCCCGGCCGTCACACCAACAGCCATTCCATCTGCTGCCAGGACTCCCTTTCCCTTTTCCGGAGGGATAGCTCACCTTCGCAGCCCGGCCCGGTGAGGTCACCGTCATTTCACCGTTCCAGGTTTTCTCACAAGCGTCGTTGCATCGGCACCCCGGCCCCGTTCCGCTGTTTCGCGCGAGGGGCACCGGCCCGGCGGCCTTTGCCCAGTGCACAGTCAGCCACAGCGTAACGTTTGCATTGTGTACACTAGACTGGCCGTTGGGCCGGATTTCTCTGTCTTGCTTTGACAGACTCGAATGGCGCGCTGGGGTTGCATTTCCGCACACAGTAAGCACCTGCTGGGCAACACTGGAAGCGAATGCCCCCGGTGCGAACAATGCAGCCTCATCGCTTGATCTCGATGCCTTGGCGGACAGGGGAGAAGCGTGAGCCCAGACCTTCAGGGCTGGGGTGCGCCGGGGCAGGCGTTGATGCAACAGGCGCGCTTGAAGCTTGTACGCTGCGCTGCAATGGGATGACTTGGCTTCAGACTACTGTGATAGACAGACACCTAGCTTCGTTCCCGCGTTCCGTGTTGACAGACTCCTTTTGTTTTTCGTCGGATGAGCCAGCAAACCGCTCATCTTACGAGTTGTCTTTACTCATGGCATTCTCCATTCTCCCATGCAATCCCCTCTTCCACTGACTCAGTACTAAGGGATACCCTTGGCTATGGCAGGTATTTTATAACGCCTGTACAGAAGCTTCAGGTCTCTTTTGCTTTTTGGCTTGAACCGTTACACTATAATGCACACTTATGTTTTGAAGTTGATGCGATTTACAGAATATTGGGTAAGAGTATCTGGAAACCAGTTTGCAGCCGGGTTTCGAGGGTTAATGACGCCATCGTTCTGAATCACGTTAAGCGCGTGCGTCACGCGTCGACTGCGGGGCATTTGATCTTGCTGGTGCGGGGGAGGGCTGGGTTCTAGTACGCAATACATGGCCCAACGAACGTTAGATTGTGAGCATTTGTTGTGAAACGACAATGATGAGTGATCCAGGATATAGCTTAGGCATATGAATCATCAACACTGCGTTAGTTGGTACGCTGGCAGCGCTGCGCACGGATTCGGAGGCTCATCGGCGTCGGCGTTCCGTTTCGGTGCTGAGGCGCAGGCTGGACTTGCAATGTGTAAGTGCAGCACCAGTTCCAACCCTCACTATCGTCACCTCTGTTACAGCCATGCTTGTTGCTGGAAAGTACCGCCTTGATGCCATCAAGATCCAAGATATCCTATGCTTTATCTTGCAGATCAGACCAGAAACGGAGGAAAGTAAACAGAGCCTACGGAGACGTGTCCGTAGGCTCTTCGAGTGGTGTTGATGGCTCATCCATGTCGCCGTTTACATCAGTTATTCAGCCCTGGGCCGACATCTCGAACAGTTATCCGTGCTCTACTATGTCAGAAAATATGGGCATAATTTATCTCGAAATCCCTCTCAGCATATCTGCATTATCCTGCGGTTTCAAGCCGGGTCCAGGCCGCAACAACTCATCAGCGAGTTGCATAAGCGTGCACCGGCTGCAGCTCGGTTGGCCGGTAGCGTCTGGAGCCCAGTACGCCTTCTCATGCACGACAGCAAGAGCCCCGCGAATGGAGGGGTAGCTCCGGGTCTGACGGACGCCCGTCTCGCTGGACAATGGGGGAAAAGAGCTCTGCGCTGGCATGGCCGAAGCTGTAAAGGAGGTGTGAAGTCGTATCCAGCACCCGTGACAAGCTCTGCACCGCCCGACCGCCAGCAAATAGATCTGTGTGTACACATCACCATTATCGCGGATAGCAGCCCGCCCGCTCACTCACCGACTTTTGCAGAAACTGCACTTTGACTGTGCCGGACGTCGCTGGCCCTCCGCTCGGCACTGACCTTGCACCACGGCTCGGCAGCCAGCCCATTCGTCGAGTTGTCGGGTTGGCAGCTGGATGCGTGGGGGGTTGATTCCCTGCGGGAGCTTGACGGCCAGTTGTTCGTCGCGTTCTCGTTGACGATGACACGACACTGCACCCGGACTCATCGACTTTTTGAAGCTTTGTACTCTACCTCCGGATGGTGTACAGTAAGCAAGTAGCGACGAAGCCGCTTGTACTGTACATCCTCGCCGTCAACCGCAGGGTACCGCGCCCGGAGGCGTCAAGCCGTTTGTTTATCACCATTCTCGGCCCTTCTACACGTATCGCTGAGGCCAAGGCAAGTTTATTCAAGCTAAACGTTTATTTAGGTTAGGAGGTTAGGTAGTGCGTGAGATCGCCGATCGGCCGGCCCTAGGAAATCCAGCCGGCTGACTCTCAACAAGCACTAAGCACCAACACGGACACCGGACACCGGACACCAATGAGTTTGGCGATGACTACGATTCATGAGCTCACCATGACGGGTGGTTTCGCTGGCCGCACCACCTTGCTTCTCTCTAGGTGCATGGACTGGCCTTTTTCTCATTATCTCTGCATGAGCACCGACGCAGAGAACACGGCGGGACAGCTCGAGTGGCTGCAGTTGGAAATTGACCTTGGTTGGCTCCACAGGGAAGCGACCCGGAGACGCAGACTGCCTCACGATGATCACACGGCCATTCTGGAGGCTGGTCTTGTTCACAGAATGTGGTGAACGCCCTCCGGAGAAACCTCCGCCTCGAGTTAGCTGCACTCAATGGCCAACCATCTCGCCTTGTGGTCCAATAGGCAGGTACGTCAAAGCACCGATCTTCGGCTTGATCTGTCCGAAAATGTCTGTCAATTATTTCTAATTATCTTACATTTATGTTTTCTGAATCTCACTATAATTTCGTGCTTTTATTTTCTCTCGAAACTCTCTCTCCTTTGTGACTTCGCTTTCTCTGGATCTTCAAAAGGAGTACATAGACATCGCCTCGCCAGCTTGGTGTACCTGGCCATTCGGCCAGTGAGTGCCAATTTGGCCTTGACACCGCGCTAAGCCATCTTTCATGGCGGCGTCGAAACAAAACACCACGACCAGTGAGCAAGTCCGCGTTTGCAAACTCGCCTAACGGTCGCCGTTAGTGGACACCCCGTATCGGGCCTTCGTCGGGTCAACCGGTGTGTGTGTTCCATAACTCCATCGAGCAACCCTGTCTCGCCTGCAGCCTCCAGTCCCGTCCACGGCAGAAACTTCCAAGTTCGCGCACCTCGGAGTCCCACATGTCGGTCCGAGGTGAGAGAGAGAAACGGTGACGGGAGCCCACAGCAAGCCAAAAACCTTTCCGGTGTTTCCCGAGCAGCAGCCCCACGCTCCCAGCTGCCCGATTCAGGAAAGCTTCTAGAATCCATCCCTGAGCTCCACTTACACGCAGAAGATTCCACTCCGTCCTACCCCCGGCCAGCGGAGCTTCTTTCCGTTGGGCGTGTGTGACCGCCGTGTGACCCCGGATGCAGGCAAGGAGAGACACAAGGGGCTACAAAGGAGACAGCAGCGGCCGAAGGGGGGGGGCATCTCCGTGATACGCAACCCGCCAAACAACGCGTTGCAGTCATCTCGCCGCCAGGGCCCGTGACGGCGCACGACCTGACTCGGACTCGGGGCGTGACATCAGCGGTAGGTTGGAACGCGTTTGGAAACTCGAAGAGATGCCGCTGTTCCCCCGGGTGCCGGGCGTAGGGGAAGTTGACTCGGGGGGTTTGGGCCGGCAAGCTGGTACTTGGGGCGATGTAGCCGGTACGAGACTGGGCCATGCGGTGGCGGTTCGTGTGCGGGAGGCGAAACGCGGTCTCCGGTTTTAACTTGCGACGAGGACTTGTTTTCCACGTGCCGCCGTGGCGGTGCCGTTGCTTGGGCCGTTCGTCTGTTGTTCAGGGGGGTGCGTTGTGTGGGAGTACGGCGCCGGCGGTGCGTTGGTGATGCATGCCGTCAACTTGCTGCCTCGGGTGATCTTCGTGTCGGCTGCTGCGTCGTGCATGCCTTGGCATGCTTTGCGTTTTGGCGATTTCAGATGTGCTTGACGATTCGAGCCTCGGGCCATCCCAACCAGAGTTTTCTCCTTGCAGCTCATACACGCCGCAGTTGAGGCATTCAGCAGTAACACCATCAGTTCGGTGAAACACTTCAAGAACCGACGTCACTAGCCGATGGACTGCAGAGCGCCCTCTCGCAATGACTTCCTGGCCATGTCGTTGAATCACACATGGAGCATGTGGCAAAACGGACGGGCCCTCTCACACGTGGCATCTGATCTTTGGGGTCCTCCACGCACGTGCGCGTGAGACACACCTCCGCGGAAAACAGCGAAAAGACACCGTTTCTCCATGGCCCGTTCATTCTAGAATTCCGAGTTCATTGCGCTAGGACATTCGCGGCACGGGGTAGAGACAGTCTGTGCACACCAGACTTGAGATGAGATCTCTGTGTCGGTGGCTGGCTTTGGCGATCGTTGCTCGCAGGTTGGTGCTCCGATCTGATGTTGTGCTTTCGCTCGGGCCAGAGCGGGAAGAAGATGGGACGGTGATGTCAGTTGTTGACGGCTTCTGCCACTTGGATGCTGAAAGACACTTGAACGTGGCCTTTTCTCTAGAGGATTCACCAATATATTCATTTGTTTTTGGTTGTCCAACGGTGTGTCACAGACGGTGGTCCGTTTCGTCTTACAGAGGCCGTTTTCTTCTCTACCAAGAGCACTGACTGACTGACTGATGACGGGGCCGTGGGCTGATCCCAGACGTTTCCGTCTGCAGATTCAGCGCTTCTCAAAGGCACCAAGTGAGGAAGTATGCAGCGCAACGGCAGTAATACGAGGCTGTTGCTGGGTCTACCCTCTTCAATATTAGAGCTAGCATGACGACGAGAAGGGGAAGCAGGGTACCGAGAAGCTGAGTCGTGGATTAATACAAAGTATGCCTAAGAAAACAGTGACCTTCGGCTTCTCTGGGCTCCCCGTTAAACTTGGCTTTGGCTTGTATGGCTTTCAGGGCTACACTCGGGGTTCCATTCTTGAAGAGGCCCGCACGCAGGGTTCCCTGGGCACTCGCTGGACAGAAGAATCACGGACACCAAGCTGGCAATACATTAGTGGTCTCACCTTATACTCGTAGTAGGTAGGGAAGTTAAAGAAGAAACGAAAGACACAACGAAAGAGAGTGAATATACGTAGATGAATGGGAAGATAGAAGGTGAAGGAGGATAACCGTATAACCAAGATTACCATGTTAGTAGGTCAAACATGAGAAGAAAAATCAACAAGAGGAGACTAAAACATCACAAAGTCTAGGTAATCTTCGATTGCTATGGTGTACCTTCCATGTTGGCCATAAGGTGCTAGGCAGCTCGAACCATCATCGAGGCATCGGTGCCCCGGCTATCAACACTGAGAGGCAAGCCAAGTCGCAATTTGCAGACAGTCTTGTGATCTTCAAACAAAGCTAGAATGGGGGATGGACGTGTCGGACCGTGCGTTGAGTCTGTCGCAATGGCAGTCCGGGGCTTTGTTTACTCCGGAGTTGCCCCTTTTTGGCTTTGGTGTTGCCGAGTCTTGGCAGCGGTTCACTTACACCACGAACGCACAGTAACCGTCAAGTTTCTGATGGCTTATGAATCGGTGGCTTCAGGGCCACCACATCAAGCCAGTGTGTTGATTATTGTGCCTTGTCTATGACTGACCCTAGTTCAATAGGAAGATGATGCTGAGTATGCACCATGTACTCGTTGTTTCGCTTCCCTAGCATGCCTCTTCCGGACAAGCCCCTTGTAGAAGCAGTGACATCACGATAATTTTTCTCGACGCAAATATCCAACCGTGGTAAAACAGCCCAAGAAGGATAGTTTCTTCCCGGCAATACTTGTTTCATTGGCATTGCTGCCTGCTTGCTTCAAGTGAGCAACGGCCCTCTCTCTTCCTGCCAACTTCATTCCTCCGTCCTGACAAAACTCAGCTCTGCCAATTCTGTAATTGTTCCTTCTCCTCTTATCTCGCGATTTGTATGACGCTTACTTCAACCATCACCGATATCTCAGTTGCATACTCCATTCTATTCATCTTCATGCAACGTCACTCTCACGATTTCGGTCTTAGATTTCCGCAACCCAGGCTTGTTCAACGACTCAGGCAGCCTGGCTAGCAGAGGTAAGAAATTTGATCCAGTATATTTTGCGTTTCCATTGCGAGAGCGACATGGATTTGGGTTTTCTGTTCTTCATAGAAAGAAATCATCAGAGGATTCTGACCAATTCCCTTGATTGCTTTACAGGTTTCATCACTTCGCGAATCACGCTTCTGAGATACCGCGTTGGCACATATCGTCTCACCTTCACCTACTCTTTGCTTCCACAACTCGACACCGGAAGTGCTACTATTCTACGTCACCCGTTTCTACCGCCGATCTGAGTAAGATACCGTTTATCATGCTGCACAGCTTGCGTTCCAACGAAACCAGCAGCATAGGCAGAGCGACAGCCATGGAGACGGGCGACAAAGCCGACCTCCCGGTCGCGGAGCCAGCCAGTTCCGAGTTTGCGTGGAATAGCTGCGCCCACAACGATATCCGCACTCGAGTTCTGTGAAGCAGCAAGCTGTTGACGACGGCTTCACATACGCGCGCAAGATCTACAATCAGCTACAAGTATGCATTGATTCTGCCAGAGCAGGTCAAGCCGGCGCCTTTGATCCAATGGACGGCAATGCGATCAAGGCATGGATATGCGAGTTAGGTGAGCAGAACACCATCTATCTGTATTCTGTGCGCATTTGCTGACCCTGACACAGCAAAGCTGGAAGAAGAAAACAAGGGCCTTGAGACCCTGATCGGCGTCGCAGGCGTAACCGGAGCGGGCAAGACATCGCTCCTGAACGCGCTCTTGGAATATCCGGAGCTGCTGCCTTCCAGCAGCACCGAGGCGGCCACCGCCACCGTGTGCCGGATTGCGTGGAACCACGACGACACGCCCGACCACCAGTTCTGAGCCGAGATCAAGTTCCGCAGCAGAGACGATGTCGTCCAGGAGTTGAGCAGCGTCTTGGACGCCGTCAAGGACAGGAAGGCGCTGCGGATCCAAGACTTCGAGGATGGGAATGAGCGCTGCGAGGCGATGGACGAACCCACCGACATCATCACTAGATGCATCAGCAAGGTGTGCGCCGTGTGGCATCTCGACGCGGGAGAAACTTGAGGACATGGACCACACGGTCGAGTCAGTGCTGGCAGTCAATGGGCCGACCGTGGCGCTACTTAGACAGAACAAGGAGATTTGCTCCGCTGATGCCAACGAATTCTCCAGCGAGGTCAAGCCGTACCTCGACTCGACCCTGACGCCTGAGGGCATCATGGCCTGGCCTCTCATTGAGGAGGTCCGCTTCTACGTCACGTCGGACATTCTCAAGCGCGGGATTATTCTGGTAGATCTTCCGGAGCTCTCGAACATGGTATGGACTATTTCTTTAGAGTTTGAGTTCTCTACCCGACTAAAGTCTGTGAACAGATCGAAGACTGCGCTGCCGTGGCTGAGGGATACTACCAGAAGCTCTGCGTCACCGCCATCGTGACTCCCGCCATCCGCGCGGTCGACGAGAAGACGGGAGTTAAGCTGATGAACAATTACCAAAAGTTGCGTATGCAGTTCGACGGTAAGTATCACAGGGACAGCTTCTGCGTTGTCGTCTCAAAGTCAGATGATTTGGACTGCGACGGATTCTGTAAGTCATCAAGAGAGGCCAGACAAGATGTCCGGCTCCAGGCCGTGGCGGCCGAGATCAACTCCGTTTCCGGCCGACACAGAGAAAAGGACAAACAGCTAAGATTGCTGAAAGCGAGGTGGCAGCCATGGGGAGAAAGGCTGCCGCGCTCAAGGCGAAGACTTCTGCTGCTCGAGGGAACGGTAAGCAATCTTGGTAGTTCTCTCGTTTCTTTCTCCAATATCCTCTGGCTAACTTAGCAACCTTCAGTCAAAAATGAAAATAAGGTGACGAAGCTGAAGGATAAACGATATGAATTGACGAAGAACCGCGCAAAGCTAATTACTCAAAGGAAGAACCTCTCAAACGAGGTTGCTGTCCTGGATCGCACTTGGGCGACACTCGAGAGCAAGAGAGAATTTCTCTGCGTGTGGATTCGGAACAACTACATCAAGCGCAGAATCTGCACGGACTTTGCCCGACGCCAGAAGAAACTGGTCAGCCTCTCCGAGCACGACGGACAAAAGTACGACGGCTCGGTCGAGGTGTTCCCCGTCTGCGCCGCGGCATTCACCGACCTCCTGAAGGGGAAGAAGCCGCTGTACGGCTTCCCGTCCAAGCTATACACGGGCATTTCAAGGCTGCGCCAGTGGCTGGGCGAGGTCGTCTTCGTCTACCGCGAGAAGCACCTCGACTTGGTGCTGTGCGGGCTGCAGCGTCTCTACGACAACATCAGGTGCTGGTCCGACGACAACAGCAGCGGCACGGTGCACTTCTCCCGCGAAGAAGTCGAGCAGTACATCGAAGAAGTGCGCACGCACATCAACGACACCGCGCCCGACATCCTTCCCCCACTTCGACAGCACCTCCCAAGCAACCCTCTACCGCATCGAAGCCGAGTTCCACAGCAAGATCACCACCGCGATCCACGCGCTCTCCCAAAAACGCCTCGCAGATCCACCCGCTCTTCATCAGCGCCCTGCGCAGCAGCCTGCACCCGCTCTTCGCCTCGGCGCTGACCATCACCGGCCGGGGCCACCTGTCCAGACGGCAATCTCACCTGCGCGATGCACTAGCACGCGGCGCGGCGCGGCTCTTCCGCGACGGCTACGCGCGCCTCGACGCCGCGGCCTCGTGCGCCGTCGACCAGGTCCGCACCGCGCTGGGTAGGAAGGTGCGTCTGCAGAAGGCGGCCAAGGCGGTTGCGCTCGCGTGGGCGGCGCTGTGGCGCGCGCCCGGGAGGGAGGGGGAGGAGCGTGGGGGTGTTGGGGAAGGGGGTGGTGTGGTGATGGGTGGTGTCGGAGTGGGAGGTGTGAAGGGGTTTGGTGTGGGTGGTGAAAGGGGCGGCGAAGGCCGGCTGGACATTGGCACGGAGTTTGTCGAGGAGGTGGTGGGTGAAAAGGAGCAGAAGGAGGGAGGGGAGGGGGGAGAGGGTGAAGATGGGCTCAGTGAGATTGAGAGTGACTTGTCGATGGACGAGGATTGAGGGATGGCGGGAGGGACCTGAGTCAGGTCGAGGATGGGATGGTGTACGGCGCTTTGCGACGGTTCATGATGCTGCGGAGGAGTTCTTATCTTGCTCGACGACTTGCTGAAAGCGTTATTCTTCGCTTGGCTTCTCCGGATTTCAGTTCATCAGCACGCTTTCTCCTGAGTATTTTATTTACATCCATCACCGACGTCGGATTAAGACGATCCATTTGGATAGGTGCCTAGGCGACCAATTGCTAAGCGTTTGGCGCCTTATCGCCGGAGTGGGGGGTGCTTTAAATTCGTCGGCTTGGCAGCTCGAGACGAGTTCCGCGTTTGCTTCCTGCTTCCAGTCAGTGACACATATCAACAAACCCTGCTCATCGACCGGTCCTAATTGGCGCCGTACAGCATACATCACAACATCCAGCTCACTCAGTCAATGTCGGAATGGGGGCAGGGGCGCCAGAGGACGACCGCCGGTACTTCCACGGTATGTGACGACGCATTGAGAGCCAAAATTTCCGTAGACCTTCGGCTCATTATTCACTAGGAGACCGACCGCCTCCGCATGTGCCGGCACCCGTGGATACCGCGGAACCACAAGAGCCGCGGGCGTCTCACCACGGAGATGGCCGCTTTGAGGGCGTCGAAGGCAATGACGATGACGAGGGCGACGGCGACGGTGAAAGCGAGGGCGGTGAAGTGAGCCTGGCTCCGCCGTCCACCGAACACTCATCCACGCAGAAGAAGCGTAAGCGTCCGAACAGGAAGAAGCCCAAGAAGAAGGGCAAGGCGGCACTGAAGCAGACGTCGCCGCCGACCATCCCGGTGAGCCAGCTGTTCCCGTCCGGGGACTACCCCCAGGGCGAGATCCAACCCTACCAGCAAGCAACCGCCCGGACAACGGCTGCCGAAGCCCGCTACAACGAGCGACAGCGGCACTGGGAAGATCCCACTTTCCTGGAAAACTACCGCAAAGCCGCCGAGATCCACCGGCAAACCCGCCGCTGGGTGCAAGAAACCGCCAAGCCCGGCACTTCGCTGCACGACCTCGCCGTCGGCATCGAAGACAGCGTGCGGACGCTGCTGGAGAACGCCGGCCTGGAGTCCGGCGCGGGCCTCAAGTCGGGCATGGGCTTTCCCACAGGCCTGTGCCTCAACCACCAGGTGGCGCACTACACGCCGAACCCGGGCCAGAAGCCGGTGGTGCTGCAGCAGCAGGACGTGCTGACAGTCGACTTTGGCGTGCATATTGATGGCTGGATCGTCGATAGCGCGTTCACCATGGCGTTTGATCCGACGTATGACGACCTGTTGGCCGCGGTGAAGGATGCGACGAACACCGGGATCAAGGTACTGCACCAACGTCCCTTCATCTCCCTGCACCCTGAAACCACAACTAACATCACCATCCGCAGACAGCCGGCATAGACGTGCGTATCAGCGACGTAAGCGCGGCCATCCAAGAAACCATGGAGAGCTACGAGGTCACGATCCGCGGCCAGTCCTACCCGGTCAAGCCGATCCGCAACCTGTGCGGGCACAACATCGGGCGCTACCACATCCACGGCGGCAAGTCGATCCCCTTTGTGCGCAACCGCGACCAGACCAAGATGGAAGAAGGCGAGGTATTTGCCATCGAGACCTTTGGCTCGACCGGCCGCGGGTATACCGTCGACGACGTGGGCGTATACGGCTACGGCCTGCGCCACGACGCGTCGCTGCGTGTGCCTGTGGCGCTGGCGTCTGCGAAGCGCCTGCATAAGACGATCCGTGAGAATTTTGGCACGATTGTGTTTTGTCGGCGGTATTTGGAGCGTTTGGGCGTGGAGAAGTACTTGGCTGGGGTGAGTTTCACTCGTTACTCTCCTCCGCTGGGCAGCCAGACTGCTGGGTGTGAAAGGCGAGCGCTGACCGTTCCTGTTAGATGAACCACCTCGTTGCGAACGGCGTCGTTGAGGAGTACCAGCCGCTGATGGACATCAAGGGCTCCTACTCGGCGCAGTTTGAGCATGTACGTTCCACACGACCTCCTGATTCCAGCCAGCACAGAGGGCCAGACTGACAGTTACGTGCAGACCTTCCTGCTCCATGAGACGCACAAGGAGGTGCTCAGTCGTGGTGACGACTACTAATCCGCCAGCCAGGGCAATATGATTGGTTCAGGGCGTTTTGGTTTGTGGTGCTTGCAGTAGTAGTTTGTTTATTTGTTTTTACGTCCCTTGATGCTGGTTTTTTCCCCACCGGGGTTGTTTCCCAGCACCATGACGCGAATGCGGAGGGACTTCTTTATCGCAGAGCATGAGACAGATCAAGCCGATATTTACATACAGGCGTGTTGTGACTGCCCTTGGAGCGGGCGTTGCGGTAGTGCCCCTTACACGACCACCCACACACACTACCAGATCCTACATTCAGGCAACTCACACACAGCCCACCCTATCATTTCCTCCTCATCTCCGTGGCCCTTCTCAGCGCCTCGCCTGCCGACCAAACCCAAGAAAAGCCCTCTTGATAGCACCCCTTAGACAAGAGGCTAGCGTCGTGTGCCGTTGGGTGACGACAAGTTCGACGTGTCAGCAGGGCCCGGCGCCTGGCCGGGCTGGGTTTCAACGGTTCAGTTGTCAGCTCTGGGCTTGGGAATCGTTGAGGACCGAAGTTGGTATTCGGCCTGTGTTGAGCAGGCCGATTTGATGACCGGACATCAGGAACATGGCGGCGGCATTGCTGTCAGCTAAACGGCAAAGGCGGTGAGCCCGCCGTTGTTGCCGTCCGTTGTTTCCGAAGACACGGTGGTGTAGTGTGATGTGTTTGACGTTGTAGACAAGCTCGTGCCTGAGTGGGTAAGATATCCCGATGCGCAATACCTGCGCGGGCAACAAAACGTCGGGGTTCGAGGCATGGATGGCAGTTGCGCCGCGCATTCCCAATACGGGGATGCCACAGTGAGTTGCTGCCAGCAGGGTCTCTCACGGCTCGGTCTCTCGACGCTGTGGGGCTGGCAGGTGATAGAGATCACCAGTGGCCAGCTGCTCGTTGACAAAATCCATGGGCCACTTGGCATACTCCCTGTACTCGTCGGGCAACGCGTCGGCAACGCGCCGCATCCCTATGGATATTGTCAGCCTTGATCTCGCTTGACATATGACTGCCCAAACAAAACGAAACCCTAGTACTTCCATGATAGAAAGGGGGGAGGTGGGAATGCAAAAAGGGCACGGCTCAGGAGTTCGCGACTTACAAGTGATGCAGACTCTCTCACGGTAACCCCAACGCCGCCCATACCGGCCGAGAGCGATGTACCCGATGGCAAACTCGATGAGCATGAAATGGATCAAAAGCAGCTGCGCCGGGTAGTTGGTTGGGTCCATAAACGGGAAATACTCCTCGTTGCTTGCGAGGGTGACGACCCGATAGTGGGAGGCAAATTCGGCGAACGCTGTTGTACGGGTGGCGTCAGTACGGCGATATCGCCCTGGAAGATAGGTGCAAGAATAGCTGAGAAGCGACCGCGGGAGATGCTACTAACCATCAGGAGCAGAAATCCGAGCCAGCTTCACGACACGCTCTGTCGAAGCCATGAACCTGATCTCGAGCGGGTTCGTGCAGAGGGGCGCCAGCGCCCGCAGCGACTTAAGAAAGTCATCCAGCAATATCTCATGATTCGTCCCCAGCGCCACCGGCCCGGCGCCGATGAACTTTCTGACGCTCTGGGCGTAACCCGCCCTGGAGAAGTCTCGGAAGAGCGAATCGTCCCGGGCCAGCAACGAGGTCGTGCCGATGAGGTGGCAGCCCTTGATCAGGGAGAAGAACTCGGTCATGCCCTCGGGCATGCACGAGGCCTGAAAGGCCAGAGCAAACATGGCGGCAAACCGGGCATCGGCCTCGGCGGTGGAGCGGGCGGGCGTGCACAGGACTTTGTTCAGCGACTGCAGGGCCTGCACGCGGTGGGCCAGGGCGTCGGACTCGAAGTCGCCGCCGAAGACGGCGAGGTGCGAGGCGGCCATGCCCAGCATGGCGTGCATCAGGTAGTCGTGCTGGGCAGCGTGTCAGTAGTAGCCTTCGAGGGGAAAACAACAGAACCAGGGGCGACAGACACTGTGAGACAGCACGGCGACGTTCCGCCACAGCTCCTCGCCCATAAGCGGCAGCGGCGGGTAGCCGGCCACCAGAAAATGATGGAAGAAGCGCAGGTCGGTATAGCTGAACATAGTCGGCGAGTCCGCCAGCGGGGCGGCGGGTGAGGCGATCAGGGCGAGGGCAGCCTCCTTGGCGGAGCGCGGGCGGGCGTCCGGGTAGGCGCAGACGAGGCCGATGCGGGTGCAGTTTTCACACTCGGGCTGGGTCTCCTGGCACTTGACCTTGCGGCGCTTGCAGTTGAGGCAGCCGCGGCGCGACTTGGTGTGGCCTTTGCGCGGGATGGGCTTGCGGCGGATGTGCAGGCGCATCAGCTCGGCCCCCGCCGACGACGCCGGCGGGGTATCGGTGGACGACGACGGGCCTGAGTCCGGCGAGTAGCCGGCTCCGAGCTCCACTATCTCCGCATCGTGCTCCGGGTCCATCGTCTGAAGTACGGATACGTGGACGGTAACTGGTAAAGGTAATGCTCTCCACTGGGTGGGCCTGAAAGAAAAGCTTAGTAGGTGAGTAACGAATCAGTCAGTCCGCCGAGACCTCGATTTTGTTGTCGCCTCTCGCCGCGGACACGGGGTTCTTTTCGACGATTGTGTGCGGTGCCGCACTGCTGAAGGTGAGGCACAGCCGTGATTTTGATAGCCTTCCAGCCTTCCAGCCTTCCCGTTTCCAGGGGTCCATTGGATCGCGAGTGGACCAAGAGGAGCCACCCTCGGCTGGAGCCGGAATTTGTGATTCGTCCCTGTTCGAGCTGTTGCTGACGCCGACATCGACAATGCAACAACGTGGGAGGCCGCTGGGTAAGGCTAATTTAATGCAGCTGTTGTCCACCACTCGTCGCAGCGTCAGGCTGCGTTCTGCTTTGGTTCGACTCGTCATCTGCTTGCGTGGGCTGCCCGGGGTCATCGCAGTTAACGTTACTCGTAGACTCAGAAGGAAAAACAAAAAGAACGATGAAGAGGCTGCTCCTACCTAGCTGCAAGCGCAAGATACATAGTACTCCGTACTTGGTGCCCTCAATTTCGCAATACGAACCACACTCCCTACCGGCAACCAGGTTAACCTTATCTCACCATCCACCTCAAGAGGTCCGTTTAAGGCGCCTGTCGAATGGGCGGAAGTGGTGGACTGTTGCCTGCCAAGCCGGTCTAGAAGTGGTCGAGCAGGGGTGGGTGCCTAATGCGCTCTACGTCATCGTCGCACAACGAGACCCTTTCAACAACGGCAGCTCCGCCAAACAGGCCTCGGCTGGTCACTGATCAATGGATGGGAGTCGTCGTCATCGTGCTGCTAGTAAAGCTCCATGTTACGTACCAGGCAACATAGTATATCGGTCAAGAAACTCACTTCGTGCTCATTTCTGCCCTTGACCTCCATTTCGCAGGTTTGAACAGAGTCGAGTGCTCAAGGCAAGAGGTGAACTGCGAGAGAATTCAGTTCCGCCCTGCTCCATTCTTCACCCAACTTGATTCATCTGATCTGGCCGTCATCCGAGTTGGAGCTCGTCAAACAAGACCCGAACCGCGGCCGGCCATCGCCGTTACACAATCTTCTACCGAGGCACGCCGGGGTCCAAACAGCCGAAAAAGTGCCCTTGTTCAGCGCCATCAGTATTCGCTTCTCTGCCGCCGAGTATAAAAACATTGATAACGCTAGAAGGGAAGTGCGAGGCTGAACATCTTACCAAACATTGGCACAAATCCGCAACATGCCGCACACCTACATCACAGGGCCGACGCCCCTGCACAAGGTGCAGACACCGCCCTACACGGTCGAGGCAGCGGGTGCTGAGCCCGTCGAGGGCGAAACCATCCCGCGTCGCCACCCCAAGGCCAAGGATGGCCTGATCGAGCGGCCGGCTCCCGGCGTCTACACCACTTTCGACTTGCTCAAGCGGAGCGCCGAGAGATACGGCGACGAGCCCGCCATCGGCAGCCGCAAGCTGATCCGCACTCACAAGGAGAAGAAGAAGGTGCCCAAAGTCGTCGACGGCAAGACCACCGAGGTCGACAAGGAGTGGACCTACTACGAGCTCTCCGACTACTCGTATCGGACATACCGGGAGTACTTCTCTCAGGTCCTCCAAGTCGGCGCGGGACTGAGGAAATTGGGGCTCAAACCCAAGGACAGACTTCACATCTTTGCGACTACAAGGTAGGCTCATTGCTACTCTACTGCAGCAAGAACTTCCTTCCTGACTCGGAACACAGCCCACAATGGCTGGCGGTAGCACACGCCTGCTCTTCGCAGTCTATGGCCATCGTCACCGCCTACGACACCCTCGGTGAGAGCGGCGTGGAGCACTCACTTGTACAGAGCGAGGCCAACGCCATGTTTGTGGACCCCCACCTCTTCAAGACGGTCAAGAAGCCGCTCAAGAAGGCGAGCTCCGTCAAAGTGCTTATCTACAACGATTCCACCCACCTACCCGTGTCCGAGGATGAGCTCGCCAAGTTCAAATCCGCCCACCCCGACATCACCGTCGTCTCCTTTGAGGAAGTGCGCGCATTAGGCGAGGAGAACCCGAAGGAGCCAGTTCAGCCTGGCCCCGACGAGACATACTGCATCATGTACACCTCCGGCAGTACCGGTCCGCCCAAGGGCGTACCCGTGACCCACGCCGGGTTTGTAGCCGCCGTCGCGGGCCTGCACACCGTCGTGGAAGAGGTTGTCACCCACCAGGAATACGTCCTTGCGTACCTTCCACTCGCCCATATCTTCGAGCTGGTGCTCGAGAACCTGGTCATCTTCGTCGGCGCCACGCTGGGTTACGGCTCCCCGCGCACGCTCGCCGACACGAGCATGCGCAACTGCGCCGGCGACATGCGGGCCTTCGCACCCACCATCATGGTCGGCGTGCCCCAAATCTGGGAGACCGTGAAAAAGGGCATCGAAAGCAAAGTCAACGCCTCAAACCCCCTGCTCCGCACCCTCTTCTGGTCCGCGTACCACCTCAAGTCTTTCCTCACCCACTACCACCTGCCCGGCACCGCCCTTCTCGACAGCACCGTCCTCAGCCCCGTGCGCGCCACCACCGGCGGCCGCCTGCGCTTCATCGTCAACGGCGCGAGCGGCATCGCCCACCCGACCCAACTCTTCCTCTCCCTCGTCCTCGCGCCCATGCTCAACGGCTACGGCCTGACCGAGACCTGCGGCAACGGCGCGCTCAGCAGCCCGCTCCAATTCACCCCCTCCTCGGACGCGATCGGCCCCATCCCCGCCGCAGTCGAAATCAAACTCGTCTCCCTCCCAGAACTGAACTACTCCGCCTCCTCCCACCCACCCCAAGGCGAAATCCTCATCCGCGGCGCCCCCGTGCTGAAGGCCTACTTCAAGAACGACGCCGAGACCGCCAAAGCAATCACCCCCGACGGCTGGTTCCGCACGGGCGACATCGGCGAGTTCAACCCGTCGGACGGCGGCCACCTGCGCGTGATCGACCGCGTCAAGAACCTGGTCAAGCTGCAGGGCGGCGAGTACATCGCACTGGAGAAGCTCGAGGCCGTGTACCGCGCCGGCGGCGCCAGCGTGGCCAACATCATGGTGCACGGCGACAGCTCGTGCTCGCGGCCGGTGGCGGTCGTGGCGGCGAACGAGAAGGCGCTGGGGAAGTTGGCGAGGGAGGTTGGGGTCGGAGAGGGGGAGATGTATAAGGATCAGAGGGTGAGGGGCGCGGTGCTGAAGGAGTTGCAGGGTGTTGCGAGGAAGGAGGGGTTGAGCGCTATGGAGACGGTGGCTGGGGTGGTGTTGGTGGAGGAGGAGTGGACGCCGGCGAATGTGAGTGTTTCTCGCCTTCTCGGCTTTCCCCTATCTACGTTCCAATGCGAGTTTCTTACCGGGAGCTGGATGCTAACTCGTGTGCTTCTGCAGGGGCTTGTGACGGCTACGCAGAAGGTGAACCGCAAAGCGATCCGGGAGAAATACGCTGCGCAGATCAAGGATTGCGTGGACGGGAAGTAGGATGGCGGCAGCTGAAGGCGTATGGCTTATTCATTCTGTGGTTGTGTGCATCGTTTGGCGTTGTCCAGGGCCCTTGCCAGAGGCGTACGGACATCGGGAGCCTCGATCTGTCTTCAGCATCTTACCTACCACATCAAGCGCTGCCTGACACCAAAAAAAAATTTGACCATCCTGCCGCGAAGCCAGGTGACGACAAATTGTAAAGCAGTTTGGTATCAGGAATCAATGGCCGCTATATACAAACCTTGAGCGCCATGCTTTGTCCGATCTTCCCTTGTCGCTCCAATGCATAGGACCTCCAGGTAAAAGATGATGGATATCGCGCAAATAACAGCTCAGAACTCAGCCTCCCGTGCGCTCGCGTGCGAATCATCTTGTAACATCTCAGAAAGTTGCTCTCCACGCAGCTGGAACCATGCCCGTGCTGTCGTATAACCGCGCTTCCTATCCAAAAACCCCTGTGCTTGCACACACGCCAGGCCCCCCCCCCCCCTTCACCTTCTCTCAGCGGCGTGCCACTCCGCAATCTGAAACCCCATCAAGTCCCCTGCCGCCGATAAAAGATCATATACGCCGACGCAATCCCCTTCTGATACATCGCCTCGGTATCATCACCGCGGCCCTGCGCACCGCCAGCACCACCAACCGTCCCAATCCTCACGCGACTGACGACATCATCATTGCACTTGAACCAGTCCGCCGGATCGCGCGACGTCTCGTCCTGCACATAGCTGTAATAATGCCCGCCGTTGATGCCCTGCCCCACATGCACGGTCACCGCATAGCAATCATACAGCATGCGCCCGGCAAAGTGGCGACGCTCGGCGGGCGCGTCCGGGTCCGGCTCGGCGCAGTACCGCGTCAGGTCGAGGTCGCGGACGGGGAAGCGCACCTTGGTGTGCAGTTTCCCCGACGACCTGCTGGACAGGCCCAGGAAGCTGCCGCCGCCGTCGGTCTCGAAGCGGTTGAGGCAGAAGACCAGGCGGTCCGGCAAGCGAGCAAACTTGGCTTTCCGCGAGCGGCCCGGCCGGTGGCATGTTTCGCAGACGAGGTCGTCGAAGAACTCGGATGTCTGGTGCTTGGCCAGCAGGCTGTCGAGGTCGGTCTCGTCGCCCATCCCCGCCAGGCTGAGGATCCAGACGTCGCAGGGCTGGAAGAGGCGGAGTTCCTGCTGGCAGCCGCGGTTGTGGCAGCGCGAGATGAACACCTCAAGCCCGCGGAAATATTTGTCGACGATGGAGGCGCTGGTCTTGGAGTGCTCGCGCCAGTAGTCGACGGCGTTCTGGATGACGCCGCCGTCCTTGGGCGTGTAGGGTTTCTCCTCCTTAGGAGGGCTCCGGTCGCGGCGGATGTTGGTCTCGTCGTGGATGTTGTCCAGAACGAATGAGTAGAACTCCTGGGCGTCTTGCTGGGCTGAGCCTCCGAAAATGTCGCAGTCAGGCTTCTGTCTCCCGTCGGCCGTTTTGGAGTGAATGTGATAAAGATACGACTGGAGTCTGTCAGCAAACGGACCATCACATACCCCAAGATCCAACGAGGGAAACGCACCATGAACGTTTTGGGCGCCAGTGACTTGAAGGTGCCCTTGTTGAGCCACTGGAACACATCGGCCAAGATTTTGGTCAGGAGCTGCGGATTTTGTATCCTCTCGTCTGGCCGGGCGGGGACCTTGTATGAGTCCTTCCATGACTCCGTCCATAACTCCCTTGCAAACCCTGGTGTGGCAAACAGCGCCTGAAGCGAACTGTTCGCGAAGCAGAAAACACCTGGGTTCTGCAGGCCAGTACGATTCGCCCGCACTCCGTCGCTGACCTTGACCGAAGCCTTCTGGGCCATGGCAACAGCGCTGTCCTCGACTTCGGCAAGCCCACTGTAACTCCTACGGGGAACCGCCGGGGGCGGCCGCGTGGGCGGCGAAGGGAGAGAATCGTAGTGACTCTCATCGCGAGAGATGCGCCGTGGAAAGGGCACCTGGGGTTGGCTGGTTCCCGGACTAACAGGAGAGGCCATGGATTCCTTGAGCTCCGAGATTGGTGGAAACCGCCGAAGGAAATCCTCAGTCGTCCTGATGGGAGAAATCGTCCCGGCGTCCGCAATCGTGTCCTCCCAGCGCTTCGCCTCGGCGGGGTCCTGAATGGGTCGCATCGTGTACCGCTGGCGTGGCGTCAGGAATGACTTGGCCAGAGGGGTCACTGAGGGCTTCTTCGAAGTAGTCGTCGACGACGACTGCAGACTCGCAGAGCCTACTAGGCTCGTCCAAGCGTCGAGACCACCCTGCAGCAGCCTTGGGCCCGGTCCCGGCCCTGGTCCGTTGACAAAGTCGTATCGGCTGAGTGCGTTGAAAAGGCCAGAAAGAGCACGTTCTTCGCGTGCCTGTGGGTTGTCCGGTATGAGCGAGGAGCTCTGGTCATAAAACACCACCAAGTCAAATTCGTGGCGCTTCTCAAACAGCAGTTGCTCGGTTGCGGGTGCAAGAACCATGCTATCGGCAATTTGATGCGCAGATATATGTGGGCGTGACAACACCTCGGGCTCGAGACAAATGGTGGCTTGTGACATAATGTGGCCGTAATCGAACTCCTCTCGACTCCTGACGTCAATCAGCAGAACCGTGAAGTCTCTGGCACCGGCCCGCATAAAACGGAGTAGGTCGTCGACTGAGATGGCAATGCCATCTGGGACAGACAACTTCGTTCGCTTCGCTGGAGTGCTGTTGGACCCAGGTGTCTGGTTGGAAGCTGAGCTTTCATCAGCAGCAAGAGCTGGCCTGCTACTTCTCGTAGCGGTGAGCGAAGCTGTGGAGTTCGTCCTCGTGAACATGGCTCGAGGCGCGCTCGACGGCAGTGCGGCGGTTTCGCTCGAGATGGTGCCTCTCGCCGGGTTGTAGATGGCGTCTGGTAACCTCGGCATCTGAGCGACGACCGCAGCCACGGGTACGGTTGGGAAAACCGCTACCGGGGGAGCCGTCACCGGGGACTTTTGCGGCTCTGGCATCTCTGGCACTACGATTGGTCGTGTTCGAATGCGCGGGTCTTGCATTGCGTTGACGGCACCCGCCCGCAGGTTCGCAAAGCGCTGAACGAGATCCTGGCCCTTAACCGTGCCCACGGCGTTTCCTTGAAGCTTCTGCGGTTTGGGATGCACCGCTGGTTTGGCTTTGGCCGCAGGTGACGCAGGAGGAGTAGCAACACCGTTCTCCTGCACGACCAAACCGCCATTCGCGGTGCGACCTACGACAGACCCGTCCCTCGTCCCCGCCCCAGCTGGCCCATTCACAGAGTTCCCTGCTGAGCCTGGTCTCGGGACCGTTGGCTGGACACCCGAGATGGCATTGTCGGCCTTTATTTGCTGTTTGATGGCCTCGAAGTCGCCGTGAATGGCGCTAACTTGGCGCATGATCCGCTGGTAGCGCTCGAATTGAGCCTTGTTGTCTCGCTGGAGCGAGACCCACCCTTTGTTCTTCTTCAGGATGTCCACCAAGACGATGTTGGTCCGGATGTAGTCCTGTAACGCCAGATCGGGTCGACCAAAGCTCTTGGACGATTCGGCCTGCCTTAGATATGTCTCGGCGATCTGCAGGATCTTCTCCACCGGGGCGTGGGCGTCGACAGCAGGGGTGACCGAGGTGATGTCGTCGATGTGCGGCAGCGGTCGCTTCCCCCCTTTCGCCCCATAAGCCTGCCCGTCACGCCCCGCGACAGGTGCAGACGCTGCATGGTTCACCACAACGCTCGACCCCGCCATCGCGGGCGGGTAGAAACGCAACTCTGCCCCTCGTCAACTGGCGCGATGAGGCTTCAAGGCTGAATTGATGCCAGGGCGGGGCGGTGGAAAGGAACCGGGCGTTCGACCGAAATGCCAGCTATAACGTGATCATGGCTTGAGGTTGAGCTTGGAGGGTGATGCCGCAAGGAAGGATCGATCTTCGAAGTCAGCTTAGAACAAGTGCAGAGTGGAAGCTGAGGAGAGTCTGGCTCGAGCGCGCGCTCCAACTGGGTCCCAGCCGAGAAGTTGGTTTCTTTGTTGGAGCGGGAGCGTCTTTGTCGCACGGCTAGCGGATCCCCAGCAGCCGTTGATATGGCCAGCTTGCGTGTTTGCTGTCTTGCAGGTCGGTCGTCGTTGTTCGGTGTGGGGTTGTGTCTGGGGAACCACTTGTACCTCGCAAGGTTCCTGGCAGCCCCCGCGGGACGCGCTGCTGTGACGAATGCGACATGCGACGGTACGGTACGGTACTTTTCGAAGCTTGGTAGTGGCTTAGGTATCTTCTTAATCAACTAACGACAAATCACACTTGAGGGAAGCGATCATAGGTACTTCAAACGACATGCCAGGTCAGAACAAAGAATGAAGCCGAGACGAGAGTATTATTAGCTTGATGAAAGAAAAGACAAGTCAGGAAGCAGTTCTCTCAGCTGTAAGGCAGTCTTATCTGGAAGTTGCAGTTTCGAGGCCAGGTGTATTTACGGACGTCATCAGTTCGCAACTTCAGGTGGTGTTACACTTTGACCGGCTGTAAAATACTACTCTACATCGCTGACTCAAGTCCGTACCGCGTAACGCAGCTTGCTCGAGAATACGCTACGGCGGGTCAAGAAGTGGGGCCACGCTTACACAGTACAGGGATGGATTGGCAACCACAAGCTCCTGACCCCAGGCCATACGTAACCAACGGCAGGCAGCTCCCGATGCACTTTCAACATTTCAACACTCCAACCCTCCAGTCTACACCATCGCCGCGTCAGTCGTCGACGTACATGCGCTGCTAGACCGCGGCTGTTGGATGTTACTCTGCCACATTTACACTGATTCCACGAACCCAGCGGACGACCTTACATTTACGCGGGCCGACGAGCTCCCTGCGGACCCGACACTTTGACGTCGGCCGACCCCAGAGCTACCACTCCGCCCAGCTACGCCAAAACAACGCTTCTGCCCTTCCCTACAACCGCTGCCAACATGATGGGATGGTGGTCGTCTGGGGCCAACAGCGCCCTCGATGAGCAGATAGAGAAGGCCACGAGCAGCAGCCTGTAAGTGCAGCCGAAGCAAACGCCGCTGAGGGCATGCTAAATGCCGGCAAGCGCACGGAACTGACTTGTGTCCACGCGCAGTGAAGATATCGCCCTCAACTTGGAAATATCCGACGTGATACGATCGAAAACGGTGCAGCCAAAGGAGGCGATGCGCTCGCTCAAGAAGCGCATCAACAACAAGAACCCAAACACCCAACTCAGCGCCCTGAATGTAAGGCTTGGATCCTCTCGGGCGCCACGGACATGGCTTTGGCTGACTCGTTTGACTAGCTCACCGATACCTGCGTCAAGAATGGCGGCGCACACTTCCTCGCCGAAGTTGCGTCCCGAGAGTTCATGGAATGCCTGGTGTCGCTCCTCAAGGCGGTCGGCCCTGGGACGACGAATACCGAAGTGCGCGCCAGGATCCTTGAGCTCATCCAGTCCTGGGCCACGGCAACTGAGGGTCGCTACGAGTTGGGATATATTGGTGAAGTGTACAGGACACTGCAGCGCGAGGGTTTTCAGTTTCCCCCGCGGGTCAGCGTTGCGAGCAGCATGATCGACAGCAGCGCGGTATGTTGGTGTGCGGCTTCTCCCGCTTGGTCATCCGCTGACGTTTTGTAGCCCCCCGAATGGGTCGATTCCGACGTCTGCATGCGATGTCGCACTGCATTTACCTTCACGAACCGGAAACACCACTGCCGCAACTGCGGAAATTGCTTCGACCAGCAATGCTCAAGCAAAAATCTCCCACTTCCTCACCTCGGCATCATGCAACCAGTTCGTGTGGACGATGGCTGCTACTCAAAGCTCACAGACAAGTCTTCTCGAGGTGGCGGAATTGGCCAGGAGCGTTCTCCTACCTTTCCCTCGTTTCCGAACAAGCCTCGGGTATCCTCGATGCAGCCGCGGAATGCGCGAGTGGACGATGGGTTTGACGAGGATCTCAAGAAGGCGCTAGCGATGAGTCTGGAGGAGGTCCAGAAGCATTCCCGAGGCTACGTTGCTCCCACGGTGAACGTACCGGCAGCGAGTCAGCCAAAACTGAACGGGCACTCCGCGCCTAAGGTTGTCGAAGAAGAGGATGAAGATCTCAAGGCCGCCATTGCTGCGTCGCTGGCGGATATGGAGGAGCAGAAGAAACGGCATGCTGCAGCGCTAAAGGAACAAGCATCGACTGTGGCGTCATCGTCATCACCTGCCCCGTTTGCTCTTCCGAAGAACGACTACGAGCTCACGCCGCTAGAGGCGGAGAATATCAATCTCTTCTCGACGCTCGTCGACCGGCTGCAAACGCAGCCGCCAGGGACTATCTTGCGCGAGCCGCAAATTCAGGAGCTCTATGACAGCATCGGTACTCTGCGGCCCAAGCTGGCTCGGACGTATGGCGAGACGATGAGTAAACATGGTAAGTTTGCAGAGGAGAGGGTCTTAGAACTTTGCTGACCAGCTCAGACACGCTTCTCGATCTGCACGCGAAGCTTTCCACGGTGGTGCGTTACTACGACCGCATGCTCGAGGAACGGTTGTCCAAGGCGTACAGTCAGCACAGCATAGGGGGCTATAACCTTCCGCCGCCTCGGCAAGCTTCAGGCCCCTATCCCTCATTACAACCTAACGCAGCCAACGCTCCGGGTCAAGCAGAGAACTTCTACACTGGCGAACAGCAACAGGACTACAGCCGCCCCGTGGGGCACCCGTCGTACCCTCCACCTGCACCGCAACCGCAGTATTCCGGAGCTTACGACAAGCGGGGCTCCGTCGCTGGCCCTTCTAGCAACCAATATCCACCATACCAGGCGCCTCAACACACCGGAAGCTGGGGTCCCGGCCCAGCTTCCCAGGCACCACAATACAACCCACAACCCAGCTATTCCCCGAACGAGCCCGCGCCCCCGCAAGGCCAAGGCCAGATGCAGCAGCAGCAAGCATCCACCCCGGGGCAGCTGTCGGCGCCGCCAGCAGGCGACTCCTCCGGCACGACCCCCACCGCCGATCCAAGCGCGTCCTTCTACTTCA
The DNA here is from genome assembly GCA_023628555.1 of Chaetomiaceae sp. R4402. Classification (NCBI taxonomy): domain Eukaryota; kingdom Fungi; phylum Ascomycota; class Sordariomycetes; order Sordariales; family Chaetomiaceae; species Chaetomiaceae sp. R4402. The sequence continues at coordinate 265,333 of JAMAKO010000015.1, read as the reverse complement.
ACTCGCCACCCCAACAACACCTCCACCCCCAGCAACACCAAACACAGCAACAGCAGCAGCAACAACAACAACCCCCGCAGCCCATCTCCCCACCCGACCCCGCCATGTCCCCCTACCCCAACCTCGCCCAGTCACCGCACCCGTACCAGCCTTCCCTCCCGCAGACACCGGCGTCTATTGCTGCGCAGCCGTCCCAGCCGCCGCCACAGGCTCAGCAGCAGCCGTACTGGCAGCACTCTGCTGCGCAGCAGACGCCGCTTCCGCCGGTGTGGCAGCCGCAGCAGCAGCAGCAGGCTCAGCAGCAGGCGCAGGGTCAGGTGCAGGGCCATCCTGCGGCGCCTCCGGCGTATCTGGGGTATGCGCAGGAGGCGTTCCCGGCGGCGCCGGTGCATGCGCCGAGACAGCCGGTTGTGGAGGAGAGTTTGATTGATTTGTGAGGGGATGGTCCTTTGTGAGGGGGGAGGGGAGGAGTTGGAGTGGGATGAGATTCGGCTGTTGGGGTGAGAGAGGATATTCGAGGGATGAGGGGTGAGGGATGCTTGCTTGCTTATAGGGTAGGGCCCGTCTGTATCTGTGGAAGGAGTTCATGGAATGGGTACGTGAGGTCTTGTTGTGCTAGGACGCGTAGATGTGGTTTGTATGTGGATGGAGTGGGGAGATTAGTCAATATGGATGTTGAAGGTGGTTTGAGCGATGGACCGTGTGATGACACTCGCTGCTTTGTGACGAGGTGATACAAGCACTCCAGGGCGCAAATGCGGAAGTCCTGGCTGGACTGCCACGCGTCAGCGCAAGTAGGGTCGAAGCTTGTCACCTTGGCAGAAAAGAAAAGATGGTAGGTCCTTCGAGATGTTCCATTCCGTTTTCTTATATTTTCTTCTGCTACTTCTTGTCTTGTGAGATAAACTCCCAAAAGTCTGAATTTGCGGCGGTGTGTTGGTGGACGACTTGAACATGTGTCGTTGGAGCAAAACTGACAGAATACCCCGATCGACATGCCGCAGAGCGAGCTGGTGCAATGCGGTAGGACTACAAATTCTCACATACATATCCTCTTCAGCGGCACCGTCGAGCTGACAACACTGGTGATTAGAGTTTTCACCGGAGGACAGCCATCCCGGCCCCAAAAATCCATGGGTACAACCTAGATAGTGGCGCTGCACAAATGCCATTCCTATCTACTGCTCGAACACATCGAAGGTCATAGCAGGGACCATGGGAGGCCTGCAGTACCACAAGCCCTGCGCTTGCCGCTACCCATCACGCGGGCAGGACCTCGTCAGCCGAGCGGGGGATTCCCACGCGCGCGCGCTTCACTTCTTGAGCTTGGTGGAACCAGTCTTCTGCTTCTTGGGCTTGGTCGAGCTGGTCTTCTGCTTCTTGGCAGAACGACCCTTCTTGCGCAGACCCTTGGTGGTGGTGAGATCGGCGTCCCCGCAGATGCAGCAAGTAACACCTGTGGTCTTGGGGTCAGCCGGAGTGGGGGTGCTGTATCATGAACGGGAGTAGAGGAGGTACGCACCAGAAGTCTCATCTTGGACCATGGCCCAGTCAGCGTCGTCAGCCTCGGAGCTCATTTCGAGGTTGCCACTCTCTGTCCCTTTGTCGTCATCATCGTCGAGGTCAATCAGCTCGAAGCCATCCATCACATCGATCCAGACATAGTAAAGCTCCTTCTAGGAATCTTTTTGTTGTTAGTGATTCGCTGCTCCGATATCTGAGGGGAACAACGGACCTTGCGTGACGGTATCGGTGACGTCGGCTGACTCCAAGTCTCCAACACCAAGAAAGCCGCGCATGTAGCGGTATAGACCGTGGAGGCGATGTCTGGCCTGCTCGTTGGGAACACCAGGAGACATGGTCACTATGTTTCCCGGAAGCCGTCAGAAGAGAAGGCCGGCGGAATCTAAGAAGGTCGGCTTTGCATATACGGAATGACGCGATGGGAGAGGGTGATCGTGTTTGTGCAGAGATAGCTTGCTGAGAGGAGTGCGTGGCACCAAAGGTGGATGGTTGGTGGGTGGTTGGCTGGGTGACAAGTCTGAGACAACCGACCTTGTGTGTGTATGTGGGAAGCAGCTAGGTACGTAGGACGGCCAGTACCCTGGGTGGCTGTGTAGCAAGCAACAGGCAGGATTGTAATTTCCGATGAGGACGGGTTAAGAAGCAGAAGCAGGACTGCCACCGATGTTATTGTTGATAGGGTGGGGGGACGGTGGGGTGAAAGTCCGGTTCAGAGGCTCAATACCTGTAAGTTTGGTTCTAGCTGCAAGTGCCGGGCTCATGGACTGCTTGACACTGTGCACAAGACGTTTGAGACACGGAGCGCCGAATTGCAATGAAGGGCCATGGGCTTGTAGCCGAGGGGTTGTCAGACATACTCTCTCGGGATTGGTTGAGGCGTGTTTCGGCGCTGCTACCGATATCCTACCTTCCTACCTACCTTCCTACCTACCTACCCTCCTAGGTAGTTTCGCCCAAGCCAATAACGACGTGCCGGGAGGGCTCGTGGCAGCATCTCAGGTCGGGAGGAGCGGGGACGGATCGGCCGACGCGGGGATTGGCCGCCGACGCCGGAGCGGAGCTCTCGGCATCGTCCAAGCCGGGGCAAGGGGGTGGAGTTCCCAGATCCGGGGCGATTCCTTGGTTTGTGACTCACGACAACTCTTACTCTGAACTCTCTCTGTCTCGGATTTCAAATCTAAGTGATCTGCCGTTCGGCTGCTCTTATTTCTTCATCACTGCACTCTGTTAGCTTCTACCTGGACATCGCGGCAATATCTCACCGAACGGCGCGCCACTTACACCATCGAGGATCTACGTCATCACCTCTGTCCACCCATCACACCACCACCATCACCCTTCACAATGCCAACCTACATCCATCTCGTCCGCCACGCGCAGGGCGTGCACAACCTCAACCGCGCCAACCACTCCATCCCCGACCCCGACCTAACCCCCCTGGGCCGCGACCAATGCACGCGGCTGCGCGACACCTTCCCGCAGCACAACACTATTACGCACCTGCTCGCCTCGCCCCTCCGCCGCACAATTTACACCTGCCTGCTCTCCTTCTCCCCCGCACTCACCGAGAACTCCAACCCTTCCCCCCTCACCACACCGCGCGTCATCGCCCTGCCCGACCTGCAAGAAGTCTCCCCCCTCCCCTGCGACACCGGCTCGGCCCCTGCCGCGCTGGCGGCTGAGTTTGGTGACCAAGTCGATCTGGGGCTGGTGACTGAGGGATGGAATGATAAGATCAGCGAGAGCAGCCCGTACGTGCCGGAGGTGTCGAAGCTGGAGGCGCGGGCGCGGCGGGCGCGGGGGTGGATGCGTGCGGCCGGGCGGGAGTTTGAACGGGCACACCCGGGGCAGGACGCGCATCTCGTGGCGGTGACGCACGGCGGGTTCCTGCATTTCCTGACGCAGGACTGGGACGGGGCGACGAATGCGGCCAAGGGTACCGGGTGGGATAATACCGAGTGGAGGAGCTATGAGTTTGTGGATGGGGAGGAGGAGGATGGGGGGGAGGCGAGGCTGCGGGAGACGGCGGGGAGTTGGAGACGGCGGAGGGGCAGTGAGAAGGGCCTGTCGGAGACGGAGCAGATGGAGTTGAGGTCGGCGATGCGGAACTTTTTGGAGGAGGAGTGGGGTGGGAATGGGGGCGGCAAGCAGGAGGCGAATTGATGTGTGTGCCGCATGGTGGCCCGGAGATGAGGGCCGCAGAACGGTTTGTCAGGTCGATTGGAAGGTCGACGAAGCCCGCTCCGTGAGGCCGGAGCGCGGAACGGAAAGACGTGAAGACAGACGCGTAACCTCGGTTGCAGGCCTGGGCTAGGTAGACATGATAGACCGGTTGGATACAAGGTAGTATACATCATAGAGCTTGTCGCCAGTGTAGTTAATGTGTTTATTCAACTGCTTCAAATGTGACGGGTCGAGGGGCATGACATGCTGATCGCAGCGTCTGACAAAGGGTGCGCAGGAAGCGCGCGGCAAGCAGCTTTTGCACTTGCTTGGCCTTCAGTTTCCAGTTGACGGAGACGCACATTCGACAGGTGCAACGGCGGTGTCGCCCTTATCAGGTTTGATTGGCCGCGGTTAACGCAGGAACATCGATCGCTTGAAGACCCAATCGCATCAAGGTCAACGTTGCAGTGCGACAGCAAACATCGGGTATCCCACTGTCCCCAGGGCCAAACACTTGACCGGTGGGCATCTCCACGTCGCTTAACGATTACATAACATTAGCGGTTGTCGAGGGTCGTGAGCCGGGCGGCCATGCTGATGCGGATCTCGCTCCGTGGACGCCGTGCGGCCGCCACCCGCGCTCTGCTGCTTCGGGATCGAGTTCCCGCGTTTCGCAACCCCCTTCGAAGTCAGTCTTCAATCTGCGGTTGGGCCAATGTTTCGAAAGAAGTGAATTCGGACGGTCCATGTAAGGGGCGGACGGCTGGCCAATGAAGAGGCCAAAGAACGAGACCAGGCGCCAGGGGACATGGGCGGCAAGACAGGGGTGCAGGCTGCTGTAAGCGATTACAAAAAACACGGAGCTTGCCTGTCGTGTCTCTGGCCAAGGTCATTAAGAATTGTACAACTTTGTGCCGAGGGCCCCTCCCCCGCAGCTGGGTCAGAAGCCCTGGCCAATCGCGCACGCCATTCGAGGTCTTGCGAGTGGGCCGGATGCATCCTCCCGCCCACGCCTGCACCCCTGTTCCTTCCTGAAATCATGCCTGGCCCCTTATCCTCCACTCCCGTCGCAGGTCCGCCCTCGTCCCGACTCCCTTCGTTCCCGGTCCCTCTCCAAACCGTCAAGCAGGGCGGCCTCTCCGGACAAGCTGGTCGAAACAGCGACCGACTTCTTGTCTAGCCATTCATTTAGCTATTGTTATGCCGCAGGAAATTGCAGTCTTTTACTGAATTGGCCGGCGCGTTTACTATTCACCGCGACGACAAGCCACATTAGACAACGGGCTATTGTTCCCCGACAATCGAACAATCGACGATTTACACGCGCTCTCTGCATTGCTACCACAGCACCCCTCGTTACCCGCCTCGTCGCATCCTTTCCCCTTCGGTCGACTTGACACCAGGACCTGGGATCTCTGTCCAGCCGATCAAACCCACCCATCCCAGCCAGGCGAGAGCATTCCTTGTGCCGTCACCCAACCCAGCAGCTTTGCTCCTCCTCCTCCACCTCCCTCAACCGCCACCAGCGCCCGCGCGCGCTTGCACCAAGTCTCCGCGTCACCTCTCCCTTCGATCCACCGGTGTTGGATATCCACTGGTCCCAACAGCCCGGAAGCAGCGCGGTCCCTGTCTCGCCCGGGGCGCTCGCATTGCTCTTCAACGCTACGGATCCCCGGCTTCTCCCAACGACCGATTCGCGATGCTAGCAGGGACGGAGCGTTGTTGAGGTGCCGCCGCTGCTTGGCCCTTTCGAACCGACCCACCCACTGACGTTTTCGCTCTTTTCGTCTCTCCTCTTTCGGGTCTTGTCGTGACCTCATCACGAAAACTTGGAGTCGTCGCTCACTAAACTCCATCAGACCGCCGAAGTAAAGCACAGTCGATCTCTTCGCAGGCGAGGACACGGCTTGTGCGGGACGGCGAAGTTTTTTGCACAACCATTCTGACTGGATTCAGTATCCCTTTCTTGAGATACCCCCACCGCGCCAACCGACACGTTGATCTGTGTCGACCACATTGATTTTTCGTCCGACCCTGCTCGACAGCGTCGACATCTACCCTCCTTCTCCCAGCCCGGCTCGCTTGGATATTAGCGCCTGGTCTGCGCCGTTCATACCATGGGTTTCCTCAGTCATCGCCGGCGCGATGTCGAGGTCAAGCCAGAACAGAAATGGGAATTCATTGTGAGCAGCGTCCTGCGGTAGATGGGGTCAGAGTTTGAGTGCATCAGCTAACCCGTGAGCGTCTACAGAGCCTGAACGACTTCAAAGCCACCTCCTGCTTGGCGCCCTTTGCCTACTGCTACCTGTGGTTCTCCCTCATACTGTCCGTCGCCGTCTACGCTGTCGACGTCTTCACCGCCTACCAGCTGCTGGCGTTTGGAAAATGGTCCTCGACGATTGAGGCCACGAAATTGGTCAACTTCGACGTCACGAAATACATCTTCGCCGTCTGCATCATCTTGTCCTTCGTCAATCTCGCCTACGAGTATTTCCGCGCCATCGCCATCATGCGTCGGGGTAGTGTGGCCGAATGCTTCCTCGACAGCTTGGCTGCGCGGCTGGAAAGCATCCGGCTGGGGAGCAGCGGCCGAGGATGGAAGCGGTTCCTTGTCTTCGCGGAACTGACCAAGAGTAAGAAGGGGGCCGAGTACATCGCCTTGTTCACCTTCTTCAGCTTTCAATGTAAGGATTCTCCAGGTTTTTTTTTAGACTGTTTGTCCGGTTCACTGACCTTGGAGCAGCTTGGATCCGGACCATCCTCTGCTCAGGTCCCCGCCAGGTCATTAACGCCTTGACCATCTACTCGTTTTACGACGGCTCATTGAAAGTCGCCGGAAGTAACTTTGGGTCGTCCCTGTCGAGCTTCCTTGATAAGATCAGAGCTCTCGCGGAGCACGAACCCAAGCAGCTTGTCATCCTCTGCGGCATGCTCTTCACTCTCGTCATCTGGGTTTTCTCGTTTCTCTCCTTGCTCCTGGCGGCCATGTTTTTCGTCTTCTTCCTGTGGAGCTACATCCCCCGCGAGGACGGCGGCTTGACCGGCTTCTGCGAGCGCAAGGTAAACAAGCGGCTCAAGCAGATCGTCTCGGTCAAGATCAACAAGGCCATGGCTGAGGAGGAGCGGAAGCGGAAGAAGGCCGAGTTCAAGGCGGCCAAGAAGAACGGCGGCGACCGGCCCATGACCATGAAGCCGTCGCTCCCCGTGTTCGACGACGACAATCTCCCGCAGATGCCGTCGCTCAGCCGGACGGACACTTTCGCTTCCTTCTCGGAGAAGCCCTCACGGCCGAGCACCCCGGGCAGCTTCGAGATGAACGCGCTCGGCCGCGCGCCGACAATGCCGCTGCGGTCAGAAACAAAGTCGACGGCGCCGAGCCTCTACTCGGTCAACGCAGGCCTGCTCGACGGTGCCGCCGAGATGGGCATGGGCCGCGCAGGCTCGCCCGCACCCACTCTGCCGCCTCTCGACCTCGACGGCTACCCTCCCGTCCGCACAGCCACCGCATCGTCCAACAGAAGTTTCGGACCCCCTGGCCCACAACAACTCCAGCGCATGGGCTCGAACGGCTCGTCCCTCCGCGCTGGCTATACCGCCAGCCCAGCAACCTACTCCTCCGAGGCTATGCCCTCCCTTCCACCACTAGCGCGGTCCCCAGTCGGCCCGTACAACAACAACAACAACAACAACACCATCAATCCCAGCTACCGAGGTCTCGGCCCGAACCCATCAAGAGACAAGTGGCCCAACCCCAACGACAACAGACCCCCCTACGGCGACCCCTCCGGTGGACGCGCCAGCCCCGCTCCATCAATAGCCTCGTACCGCAACGGCCCCGGCCCCGGCCCCATGTCCCCCCGCGGGAACATTGGACCAGACGGCTACCCCCTCCGCAGCGCCACGAACCCTGTACCACCTCGCGGGCCACCGCAGCAGCAGCAGCAGTACGCAGTTCCGCCGCGGTCGATGACGGCGCCGATGCAGGGCGGGATGCACCAACCAACGGGCAGCTATGGGTCGGCGAGGAGCATGCCGGTGCCGGGTGCGGGGCAGTCGCCGTATCACCAGCAGAGCGCGAGCAACAGCTCGCTGAGGAATATGGTCAATGCCGGGCCGTATGCTGGGCAGGGGGATGAGGCGAGTGAGTATGCTGGGTTTGCGGGCAGGACGCCGAATCCCAATGGTAGCAACAGTCCGAGGGGCGCGCCGCGTGGGGCGTATGGGGGTGGGGGCGCGAGTGGGTGGGGGCAGGATTTGGAACGGGGTGGTGGGTCGAGGTATTGAGTAACCACAAGTGGGTGGGTGGTGGATGGTTTGGGGTGGGCTGTGTGAAGGGCGGGATGGGTTAATGGTAATTGCCATATCTCACTGGATTGGAGGTCTTGGGTTGACAGGACCGGGTGTCGTGAAGACCTTGGTCATGGCCCAGAGCAGAACCGGACCAGGCCGTGTTTATTTGTGTATGTATATATTGGTTACGGGTTGATGAATACACTTTCTGATCATGACCATGTGTTGGTAAGGTTCGCAAGCCCATGTGAGATGAATACACATGCTTTTTGTGTGTCTCTTTTCGCTGGCACCAGCCATCAACCTGCCCGACACAAACAAGATTACATACCTACAGACAAGACAGTACATACGGTCTACCCTTCGGTCATAGTTTGCATACCTACTTGCTAACCGTACAAATACGTACCTACGGAGATACAAGAGTGCCCTCTATTCTCACTGTCACTGCTCTCTTGACAACAGAAGCTGCCCACGTACAGAGCCGAGGCAGAACCCGAACTCCTCGCGTGACCTGCACCTCTCTCCAAGAACCCAGTCCAAAAACGCTGGTGGTGTCCTCAGCAGCATGTCACCAAGCAGCAGCACACCGTTTTCTGTCGAGAACAGATCTGAACCCCGCGCCGAGAGTGCCCTATACAGCCCCGTTGAATACCCGTCGTGGCGACGGGAGGCAGACAGGGCGAGTCGCGCGGTAGCGGATGGAGAGGGCGGGTTGACCGTCGAGCCGGGAGAACAGGGCAATGGAGTAAGGGAGGCCGCGATATAGTTTTTCTCCGTTCCATTCCGCCGATACTGAGGGCCGAAATTCTGGCGCCGACCAGCACGGGGAGCGTTGCAAAGGGAGGCAGGAGGTTGGCAAGCGCTGCCGTGGAAATGCAGCCCTTAGGTTTCGGTTGGGCGAAGACGGAGGGGAAGGAAAGACTGAATTGTCTTCGTCGGCGGGTGAGAGCGTTGGGGTAGGGGCGGGCCTGTGCAGACAACGAGACGAGAGCCACGAGGGAAGCCCAGCGGAAGCGAGCCGGCGCTCTCGGGACTTCTTCCCTCATCTTTTGAGTCGCTCGGATAAGGGATGGAGATTGAATTCGACCCAGCTCGGTGTGTCAACACAACACGGGATCGCGGCGACGGGATCTACCCACCATGGCCCGACACCGACTCCCACAGCTCTTCCTGGCTGTCTCGCGCCGCCGAGATGTCTGGCGGCTCGTGCAAGGAAAAACAAAAAAAACCGTTGCCAGAGTTTTAGGTTGTGATAGAGTGAGATGGAGCAGGGTGCGTTCATGGACTGGCTCTGGCGATGGGTCGGGCTAGCCTTTCATCCATGCTTCTTTCGTCCCTTTTCGGGCTGGGGCTGCTTGCACGGAGATGCAGACCCGCGATGTCTTTATTCTCTGCGCCGCGTGATGTGTCTTGCTGCGGTGCTGAGTGTCTGGGCGTTTCGTCCACATATTTGCCTTCCGTCCCGACTTCTCCGAGTGGCTTGCGCTCTTGCGAGCGTGATGTGCGAAGAGCTGCCGGTTCTCTCTTGATCTATGCAAGTTTCACCACAACTCTCAACGTGACCCTGCCACTGAGATGCGCGTCTTGGTAGCTCTCGAGCTAGTACGTGACATAAGGGGTCTGACGGTGAGAAGGGAGGAGAAAATGCTAGCCGACTGTGACTTGCACTGAAACATTGGAAGCCTACCTCATTCCGCGAAGCTAAAGTTCAAGTCTACAGCGTGTTGTTAGTTAAAATGAGGTGGCAGCATACAATCGCATTTCCTCGATGCAAGACGCCGAACCACTATTACAGTGTATTTGGTCGGAAGGTACTGTATTGTTTCCTGCCTTGCCGTTGAGGCTCATGATCACCGGCATTCCCAAGGTAAGGTGTCTGCTCTGCTCAGCATGCTATGTCAATACTCCAGGCTTGCCGAAGTTCAGACTTTGTTCCGGCTACCCAAAGAAGCCAGCACATGCGACCAACCCCGGCGACCCGGCCCAACCCCAAGACCCAACCAGCCGGGACACTTAAACAACGCCATTCCGCTGCGGCGCGCGGGAGGTCGCATTGCTGGCCGGCCCCGGCCCGCTGCAGCATGCACGCCACCACGCCGCCTGTTTAGCCAGGGGAGCCAGGGCTCCCAGGGGGGGGGGCAAACAACAACGCAGATCAGCCAATCCAGGCGCGTCACCCAGCAAGCGAAGGGAATTCAAGGGTTCACCATCTAGGTGTAAGACACCAATGATGTCATCAGGGTAAAAGCAGGAAACCAGAAGCAAGCGCGAAACACCAAATGAATAGGGGTGAGGATACGATTACTGTGCAAGGGGAGTGAGTGAAGGTGTTGAGCAAAACTCCATTAGGGGTGTGTGGTCCTTCGTCTTCCGTACAATTCTCAACTCACCTGCCTGACTGTGTCGCCCACCACCTCTACACAAACCAGCGTGCAAACCAAGCACAGGTGCCATCCGTCTGTCTATAAGCCAAAAGATCAGAAACAGAAAACCGCCGCATCATGAACCAAAAAGCGCTGCGCCTGCTACCGTCATGGCAGCGGTGACCATCCAAGATAAGCTGATGAATGCAATCCAAGCGCGGATCGGTGACTGTGAACAGCGGCGCGCCGTCCCAGTATCTGGGAGAACAAGACATCGCATCCAGCAAGTAAACAGCGGACATGGAAAGAAGGTTGAATACAAAAAGCCCCCAACGCCATGTCTCTTCGTCTGTCGTCGTCGTCGTCATCCCAGGTTTAAGGGGGTATCTCAACGCCCAGTTTAGGGTAAGATTGAGTGAGTGCTGGCGCCGTGCGGGCCGGGACTGTGCACTTGGGAGACTCGTTTCTCCCGTTCTTCTCGTCGTCCCTCGCGGCGTCCGCCTCGTTCATGTTGTAGCCTCGCCTCGAAGCCACGGTGAATAGGTCTATCGGTGATCAAGGACTCGTTCAGCCCTTGGCAGGCTTGGGGCTCGATGGCCCGGGCGTGCCGTCTGGTGTCTGGGCGCGCGATTTGTTGGCCTTTGGCTCCTGGAACAGCTGGTGCTGCTCGATGTACTGTATTGCTCGTCAGTGACAATACTACTCAAGAGCCTTGACAGAAGAGGAGCTGCAAACCTCTACAACGGGATCCGGGATCAGGTAACTGGCATGGGTCAGTGCTATCGTCGATGTGAATACCAGCGAGGATACTCACCGAACGCTGAGATCCTTCTTCAAAAACAGTCGCACTTTCGTGGAGCTAATGTCGTTCTGGATCACCTGGCTGATAACCCAGATGTTGCGCTCGTACTGCCGGAGCGAGGCGAGCGCCTCATCGATGTCGGTCCCGGAGCGCTCGATGATGAAGGCGCCGTACGAGCCGAGGATTGTGTCCAAGTCCTTGGGCGCCCATAGCCCAGGCTCACCTGTTGACGGTTAGCTTATACCCGCCGTACCCAACACACCAAACGGCAGACCCACCCATGGACATGACAAGGTCGGCGCCTATGCGTAAAATGTTAGCATCAATCCTCAAATACAATCCAATACGGACGTACCAGCCAGCAGCGCAATGCGCGCCTTCCGCACAATTCCATCCGTGCCCTCAATCCCGCCGAGCACGGTGTTGATCTCGTGGTCAAAGTGACGCAGGACCTTGGCGGTGGGGATGTACTGCGGCTCGCCGTTCTCGTCGCAGTTGGCCGTCTCGTAGGGGTCGACCATGAGCCACGGCGAGTGCTCGACGGCGCGCGAGCACATGTTGACGCGGTGGTACCCCGGCGCCAGGCCCACCTTCTTGTAAGCGTCGCTGACCTGCAACACACACACATGTGTTAGAGTCTGGCTGGTGGGTAGGTATGTAGGTGGACAATTAGTAGGCTCGTACCGGTGATAGATACCCAGCGCAAACCTCAAATTCTGTGTTGAACCGGACGAAGTCGGACGCCATCTCAAACATGCGCAGGTGGAGGTATGTGATGGCTGTACAATCGTCAGCAGCTGCGGTCACCAGAACGGCCCCGAAGTGACGGCAAACATACGAGAAAACGAGCCGCAAGCCACCAGCACCAGCGGCGTCTTCCCGGGCTCGAGCTGGCGGCGCTTGAGCTTGTGCGACGGGAAGGTGTAGGGCGGCGACTGCGCGGCGCCAGCGAGGATCGGCTGCTCCATGAGCACGGTGGGCGTCTGTGTGCCCGAGTCGACGGTTCCGGACGTCATGGTCGTCGTCGTCGTCGTCTTGTTGGCGGCGGCGGAGCGCCTGGATGGGCGGCCGCGGTGGTGGTGGTGTGGTTTCGGAGCGAATGTGGTGTCGGGGGTGACGCAACGGGCGCACCGGATCGCGAATGTGTCAACTGCCGAGGATGCGAGAATGGATGCGACGGTGCGGGGCAGAAGTGGGAGGCTGCCGGCGCGCGGATTACTGAAGTCGTCGGGGAGGCAAATTCGGGCTGTCGCGATGCGCCGCGGAGTTGGTGGTATCGATTGAGCGAGTGGCTGCAGTAGTGCAATGGCGAATGTGTAGCGATGTGGTGGACGTGATGGATGATGTATCGTTTGAGAAAGGTGCAAGCTCCGATGGTGGTGGTGGGATGGAGGACAAGGAGTGGGTGGGATGAGTCCTCTTTTAGCACCCTTATTCAGCCACTGACGCGGGATCCCGCTGGGTGGTTCAGGCAGGGGAACGGTTGGTCTGCACAGCACCCCACCAGCACATGTCCGTTGCCGGAGTGGGGCCTGACACTTCTCGTTATCAACCTAACCTCGACGTTTGACGTGAGTGAAGGCGCCTGTACTTTTGGTGAACCAGAAATACTGGCACAACTGGCTACCACAGTTCGTCAGAAAAGCTGACAACCCTCCCCCTGCATGGGGTCAATCACCTCTGTACTCTTCAATCTTGAGCTCATGGTATCTCGGTACTCTTTACAAGACACCGTAATTGTCTCCATACATACGCTCTCCAGGCCCGTGCCACTCGTGTCCGTTTCCGAAATATGCAGCTCGGGGGTGTCTGATCAATGGATCTTGCCCTAGATGAGACAAAACAACATCAATCGGTCATGACTCCCCAGCTCTTTTGTGCTCTGGGTTGGGACATTCCTTTTCTACAAGCTTCGCTCGGATCTCTTGAGTCTCAAAATTAGCAGTGTAGGGCTCTATGCCCGGCATTGCCGTCATGTGGGTTTCAGCCACCAAGTACCTATGTGAGTTCACCAGCCCAGCCAGCTCATAGTCAACGCGACAGGCACGACAACATACTGGTACTGCTATTCACCTTGACTGTCTTTTTTCAAATCTATTCTCCATATATCATTCCCCCTTCTTTCTACTTTTGCTCACATATATTTCTTCCCTTTTATACATTTCCTCTCCCTTTACGCGCCGCCCCCCCCCCCCCCCCCCCCCGAAATTCGAAGAATGAGCGCGGGAGGGTGGGGATTCGCCTGCTTAGCTTGGTGTTCCCTTTTTTCGTCTCTCAACCGGTCGGTGCCAGCATCAGTTGACGAGATTATTGGATTCGAGTGCTTGCCGTACCCGGAGGAGCAATTCGCCCTTATTTTTCAGGTCGACGACACTGCCCATCGCACAGCACCGGATGTCTTAGCTCAGAGTCCCAGCAATGGCACAAAACACTGACACCTGTGTACCTGGATCAACCCCCCCTTTCCTGTGTATCGACCAGTTGCAAACAAACAAAGTCAGCACCGCGAGTTTCCCGCACCAGCCAGGACGCCCCTACAACCCTTACACATCCGCCGCTCACCCGCAGTTCACCCCTAGCCCGACACCCCTCAATACTCAAAGCTCTCCGTCGCCACTTCCTCCCCCTCCAACCACCCCATTACCGACCTCAGCAACCTCGGACTCGCACAAGCAAAGTACTTCGTCTTCTCCCCCTTCGCGGCAAGTCCATCCCCCCTCTCCATCCTCCTAACCTCCACCCTCGCCCCCATCCCCCTCAACCTCTCCACCATCACCTTACTCTCCCCTTCCGCACTCCCCTGCCCGACACCAGTCACAAACACCCTCGTAACCCGCGCCAACCTCTCCCCCACCCCCCGCTCCAACGCATCCACCGCCAGCCCCAGATCCTCCGCCCTCAAGCTCCACAGCACCTCCACCTCCTCAAGGCGCCGCAAGGCCAGCACCCCCGGGGCCTGAGCCAAAAGTGGCGTGATGCCGATTCCACCTGCGACAAACACCTTCTTTTGGTGATTGCTCTTTTTGTTGGGGTCGTTATCGTCGTCATGGCTCATTTGTAAGGATTCCTCCCCGCCGATGGCTAGCACCGGTAGTTCGAGGGTGGGTGTGGCGGAGGAGGGGGGCAGGGGGTGGGTGAAGAGGAGGGAGGTGGCGGGGCCGTGGCGGCGGAGGGTTAGTTCGATTTCGATGGAGTTGTCTGATCCGGCGGTCCTGGTATTGCTGCTGGTGCCGGTAGTGGTGTCAGTGGAGACAGGGTCGGCCGGCGGCGGGCTGGAGATGGTGAAGGTGCGGATGAAGTCGTCGTTGAGGCTCTGCGGGTCGGCGTCGTTCATGTGGCTGTATCCGATGGCCAGCTCCTGCGCGAAGGAGAGGGTGATGTGCTGCCCGGGGAACCAGGTGAACGGCGGTGAATGACTGCTCGTGCTGCTGGGCTGTAGGCGGAAGGTGAAGCGCGCAATTGTCGGGGTCAGGGGCTCTCTACGGAGAAGGGTTGCTGTTGCGAGCGGGGCAGAGGCTGGTGGGAGAGGCTGGTTGAGAGACGCCGGGCCTTCGCTGGCGAGGCGCCGGACGGGCGGGTTGTAGGGGCTTGGTTCGCCTGGCGTGCCGCGGAAGTGCAGGCCGTCTTTGACGAAGCGCGCGGCGTGGACGGTGATTTTGACGGCGAGGTTGGTGTGCGGCATGACCGCTGCCGCTGTGTCGCCGACGAGGAGCTGCGTCTCGCCTGTGAGGTAGAGGACGTCGGAGGTTTCGTAGTCGGGGATGGCGATGCCCAGGAGGGGCTTTGTGTGCAGATTGCCGAGGGTCTGGTAGAGCCGGTTACCCGAGTACTCTGGGCAGACCAATACCACTCCGTCGCCAGATCCGTCGTCAGATGGTGAGTTTTGGAGAACACGGATGAAGCCGGCTGGGCCACCGCGGTGGTTGGTGTCCATGGTCTGCCCGTTTGTCGAGGACAGGAAGAACATGTCGGCCTTTTCGATCAATGCCACGGCTTCCAGCGGCAAGGGCAGCGAGGATGAGACCAGTTCAGGCGAGGGGATGTGAGCGCGGATGGTCTTCTTGTTGAGATATTTGGGACAGTTCCCGAGACTCTCCTGGACGTGCATCGCAAGCTGTGCCTCGCCGAAGGCCACGTTGCCCGGTCGTCCAGCAACAGTCCCAACGGCCATTTTGCCCGCTAGTTTGACACGGTCGCGGCTTTCCAGATCGATGCTCAGCGCGCTCATGATCGTTTCCCCGTCAGGCTGAACCACTTCCCCGTCCGCTGCTCGCCCCAGCAGGGCTTCCACTACCGGGTCGTGCGCTTTGTCGACAAGACTCCGAATACCCAGTATGTCCTGCGCCACCGGACAAGCAAAACCGCGTTCGCCGCCCCAGATGGACGTCCATGGTCGGCCCTGGTTGTCCAGTGTCCCGACAGCCAGAAGAGGCGACACGGCGACCCGGTGGGCGTACGGCGCCGGGAGGCCTGAAGCAGTCGGGTTGTGGCGAAGCGACGTCGGAACATTGAGCAGGCGGTGAACAGCCTGTTCGCCGGGGTGGTACCCGTTGGCGTTTTCGAGCAGCGCTGCCATCGCTGGCAGAGCGTTGGAGATGAACGTGTCGAGCTGTGATGATGAGGTCAAGCTCAAGTTCAGTTGTAGCTGACTGGCATCAGTCTTCGGCTGACTTGTAAGACAAAGCACAAGAACACATGCGCGAAGAGATACCATTAAAGGGTGGGCTCAGGACATTGTTATTGTGATCGCTACTTTTTCTCCCTCGATCTGTCAAGCTCAACATGATGTGAATGTGTTCAAAGAAGATTCGTCTTGACGCTCTCAGCCAGAATGACAAATCAGCCCCTCTTCATGCAGAAGGGGCGATGGGGACGAAGGGCGCAATTCCGCTGCGCGACGTTGACTAATCCCCACCCCTCACTTCTTCGTCCCGTCTCGCGATTCCAGCGAAAGGCGCAACTCTGGCGTGGTACGGAGACATGTAGTGTAAGCATGGCCATCATCGTCTCAACCCCGCATTCCATCCGACGGCTTACAAAGGAGGGGCCTCGGGGCGCAACGGACCACGGAACTACTTCCTAGTTATGGGACTCGATTTGCAGCATTGCGCTCGAATACAGCAGCGCTACGTGCCTCTATCAAAGGATATCTGTCTATGTACATGAATGATCCAAGATACAGAAATCCTCCAACTTCAATACATACTGCCCAGAAAGGGCCCTCATCGCTTCATACCGTCTTATCCAGATGCGTGTGCTGTCGCGTGCCCTGCTCAAAGTCATGAGCCCAGAACGCCGTGTACCCAAAAAGTGCGATCCGCCGTGATATGCAAATCAGCGACACACCATGTCGCATGTTGTCGCCTCATCAACCGCTGCCGCCGTCGCTCGTAGTCGCCAGTGAAATACCGTTCTGCCCATGGTGCCGCGAACGTCCACCTGGCAGTATGGCGGTCCCTCGCAATGCAAGCGATCAAAGCCGCTTGCTCGTCTGGCAACCATGCCAGATTGCAAAGGACAGCAAGTCTCAGCACGCTCTCCCATCACGTCCTGTGGCGACGTGTGCCCTCGCATATGGAGCCAAACGACGACGACGACCATCTCATCTCTACCCATTCGCAAGGGACTGAACTCTTCTCTCCCTCATGCATTCCCCCACAACCACCCCCATCATCACCCATCCACTATATCGTCCTCACTGCTGCCGCTCCCCGACGACGACGTCACCGTGCCGCGCACGTTCGCCCGCGCCACGCTGACCAGGTGGTAGATGCCGAAGGCGATCAGCGCCAGCACGATGAACAGCACGATGATGATGACCGCGATGACGTCGTTTTCCTTCATCTCTGCGTTCTCGTGTCGGCGGATGCGCCGACTTTTAGATTTTGAGGCTTGATGCCGGGGAGGCGAGGTGAGGAGATAAGCCTGCGGGGAGGGATTGGGCGCGAGCGTAGGCCCTGGCGGTGGTGGTGGTGTGACGGAGCCGAGCTCTCGGCTTTGTGGTACCGTAGCGTGTGGCAAGCTGGACCCGGTTGACAGAATGTGTTTGTGCTGGGTCAGATCGACGCCGGGTGTCGGTGCACGAGGTGGTAAACAGGCGGCAGCGTCGGTTGAGAGGGTGCGGACCTCGGGCGAGGTGACGGCGGCGTGGGAGGTTTGTCGGGTCGTGACAGCGAAAGCAAAGTCTGTCAGACGTTAGCTGCGAGAAGCTTGGATAGGAAGACAAATGCGACGGAGGAGCGCTCACAGTTATCGACCCGGGAAGCGACGCAAAGTAGCTGGCCGTTGCGGGGTAGTGTCGTGTAACACTTCAAGTTCAGCAGACGATGCCGCGATCCGTCAACAAGCTGGGTATTCAATCCAAGAGCACAGATGAAGCAGTTGCAATACCAGATTCGTGACGTCGTCGGAAACTATCGTGGAATGCAAGTCGCAGAGTCAAAGTTGGGCTGGACCAGCCCGTCCAGGGCGGGACACGCAGGCGCCCGCAGTCAAATAGGGTGGTTGCCCCGCCACCTGATTGTGCAAAGTCAATAAAAGGGAAGGCTGGTGGCCAGGGCCTGGCTAGCGCATCCGTTACCCGGCACCAACCCCTGCCGGACAGGGTGCACACGGACCACTTTGGGAGGACCCCCCTGTCCAGCCAGCCCATGCCAGCCTCTTCGTCTCCTTGACACGCCGAATCCTGTGCTTCAGCCACTGAGGCTGGCTTGCGCTTTGCCACTCAGCCAGCAAAGGTTCCTCCGCGTTGGACGAATGCGTCATTGAATCAACAACGCCTTCGCAACACTCACGTTGAGCAGTGAGAGGTAAGCAATGTAGTTACCTAGGTACGGATTCAAAAAGAGACGCGCACCAGTATCGAGAAGCGCAGCGGTATAGAAAGCGGCAGTGTCCGCTGAACGGAAGCTCGCTCGCTTGCATCGTCCGAGATCCCCATGAAATGCAACCGACCATCCATCCTGCCCAGCTCAGAACGAGGAAAACGGTAAAACAAAAGCCAATCGCAGAGCAGACCAGAGACCAAACGCCATATTCGAGTCCACAGCGCGCGCCGCTGTGCCCAGAACACCCCAAAGAGCCATCGAGCCGCCGACCTCTGTCGACAGGAGCGATGTAAGTAAATGAGAAGCATGCGTCCTAAATCTCCTCCAGACTCGGCTGAAAAAACATCAAAGAGGGGTTTCGGCGGAATCGCTCTCGTAATCTCGCTTTATAATGCGCACGTGTCGCTCGTAGAATTGCAACATCTAAAATGGTCAGCCTCGACAGTTCGCAACCAGCAGCAGGGGTTCAAAGAAGCGACATACCTTCTGAGGGCACCTCTTGTAGATGACGCTCGTCTCGTGCTGCGTCTTATGCCCGTTCTTCCACGTCAGATACACCATCAGCTTGTGCGTGTCCTCGTCCTCGCACGCGTCCAGCTGCGCGATGTGGTCCTCCCAGCTGCCCGGCGGTGGCTTCCACGTTGCCGCCTTCGCGCTGGCTGGCGGCTCCGAGTCGGCCGGGTGCTCCCCGTTCCTCCTTTGCCGTTTCCCGCTGACCTGTGGTGTGCCCGAAGACGCCCGGACCCGCTTCTTGTGCTTCAGCGCGTTGGCGCTGTCCTCCAGGAGCTTCTCTCGCCCGCCGATGCTCTCCAGGTACTCGTTCAGCGCTTCCGAGGCGTTGTCGCTGTGAGAGCGGGTCAGCGCAAGTTCACGGCAACGTCAATGCGCACCGGTACGTACATTAGGTTCTCCTCTGGCTCCCATGTCCTGTCTGACTTCTTGTCGTACCCCTCCCATTTCACTTCGAATAACGGCTTGCCCTGTGGCTTGTCGTCAGATCCCCATTTCATCAGTAGCAAACCACAAGAGGCAGCCTACCGATTTGTCCATCATGTGTGTCATGATCTTCTCCACCACAAACCTGCATCCCCAGTCAGCCGTCTGCGCGCGTTGGTTCGCTCAGAGACCAGGTCCATACTCTTCCTCATCCCCCTCCTCGTCATCGTCCGCCCCATCGTCATCGTCCGCGCCGGCGCCTGCGACGCCGTTCTTGTCGTCCGCGGAAGCGGCGTCGACTTCGTCAGGATTCTCATCCTCGTAGTAGACGGGCTTCCGCCCGCGCCCGGACTTCTTCGCGCTCGCGCTCGCTGACTGGTCGAAGTCGACGTCCGAGGGCTCCTCGTTGTCGCTGAAGGCTGCGCGCACATTGTTAGCTGGAGGGACAATGCAAGTGTATCCCGGCCGGCGCATGCGCAAAGTGGTCCGGCGGGCAACGCGACGCGACTTCGCGTCCGCGGAGAGCTTTAATGACACCGAAATTCGAAGTGGGCATGGCGATCTTACCTGGCGGCATTGTGGTTTGTGGGGTTGGATCAATTACGGCGGGAGGTGTGTCGCGGGTGAGCGGCTCCTGAATAGGGTCGTTTGCGCTTCGGTTTCCGCCGATGTTCGATATGCGCCAGAGCAAAGTGGTGATAGCCTCCTGCGGTTTGGCGCGAACACGCGACAAAAAACTGGGGGCTGGAGCGTCTGGAGCTGCATCCGTGGCCACGTGACCGGGCGATGGTCAGTCCACTCCGTTCTGTGTTATCCCATCTCACCCACCTCCAGAAACACTTGTCCGGAGCTTCAAAAACGTTTATCAAGTGGTGGTCATCGCTCGCTCGCCAAACAAGGCGGCACCCTAAGCCATTCTTGAACACTGGGCGTGGTCCAGTCCTGCGTACCTTGCTCCAGAGCAACGTCTGAATGAGTGGATGCTTGCCGCCGCATGTTTCTGAATCGACGAATCAAAAGCCCGAGCACAGTTGTAAATTCTCGATGACCAGGCAATTGACGACACAATGGTTCTTGATAGGTAGGACCAAAGATGAGATTGCAATGGAAGGTTCAGGGCCGCGGTGTACGGCAGGTGTGGCCAATGTTGTTCGTTTGTTTGTGTGACGCAGGCGCGGAAGGTGCGGCGGTTTAGACTGGCAGTTATTTCCTGAGTTACAGTACGAGAGTACCAACCTCAGCACACTGTCGCTCAACTTACCTCAGCTGCCCATGCGGTCTGAACCATCACCTCTTGCCTGGTAGACCAAGATAAGCAAACATATCTACAATGCCTTGCTTTTCTCGCCATTATCAGGCATCCCACACTTTCTCTCCAAAATCCACCCTCGGGACACGTTTTGATCGATGCCTTGCAAGGATTCTTCGACCGGACGCCGCTAGTCGGTTGTGTGTGGTGAGAGACTGCCACGACGCGACACTTTGACCACATTGGACATGACATTACCGGAGTATCTACAGCATTGTTGAGCGGCATGCAAATATGACAAAGGCTTCACAGGCGACATCGGGACCGTTCCTCAGATTTAACAGCGACCTTTTGCTTTGTGGTGGCCTTCTTCCGCTCTCCACGCTGGTCAAGCTGCCCAGCCCCTCACCAAGCATGACTGCGCATCCCCGGACGCTCATAATTAAGTTAGATGCGAATTGACACCACACCAGCCCATCATCCAAGATAAGCCTGGTCCTCACATACATACTTGTACTGTGCGGTACTTACTCCATTCGAAGACACGCAGTAGCGTGACGCACAGGTGATGAAGGTCTCGGCCAGTCACGACCAATCCAGGGCCATTCCGCTCTGGCGGGACAGCGCCAGCCGGCTGGATGAGACCCAAGAGCTGGTCAAACCCGCCAGCTCTCTGGTCATTGGTCTGCGAGGACCACCAGCCTGTTCAGTCGAGCCTCGCACCGGCTGACATCGAAGTGTCAATTTGAGCGGATGTCTTCCCCGGCCCTGATTTGCTTGAGAAAAAAGAAATAACGGTTGCCAGCAGGGACGTCGCAGATCCCCGTGTAAGTACACTATAGGGACTGTTAAGCTGTTACAGGCAGGAGTATCCACAGGTATCTTCCCAAGAACTGCCAGAAGCAACTCGGGCGGACCGGCGTGCGCCCTGTGGATCCTCCAGCAGCGGATCACTTTGGTACTTAGGTACTACTACTTGAGTACGTGTAACAACCTTAACAGAAACCTGACGGGAGTCACGAAAGAAGCCAGAACAGGTCTGCGTCTCAAGCCGACGATCAGCGCCAAGGGGATGACGGAATGAGCAGGCGACAGCGGCCAGGCCAGGCAGTGAGAGACAGATCACTTATTGTCCTTCGGTGTAAGCTGTTGCGGCAGGGCGGCAGGGGTAATTGAGAAACGGAGGAACCCGCTTTCATCGGCGTAATCCACCCGTTAACTTCCTCACGTTACACCTCCAGTGACCTCCTCGCCAGCATGGGTTTTGACGGCCCGAGACGAATCCTCTCAAGCAATGAGACGTGTAACTTGGTAAATCAACGTTCATTTTTCGGCCCTTGTAGACTAACCAATACCCTGAGGGGCAAGGCGTCTCCCCTGTTAGGTGATGCGGCCCAGGCGGGAAAAGGGGGTCTACATTACGCAGTGCTGTCCTTCTGTCAATGGACCCCACTCCTTTTAAGCTCATCGCTAGCACTCGCCAACACTTAACCGGCCATCTCCTCAGTGATATCCTTTCAGCTGCCTGCCATTTTTGTGCAGAACCGTCGCTGATGGCTCTTAAGCGCGCTGCTCCTCAGCGGGAGCAATCTCACAGGTCCGGTCAATGATAACACTCGCTTCGACTGCTAGCTTTTTTTGCAGGTTCTCCGCCACAGTCTCGGCCCGTGATCCGTACCACTTGACTCGGCTGACGGGCCGGGGGTGTGTACCACTGAACACCGCTATGAATCGATCCTCAGAGGCGAACACGGCAAAAGCCGTGAAGGACAGAAAATGTCCTTACTGCAACCAGGATTTCACCTCCTCCTCCCTGGGCCGCCACCTCGATCTCTACATCCGAGACAAGAACCCCAAGGCGCCCGATGGAGTGCACGACGTGGAAGCAATTCGTAAGATCCGGCAGAACATCACCCGTCGACAGCCGAAAGGGTCCGTGACGCGGCGGGCCGTCTCGGTCTCCGTCTCGGGATCACGGCAGAGTCCCGAGGCTTCCGAGTCTCCGGCCGCCAGGTCTCCACTACCTCAGACGACGTCGGCCGGACCACAGACGCTGAGTGAAGCGTCCAGGGCCTTTCCATTCAGAACTACCTGGGAAGCGACGGGGGTCATCAACGACCTTGCAGTACCAAAAACGGGCGGGAAGAGCGGTGATGTCGACGGAGATGGCGCTGGTCGAGGACCGGGGCCTGCGCCGCCGCAGCATTCAGCCCACCGGCACAACCTGAAGCAGCAGCTGGACGCCAAACAGCAGATTCAGGATGCGCAGGACACGGCGCGGGCCGCCGAACTGGCATTTCGTGAGCTGCTTGGCTCGTTGAGGGCTGCAAAGTCTGTTCTCTCCCCAACTCTGGTGACCTTGAACCCGAAGTAGCCTGGCTCAGCTCACTAACACGGGCTGACAGGCAGCGCATCGACATTGGCTCCATGCCCTTTGACTTCGACCCATTTTCGCTGGATTTTCCGGCCTTGACACTGCAGTGCCTAGAGCCTCCGCCAACACTCTTCGCCTCTACGCAGCACCCTACGCCCACATCGTGGTCAATCTTACCACCCGGCCCGGTCCAACTCGAAGCGCTGCATACCTACTTCCAAATCGAGTTCAGACAGTGGAAGATAGCCTGCGCCGGCGCCACCACCGCCGTCGTCGAGGAACTAACATACCCGCCACCCCTGCACGCCGGCAGGACAGATATCAAAGCCGAGGTGCTCAAGGCGGAGAAGGCCGCCGAGAAGATGGAGAAGCACGTGTACGACCACCTCGAGGCGACGTATTCCATCTGGAACGGGCTGGCGCCGCTGCAGCGCGAACACCTCTGGCAGCTGGAGCTGGCGCGGGCCGTCGGCCGGAAGCAGAAGGAAGTGGACAAGCTGAAGGAAGGGCAACATCTGCTCCGCCAGGAAGTCGCGCACCTGCGGACGCAGATGGAGCAGCTGACCCGTCTGCAGCAGCCGCGCGAGTTTAAAATTGCGCCGCCGTCGACGGTGTACATTGACGAGAAGCTGGTGAAGCACGCACTGGAAGAAGGGGTGTCCGGGAGCGCGAGGCAGCTTGTTGGCCTCAACATCGCCGACCGGCATTCAGACTTAAGCACGCTTACGTCGGCGGTGATAGACCGCTGGAAGAAGGTGATTGTCTCGACGCGCTCGGCTGCGCAGCGGCCGCTGGACACGGACGTCAGAGGGGAGTCGAACTCACAAAGCCCAACGGCGACTGCCGCTGTGCAAAGGGCACATGAGACACGGCAACCACGGCGGTCACTGTCAAGTCGCCCGACACCTTCCCAAGCCCACAGCTCGCGCAACAGTTCGCTACGGAAAAGCTTCACCGCCCCGACCGCTGCGGCTACCACGCCTTTAACAGCGCTTGCAACAATGGTGCCGATAATTTCCTGTGCAATTTCCTTGGCCGGCACCGACGCGGCGGATGAAGAAGACGACGAAGACATGAGCGACCAGGATGTCGAGTCTGATTCCGAGAGCGATGCGGACGGCGACTCGGACGCTGATGCGAATGCGGACGTCGATATGGACGGCGGCACGGGCGGCCATTTTGGGGGCAGGTTCCATGACTACCCATGATGACACGGGCTCCTGACTTGACGGGCTGGGTGCCAACGCAACGCTACAGAGGTTGAAAGTTGCTTGAAAGCGACAACTCGTAGGTAGAGATCAGCGGAGCACGACGATTGGGGCATGTCGGAGGGAGAGAGTCTGGTTAGGGGCAGACTCAGGGGCGTACATGAGGTTGGCTGCGTCGGACGTGGGCAATATGCGGGATAGTGTGGCATACCTTAAGTGTATGTCTGGCGCGATGAATTGGATACCTAACCTGATCATAATGCGGAATATCTCAAACTTAATACACCCACATCAAGCGTATACCTTTCCCGTGGACTAACTCGCTCAGGGTAAAAACAAACAAGAGAGGCCTTGGGTTAGGGTTCCTTTCTCGATCTCCCCTCCTCCCTTGACTCACCCCACCTCTCAAGCTGTCGTGGGGCTGTGACTCAATCCGACCAAAACGGCCCTCTCGAAAAAATACCCCGCTGTGGAGGGGTTTATTCAACAATTGGTGTTGCCAGAGCTGCTTCTGCGTCCGAAAAACGTACACTCCGCACACGACAGGCCACCCGACGGCCGCATTGATTCCCTCCCTAGTCGCCCGCTCTGCGTAGGGTTACCAAACTACACACGCGTCCACAATGGCTGACTCGACCGCCGGGGCGCCCCCGACCGAGGAGGTCGCCAATCTACACCTGGACGAGGTGACGGGCGAGCGCGTCTCCAAGACGGAGCTCAAGAAGCGCCAGAAGCAGCGCCAGAAGGAGGCCGAGAAGGCGGCCAAGGTGGCTGCCGCCCCGCCCAAGGCCGCCTCGAGCAAGCCCAAGACCGCGTCGGGCGAGGAGGAGAAGGACCTCAACCCGAACCAGTACCACGAGATCCGCACCCGGCACATCAACGAGCGTATGTTGGGACCTCTGTCTGCGTGCATTGCCGTGGGGAAGGGGTGCTACAGAATGGCGTTCACTGACTGACGGGGATTGGATAGTGCTGAAGAACCCCGAGACGAACCCGTACCCGCACAAGTTCAAGGTCACGTACGACGACTCCCAGTTCTTTGAGGAATTCGGCCATCTCAAGTCGGGTGAGACGGCCGAGGACAAGGAGATCCGGATTGCTGGCCGCATCTACAACAAGCGCGCAAGCGGCTCGAAGCTGATATTCTACGGTACGATGCCCCTTCTTCCGCCTCTCCAACCCCCATTAACTCACACGTCCACAGACGTCCGCACATCCGCCGATACCGTCAGCATCGGCACGCAGCTGCAAGTGGTCTGCCAAGCGCAGCTGACCAAGGCGGGCGCGGCGGCGTTCGAGGCGCAGCACGAGCACATCCGGCGCGGCGACGTGATCGGCATCGTGGGCTACGCCGGGCGCACCAACCCCAAGAACCGGCTGGCCGAGGGCAAGGAGGGCGAGCTGTCGGTGTTTGCCACCGAGATCGTGCTGCTCAGCCCCTGCCTGCACATGCTGCCCAGCGTGCGCTTCCCGTTTGCGGATTCCGAGCAGCGCGCTCGGATGCGGTACCTGGATATGCTGTGGAATGACCGCAGTCGGCAGGTGCTGTGGCAGCGGAGTCGTATGGTGCGGTTTATTCGGGACTGTGGGTGACCTCGTTTTCTGGTGGGGCGGATGTTGCGAGTTTTGTGGTGGCTAACGAGAGGTTCATAGTCTTTCACGAGCGGCGGTTCATTGAGGTTGAGACGCCCATGATGCACGCTATTGCTGGCGGCGCTACTGCTGTGAGTGCCCCTTCAAGTGCCTCGCTTGGCATTGTGGGAGGATATTTCCAGGGCATACTGACCGTACCAGCTCCCCTTCGTCACCCACCACAACGACCTGGACATCGACATGTACATGCGCGTGGCGCCGGAGCTGTTCCTCAAGAAGATGATCGTGGGCCAGTTCGGCAAGGTGTTTGAGCTGGGCAAGAACTTCCGCAACGAAGGCATCGACCTGACGCACAACCCAGAGTTCACGTCGTGCGAGTTCTACTGGGCGTACGCGGACGTCTACGACGTCATGGCGCTGACCGAGGAGCTGGTCTCGTCGCTGGTCAAGGAGCTGACGGGCTCGTACAAGACCACCTTCACGACGCAGCACGGCGAGACCTTCGAGGTCAACTGGGAGGCGCCCTGGCGCCGCGTCGAGATGATCCCGGCTCTCGAGAAGGCGACCGGCGAGAAGTTCCCGCCGTACGAGGAGCTCCACACCGACGAGACCAACCAGTTCCTGCAGCGCGTCTGCAAGAAGGTCGGCGTCGAGTGCCCGCCGCCCCTGACCAATGCCCGCATGATTGATAAGCTCACGGGCGAGTTTATCGAGGAGACGTGCATCAACCCGACGTTCATTCGTGAGTGCTGCCGGCGAGAATCAAGAGGTGTTGTTTCTGGCTGTGTGCTGACTTGAGGCACAGTTGAGCACCCGCAGATGATGAGTCCGCTTGCCAAGTACCACCGGGAAAAGAAGGGTATGTCTTGACGTCTTCTGGATTTTGACCAATGATGCGCTGATTGCTAACCTCCATCTGCAGGTCTCTGCGAGCGATTTGAGTAAGTTCTTGTGCCGCAGAATGCCGCATTCGCCTGAACAGAGTACTGACAACATGACAGGGCGTTTGTCTGCAAGAAGGAGATTGCGAATGCGTACACCGAGTTGAACAACCCGTTCGACCAGCGACTGCGGTTCGAGGAGCAGGCCCGCCAGAAGGCGCAGGGTGACGACGAGGCGTATGTTTGAGA
The DNA here is from genome assembly GCA_023628555.1 of Chaetomiaceae sp. R4402. Taxonomy (NCBI): domain Eukaryota; kingdom Fungi; phylum Ascomycota; class Sordariomycetes; order Sordariales; family Chaetomiaceae; species Chaetomiaceae sp. R4402. The sequence continues at coordinate 238,868 of JAMAKO010000015.1, read as the reverse complement.
ACTATCCGGATTGTGAAGTCCAGAGTTAACACCCCGCTGCAGCCAAGGCATCGACGAGAGCTTCCTGAACGCGCTCGAGTATGGTCGTAAGTTGTGTTGCCAACCCGGGTGTGTCGTGTTCAGATACATGCTGACGTGCGCAACGCAGTGCCGCCCACCGGTGGCTGGGGTCTCGGTATCGACCGTCTCGCTATGGTAAGCCGCCCCCGCTCAATACTGGGGACTGACACGCAATTGGGCAAGTTCTCTAACAGTGCGCTGTGCAGTTCATCACGAACAACTACTCGATCCGGGAGGTCCTGGCCTTCCCGTTCCTGCGCGAGGAGAAGCAGAACCCCAAGGAGAAGTTCGCGGCGGAGATCGTCGACGTCCAGCCCCTGCCCGAGGAGGGCATTCGTAAGTATCCCCTGATCGGAGTCTTGGTGTGCACAGGGGGGCGGGCTGTGTGTGTGTGTGTGCGTGTGTGTGTGAGTGTGTTCCGTGTGCTGACCTGCTCGCAGCGCACAAATAAACGAGGATATTTTCTCTAGATACCTAGCTGACCGAGAAACAAAAAAGCATAGATGAATGAATAACCTTGTGTTGTGCTCCGGTTCCGTGTATCTCGCGTCTGGTCAGATCCTGCCGTCGAGCGATGTAATGTGCGATGCTTGGTGTCGGGTTGCTTGCGTGACTTACACGGTGCTGCGCTCGGTGACGCGTCTTCCTTTGTAGAGGGTCGGACGAATGAGGCGGCCCCTGGTTCTGATGACGATACTTCGTACCTCGATACAACGCTAGGCGACGGTGAAGAAACAACGGCCGAGCTAAGCTGAGCCACCAACATTTCGGAAATTGCGCAGTATAGACCTGTGGTTTAGTTAGGTAAAGACTGGGCTGGAGCGGAGCGGAGTGGAAGGGGAGCAGCTTTCTTTGTTCTGACACTGCCCTTGTGTGGCTCTTTGAAGTTCTGTGCAGGGGGTGGGACGCATCGGAGGTCAAATCATCGGGGGATCGGAGACGGAGCAACAATTGTTGGCCGAGCGCCGATGCGGTGGCTTAGCCCCTTCGCATCCAAACCTGGAACGAGCTCATTAGCGTTAACGTTAATGATAACGTCGAGCATTAAGGTAGCTTAACCCCGAACTCTCCGAGCATCATACCATCAATCTCCATTCCCAACCTCACTGCGACACCAGGATGACCGTCCCGTGAGATGCACGCGGCAGAAGTCTTCATCCACATTTTCTGTTCTGCAACGCATCAAACACAAACAGCCGAGACACACAGGCCTCATGTCTGGTCGACACCGATCCTCAACCGCCTTCTGCAGCCAATTGATTAGGCCTGGAACGCCCATGCAGTGGCGCCGCGGCGAATGCCGGTGATCTAGCGAAACCGCCATTCCCATTCCGCATCCCCCGCGAGCGCCGATCCGCCCGCGAACGGGAAGGGCCGAGACACGGAGCTGAACTACCTACAGTACCTACCTTAGCCGGAAGCTAACCCGCAGGCCGGCCGGGGGGTCCAACCGATAGAGAGCACGGCACGATGGTGCTCCTCCTGCGGCAGACATGGACGCTGACGCGCAAGAACTGGCTGATCGTGCTGGGACGCCACAGCTTCGCGACGGTGGTGCGCGCGCTGGTGCTGCCCATCGTGCTGACGGCGCTGCTCAGCTTCGCCAAGAACCTGTTTGCGCCGTCTGCACGTTACGGCATCAGCCCGGCGCGCTCCGTCCGCGCACTGCCCGATGCGCTGTCCGTGGCGGCGGGCTCGGGCCGGCACACAGTTGTCTTCGTGCACAATGGCTTCCGCGGCGGCGACATCGAGCGCGTCATTGATGATCTGGCGGGCGTGGTGCGCGCTGCCGGGAGCAATGCGACGGTGCTGGCGCGCGAGACCGACGTGCCCGACATCTGCCGCGCCTCGCTGCGCGGGGTGACGCCCTGTTATGGTGCTGTGCTGTTCCGTGGGTCGCCGACGGAGGGTCACGGCGGGCTGTGGAATTACACCCTGCGCGCCGACAGCTCGCTGGGCGCCGGCCGCATCAACGCCGACAGTAGCACCAACGACGGCCAGGTGTACACGCTACCGCTCCTGCACGCCGTGGACGCGGCCATCTCGCGCGGCAACAATGGCACCGGCGGGGCTGGGCCGCTGCCCGATGCCGTCGACGAGTACCCCTTCACGGCCAAGACGGAGCAGGAGCGCAACGACCAGGTCCGCGTCAATTACCAGACGTTTGTCTTCAACGCCATGGGTGTTGTCTTCATCGTCGGCATCATCGGCATCGTCTACCACTTGGCTGGCTTCGTCGCCACTGAGCGCGAGTCGGGCATGTCGACACTGATCGAGGCCATGATGGCTGCCGACCGCCCCTGGCAACCCCAAGCCGCGCGCCTGCTGTCGTATCATCTGTCCTTTACGCTGCTGTACCTGCCCGGGTGGGTCATCTCCTCTCTTATACTGTGGGGTGGCGTGTTCCCGAACACAAGCGCCGCCATCGTGCTGCTCTACTTCATCCTGGCCGGCATCACGCTGGGCTCCATGGCGATCCTCGGCGCCGCCTTCTTCAAGAAGTCGCAGCTCAGCGGCGTCGGCGTCACCATCGTGTACATCCTGCTGGCCGTCATCGCGCAGACCCTCACGCGGCCGCACCGCCCCGTCGTGCTCGCGCTGAGCCTGCTGTTCGCCCCCTGCAATTTCACCTACTTCATCTCGCTGCTCGCCCGCTGGGAGCAGCAGCAGTGGCCGACCGACCTGCTCCGGTCACCGCCCAACAGCCCGTGGAACATGCCGGGCATCGTCTTCTTCGTCTTCCTCGCCGTCCAGGCCGTCGTCTACCCGCTGCTCGGCGCCCTCGTCGAGCGCTGGCTGCACGGCACCGCCTCCAGCGGGCGCAACATCGTTGTCGGCAACCACAACCGCGGCGACCTCGACGCGGACTGCGCCGTGCAACTCGAATCATTCACCAAAATCTACTCCCCCACCCGGCTGCGGCGCTTCTTTTCCTTCCTCTCCGCCCCCAAACCCCCCGTCGTCGCCGTCGACAAACTCACCCTGCGCGCCCGCCGCGGCCAGATCCTGGCCCTGCTCGGCGCCAACGGCAGCGGCAAGAGCACAACCCTCGACACCATCGCGGGCATCAACCGCGCCACCTCGGGCCGCATCACCATCGACGGCACGGGCGGCCTGGGCATCGCGCCGCAGAAGAACGTCCTCTGGGACGAGCTCACCGTCTTTGAGCACATCCGCGTCTTCAACCGGCTCAAAGCCCCGCTCGTCCCGGCCCCGAAGTCGGAAGTAACAGACCTGGTTGCCGCCGTCGATTTGACGCAGAAGATCAGAGCCCAGGCGCACACCCTGTCGGGCGGCCAGAAGCGCAAGCTGCAGCTGGGCATGATGCTGACGGGCGGCAGCGCGGTGTGCTGCGTGGACGAGGTGTCGTCCGGGCTGGACCCGCTCAGCCGGCGCAAGATCTGGGATATCCTGCTCGCCGAGCGGGGGCGGCGCACGCTGGTGCTGACGACGCATTTCCTCGATGAGGCGGATCTGCTGGCGGATTATATCGCGGTCATGAGCAAGGGGTCGCTGCGGGCGAGCGGTACGTCGGTGGAGTTGAAGGAACGGTTGGGCGGTGGGTACAGGATCCATGTGAACAACGTGCGGTTGATTCCGCGTCTGCCCGAGGTGGAGGGGGTAAGGAAGCAGGCGAGTAAGGAGGAGGCGGCGTATGTGGCGCCGAGCTCGGCGATGGCTGCCAGGGTGATTAGGACGTTGGAGGAGAAAGGGGTGAAGGATTATCGGTTTTCGGGGCCGACGATTGAGGATGTGTTTTTGCAGCTGGCGGAGGAGGTCAGGGCGGATGAGGGGGGGTTGGCGCTGAGTGGGGATGGGGGTGCTGTTCTCGGCGGCGAGGCGGATGAGAAGTCGTCGACGGAGAAGGTGGGCGAGGCCAGCGGCGGCGCGGAAAAGGGGCTGGGGCTCATGTCCGGGCGGCCGATTGGGTTTCTGCGGCAGGCCTGGGTGCTGTTCCTCAAGCGGTGCGTCATCTTCAAGGGGAATGCGTTCCCCTCGGTGGCGGCGTTCGTGATCCCCGTCGTGGCGGCCGGGCTGGTGATGCTGTTTGTCAGGGGCCAGCAGGCGCCCGGGTGCACGCCGTCGGACCAGCTGACGCAGAGGGCGGCCGTGAATATCTTCGACGACCGCTTCCAGCTGCACATGGTGGGCGGCCCGGCCGACAAGTTCACGCAGGAGAATCTGATCCGCCTCATTGCGCCGATCTACCTCAGCAATTTCGGTGGTGGTTTGGATAACGGCTCCGCGGCGGTGACCACCAGGGCGCTGCGCGACCCGACGGCCTTTTTCAAGAACCTGACCATCGTCAATTCGTACGACGACTTCAACAACGCCGTGGTCAACCTGCGCAAGAACGTCACGCCCGCGGCCATTTGGCTCGGCGACGCGCACTCGCGCCCGACTGTTGTCTACAAAGCAGACGGCGCCGAGGTGGTCTACGCCTGGTTCGGCGGCTGGCTCATGGACATGCTGCTGACCAACCGGACCATCGCGTCGACCTACGTGCCCTTCGACACGCCGTTCGCCCCGGACATGGGCAACTCGCTGCAGCTGCTGATCTACGTCGGCCTCGCCCTCTGCGCCGCCCCAGCCTTCTTCTCGCTGTATCCCAACCTGGAGCGGCGCCGCCATGTTCGGGGCCTGCAGTACTCCAACGGCGTCAAGCCCCCGCCGCTGTGGTTGGCATACACGGCGTTTGACTTTGCCATTGTCTTGGCCGCCGCCGTCATCAGCGTCGCCATCTTCGCCGGCCTCGCGGGCAGCCTGTGGTACAACCTCGGCTACGTCTTCTTGATTCTGGTGCTGCATGGCCTGGCGTCCATCCTGCTGGCGTACAACGTGTCGCTGTTCAGCGCCAACCAGCTGTCGGCGTACGCCTTCACCGCCGCCGGCCAGATGGTGGTCATGCTGCTGTACCTGCTCGCCTACATGTGCGTCATCTCGTACGCGCCCGTCGACCGCATCGACCGGTTGCTGCTGGTCGTGCACTTTGTCATTTCGGCGCTGGCCCCGATCGCCTCCGTCATCCGCGCCTTTTTCATTGCGCTTAATCTCTTCTCCACCGCCTGCGACGGTCACGCGCTGTCGTCGCACCCGGGCAGCTTGGTGCAGTACGGCGGGCCGATCCTCTATCTCATCATCCAGACCATCCTTTTGTTTCTCGTCCTCGTCTGGGCAGACGGCGGCAGCGCGGGCTTCTCCCTCCGGCGTCTCTTCATCCGCTCCCACACCGCCTCCTCCAACGCCAACAACGCAACCACCCTCGACAGCGAACGCGCCGCCATCTCCGACGAAGAAGTCGCCAACGAGCTCGTCCGCGTCAAGTCCTCCACCACCGACCCCGCCACCACCACCGCCACCACCACCACCCCCACCGACGGCCTGCGCGTCATCAACATCACCAAAACCTTCGGCCGCGGCACGACCGCCACCACGGCCGTCGACAACGTCACCTTCGGCGTCCCGCACGGCGAGGTCTTCGCCCTGCTGGGCCCTAACGGCGCCGGTAAATCCACCACCATCTCCCTCATCCGCGGCGACCTCAAGCCCTCCCCGACCACCACCCCGGCAGGCGACATCTTCGTCGAATCCGCCTCCGTCACGCGCCACCTCTCTCTCGCGCGCTCCCACCTCGGCGTCTGCCCGCAGTTCGACGCCATCGACGCCATGTCGGTCGCCGAACACCTCACCTTCTACGCGCGCGTGCGGGGGATCCCCTCCACTGACGTGCCGCACAATGTCGCCGCCGTGCTCCGCGCCGTCGGGCTCGCCGCCTTCCGCGACCGCCAGGCCGGCGCGCTGAGCGGCGGCAACAAGCGCAAGCTGTCGCTGGCGATCGCGCTGATGGGGAATCCGTCGGTCGTGCTGCTTGACGAGCCGAGTTCGGGGCTGGATGCGGCGGCCAAGAGGGTTATGTGGCGGACGTTGAGGGCGACGGCGCCCGGGAGGAGTATTTTGCTGACGACGCATAGTATGGAGGAGGCGGATGCGTTGGCGGGGAGGGCGGGGATATTGGCGAGGAGGATGTTGGCTATGGGCGGGATTGAGCAGCTCCGGAGTCGGTTTGGCGATCGGTTGTATGTGCATCTGGTGTGTTGTGGCGCGCCGCGCACGCCGGAGGAGACGGTGCAGAGGGTGAGGGCGTGGGTGGTGGGGAGGTTTCCTGGGGCCGAGGTCGAGGAGAAGACGTACCATGGGCAGATGCGCTTCAGCGTGCCGGCTGCTGAGGTAGGTGGGGGTGTGCCGCGGGGAGATAGTGATGAGGAGGGAGAGGAGGATGAGATTGAAGAGGCGGTGGCGGCGTCGTCGGCGTCGGCGATTGGTAGGCTCGTGGTGCTTCTGGAGGAGGTTCGCGCCGAGCTGGGAGTTGAGCATTACAGCGTCAGCCCGACCACGCTCGATCAGGTGTTTTTGACCGTGGTTGGGCAACATAACGTGCGTGAGGAAGGGTATGAGAACAAGGAGGGGAAGAAGAGGTGGTGGCGGCCGAGAGGTGACCTCCGTGCCCGTGGGGGTTGGATCTGTTTCTGAAGGTGGCTTTATCGTTGAGTTGGGCATGGCAGGTTCCTTTTCTTGCATACATCTCTCCGAATTTCTTTTGTGTCGCTCTTGTGTGTACGTTACGGGCGGAGCGGACATTCGTTGGATAAACAGGGGGAAGCGAAGGCATAGAGATGTTGGGCGATGCCCGTTGCATCAGGTCGCTGTCATGTCTTAGACAACATGTAGATGCCGTAAGTTGTCACCGATTCTGGGTTTGTTTATTCACAGCCTTTGTAGATTCTCCAAACCGAACTGGGGATCTCAACTCCATGCCAGGATCGTGCGCTCCTGTCCTGGGCGCCGGCTCAGATTGGCACATCGCCCTGCTGAGATCGGTGGCCTCTCTGCCTCTTTCGTCTGTGCTATCGTGGTTTTGAACATGCCATCATCTTGCGACATGGGTATTTTCTTCTCTGCGGATACCTCAGAGCACACACATCAAAGAAGCGATAGAGCTGACACAAGATGGCTTGCGGGAGTATCAGTCGAAATTCGACTTTCATCAGCGGACCTCAGCAGATTTAATGCCTACATCAACCCAGATCAACTCGAGCTAGATGCCTTCTTCACTGCAAATTGAGCCCGGCTATGCATCAAGCCAAAACCTCTCCGCCGTCCCGGGTGTAGTGCCCCCCCCCCCCCATACCCAAAAAAACATATGCATTTCCAAAAACCCAAACATGCACCCATCCCAACGCCAACGCTATGCCTTCTCTTCCTTCCGCTCCCTAGCCTGCTGCCCCCCAGCAACAGCCCTCAACTCCTTCCCCAACCGCGCAATCAGCCTCTCCAGAATCCACTCCGCCTCCTCCTGCGACCCCATCAGCGGACTCCTACTCCCGACCCAACTCCACGGCAACGGCTGTTCCTCCCTCTCCCTCTCCTTCTCCTTAACCTCACCCCCTCCCTCCCCATCCCCTTTACCATTCCCATTCCCACTCCCACTCCCATCCTCTCCCTCCGCACCCTCCCTCCCCCCCAAACTCGGCGTCCCCACACTCCGCCCGGCCACCAACCGATCCCTGCGCCCATGCACATGCGGTTTCGCTTTCCGATGCCGTTCCGGATCGGCCTCGTCCTCGCCGATGAGGCGCAGGTACCAGGCCCACTCGTGGAAGGAGTACTTGCGGGGCGGGCGGTGGCGCAGGTGGGCGGTCACGCGGCGGATCTCGTCGATCAGCGTGATGTGGTACTCGATCTTGGAGGTCGGGATGGCGGGGAAGTCGCGGCGCGGGATGGACGCGGCGTGTTGCAGCGGCAGGTCGTTGCTGGTTGGCTTGTTGGGGGTGAGGGAGAAGGTTTTGGCGCGTTTGATGAAGCTGTTGGTGTGGTTATTCGGGCCGGCGGTTTGGGCGCGGCGGAGGTGGTGGGGGTGGGTTGGCGTGGATGGGGAGGGCGGGGTGGAGAAGGTGATGCGGTTGCTGGTGGTGGTGGTGGTGGTGTTGTTGTGGGAGGAGGTGTGGGAGGAGCTGGGTTTGGGGCTGGGGCGAGAGGCGCCGCCGGCTTCGTCGGCGGCGTTGCGCTCGACTTGGCGGGAGTGGTCGTAGTCGTTTTGGTCTTGCTCGGCGCGTTGCTGGTCTGTTTGGTGGGTGCTGCCGCCTTCGGCTTCGAGGTCAGCTTCGTCTTGCTGCATCGTCTCTTCGGCGTCGTCGTTGTTTTGGTTGCCGTTAATGGCGCCACTGGTGACGGAGGGTCTCAAGCGCTCTGAGTTGCCGAGGAAGCCAGGGGGTTCCGGCTCGATGTCCTCTTCAAATAGCATGCCACACGACAGCATCCGCAGCAGACGCTTGAGATCCCGCTTGAAGCCGTGCTCGCTGGGAAGAATGGTCACCGTGGCGACCTGATCGGTGGCATCGCGGATGACCTTGACGACGGTGTCTCCAGCGTTGGAGATTAGCACGGTTGTGGTCGGCAGAGCAAGCAGCGCCCAAAAGACCCAGAAGGACTTCCCGGCGTTGGACACGGGCGTCATGTCGCCGTAGCCGATGGTGGTCAAGCTGACGAAGGCAAAGTAGACGCCGTTGAAGTAGGTCCACCCTTGGTAGCTCTGCTCGCACGCTTGGAACACCTTGGCGCCAACCAACCACAGGACCAGCCAGGTGCTCGACGAAACACCCATGGCAACCCAGCGGCGACGGTGGGCAGCCGTGTTTTGAATCTTGCGCATCAACTTGAACTCGCGCTCGCGCCGCTCGAACTCGGTCAGGCCCGAGTCGCTGCGGTCTATTGATATGCTCTCTGGATCATCTCGGATGGGTATGAGAATATCGTCCGTACCCCTCCGCGTCATACGCCGCAGGGTTCTGCGGCGGCGTTTCTCCACCATCCTAGCGCCGAGACGTCGCTTGCCGCGGTCGAGGACCAAACTGCGGATGGAACCAATGACAAGACCCAGACTGATAATGCCAACCAGCGCATACGGAAGAAGTAGCGATCGTCCGAGGGTCGTGGTGCAGTGTAAGTCGCCGAAGCCGACGGTGAACAGGGTCACGGCGGCCCAGTACACGGCGTCCAGGTATGCCCAGTCCTCGATCTTGCTGAACACCAGCGCGCCGGCAAGCAGGTACACGAGAAACATGATGGTCTGTAGCATGAGGGTTCGCTGGCTCGGCGTGAGCATGAAGTCTTTGGGGTAGTGGTTGGTCACGGCGCCCATATAGGTGACCACCATCAGAGATGCGACCAGGAAGTAGAGCACGGCGGAGTAAATGCCGTAGTAGAAGGCCTGCGACCAGATGAACTCATCGGCCGGCTGAAGGATGAGCGGCCCGGAGGCGGTGGCGGTGAGAGCTACCAGAGTGATGGACGAGACATACCAGCCGACGATGGTGGCGGGCTGGGCGATGGCGAAGCTGAGCCTGCGCGTCATGTTGAGGAGCAGGGCCACGTTGGCGAAGATGGCGATGGCCAGCTGGACGGCGTTGATGGCAGTCAGCCAGTGCGGGTCCGGCACGAACGGCGCCGTGTCGACGTCGGTGCCGGGCGGATAGAGCTGGCGCCATGGCTTGACCAGCGCGCAGATGCTGAAGGCGGATGCGACGGGGCCGAGGGTGCCGGCGATCATGGGGAACGCCGACGAGGCGAACCACCAGCGGCTGGGAAAGAGAGTTAGCGAGTTGGTTTCCAAGTTGTACCCATATCTTGACCAGAACTTACCTGGGGTCCAGATGCGCCCATTCATGCTCCGTGGGCTTGGGGGGCGCATGCTGGTGGATTTCGTCGCCGAACTCGTTCATCGTGACAGACGTAGAAAGTCCCTCAAGGACCTGGTGAAGGCAGTATCCAGCAGCTCACACTGGGGTTTCCATCTCGAGTAATAAGTAATGGGTTCCATGGGCCAGACAGGTCGTGGCTCCACTGCTGCAAGCATTCGGACTTGGGAAAACGAAGGAGTTGAGACGGGGCTTTAGGTTTTGGGAGCCTGGCAGCAGGGCCATGGAATGGAACACGACAAAAAGTGCGCTTTTCCCTTATGACGTCGGATGGTACAGGCTTGAAAGAGACCCTGAACAAAGCCGCGCCCAGGTCGGTATCAGGGGGATCACGTTCAGGCCTGCGATTGGCTGCAGGCGCCTTCAGCAGGCCACCGCAGCACGCATGGCTTGTGCGGTGCGCCCCTCGGATACACGTGTACAGGCACTGTACGCTGTCAAACCGACGACCAAACTCGCGACTGTCACGCGACAGCCTTCAATCTTCTAGAGGCCGCGACAGCCGCAAAGGCAACTTCATGATGCTCGTGGCACATCACTAGGCCCTCACCTCTACTCACCTATGCTCACCTGAACCACGGTCTGCAGGGCCATGTCCAGATGGCGCTGCTTGTCTCGCGCCGCGGCCTGGCGCATCCCTCGATCCACACGTCGGCATGGGCGGTTACTCAGCACCCAGTTCTCCTCAGTTGAACACGTTCGTGTGCCCTGCGCATCGTCCGGTGATATCACCCTAAGGTGAGCTTGGTTGATCCACTGCAGCAGCGGTTCGTTGTTCTTGACACGTCTGCAGCCTCCACAACATCTCCCATCACGACACGGCAACGCCGCTGGTGATTTACATCCCTCCTTTCTCCCAGCCAAGCCCGGAAGCTCCCAGCCCACTGCCGCCATGCTTCCGCGGCTACCCGGCCGCGGTCATCAACTACAGATGGCAGGCCCCCGAGGGAGATGAACGACCTGATGTCCACCTCCAGTGGCCTACGCCTCTGCACGATGTCAACTTCGCCTATTCCTGGATCACGGCCAATCTCGGGTCTGGCAACGACGGTTCTGCGGATCCACGTCCTGCCTATGTCTACGGCTCATTTCTCGGCGCGAGCCTCGCCGCCGGCCTTGCCTTGACCGAGTCTCACCTCCCGATACTGTCTCTCCCCATGACCATCCGCGGCCTGGTCGCCTACAACGGCATCTACAACTGGACCAAGTTTCTCCCCGACCACCCGATTCACAGGGTCCAACCGAGGTCCAATTCTAGAGGTGGCAAACACGGCTTGCTGCTCCCGCTCTCCGCCACCGATAATCGCCCCGTCGAGGAAGAAGGCATCTTCACCGACATCAAGCACCTAACCCCAGACCTCTTCGGCACCCCAGCGAACCTCTTCGACCCCTTCGCCTCGGCCTGCCTTTTCTTCCACTCCGCCAACCTGCACGTACCAGACGACTTCACCACCCCGCTCTCCGCCTCCTCCTCGCACCTCACCCCCGAGCTGACCGCCGCGATCGACGCCCTATCAAACGGCAGCAGCGATCCCTTCTCCTCAGCCACCCCCCCATCCTCCTCCAACCCAGTCTCTTCAAAAGGAGAAGAAGAAACAGCCTCCACCCTCCTCGCCCGCGCCACCCTCCACGCCAAACAGCTCAAGCCCCCGCGCAAAGGCTACCTGGTCTTCCCACCCCGGCACTCAACCCTGCGCCTGCCGCACACCCTGTTCCTGTACGACTCTCCATCCACATCCACAGCAGACCACCACCACCACCTGGGGAATGACGCCAGCAGGAAAAGAAGAAGAAGAGCCGCGCCGCCGCCGCCCCGAAACAGCTTCCGCGCGCAGGCGACCGACCTCGCGGGGCTGATGCTGCGCAGTCTGGACATGCACGAGCTGCGGGCGCGGCAGGCGGCGCCGTGGGAGTGGGAGGCTGAGGGTCAGGGTGTGGATGGGGATGGGGATAAGGATAGGGAGGGTGATGAGGATGGTGGGGTGTATGTGGGTGGAAGATCGTTTGGCGACGAGGAGGATGCGAGGGTTGCGGCCCTGGAGAGGAGGGTGCAGACGTTTGAGGTGGATTCTTTGTCTGTTGAGGGGCTAAGAAAGGGGGAGTTGGGGCTGGGGAGGCAGGGGGAGGAGGTTGTGGGTGAGTGGTTGAGGGAGAGGATTGATGAGGATTTTGGTGGGGAGGGGAGAGGGGAGGGATGAAAAATTGAGGGGAGGTTTGTGTGGGATATTTTAGTGTGAAGATATGGTGGTAGTGAGAAAGATACCCTGCTGAAGCAGCACTTAGGCATAGAAGGATTTTGAAGTCAATCACGGCGCGAGCAAGGACGGGCACACAGCCAGTCTGGGGGAAAGCTATAGTATAGCTAGCCATTGCACCATTGCATCGTAGCTACCAGTTGATGCGAACCATGCTGACGAAATCATGGCCTCCCAGATCCTCCTATAGACCTATCCCCTCCCGTGCCTCCCAAAATGCCCCAAACGCCATGCCATGCCATGCGCCAGATATGCTCGATAACGATGGAAAAGAAACCCCCGAGCGTGGGAAGACCCCTCAAAGCGCAGGTGCCGTCGCATTCGCGGCCACCCCCTCAAAAACACCCCAAACCTGTGTCGTCAGCCGGTCATACGACGACACCACAAACGCCACCACCTCACCCAGCACCAGCAAACCCAAGTTCCGCAGGATCGACGGCCGCAGGCCGTAGGACCCCATGACGAGCGACGCCGGGGGGAACACCACGAACGGCCACCAGCTCCGGGTCGTCGCGCTCAGGAAGAACGACTTGTTCACCGCCGCCGCCGCCGCCGCCGTCTCTTCCAGCGCGTCGAGGATGTCGTTGGTGATGTTGCCTGCCTGCTTGAGTATGCTTGAGTGGTCGGCAAGTTTGGTGGTGAGTGTCTCGGTGGCGACTGCCAGACGGTCTAGGCCGTGCTCGAGGGTGTCTTGGCGTTGGGCGAGCGCGGTGGCTTGTTGGTTGGAGAGTTGCTGCGCATAGGGAAATGGGTCAGTATTCCACGCATTATTGGGTCCGGGGACGTAAGGCGCAACTTACGATCTGCTGCTGGAGAGCGCTGGAGGAGGCGACGGCCGTGGAGACGACCGCAATCAGAACCCCCATGTCGTTGCTGGCTTGCTGGGTCGCGTGCTGCAGTGCCTGTTCGTGTGCGAAAGCCAGCTGGGAGTTGCTCTCGAGGACGTGGGCGATCAGGACTCCCAGTAGCTGCTGGAGGTTTTCGGCGTGTTGGATTCCACCGCGGACGGATTCAGAGGACTTCTTCAGTGCCAGCTCCAGATCGTCAGAGAGGTATGTCTCAACGTGTCCCAACCCTTCGCTCAGGCGGTCAATGTGAGGAGCGATCTGCTCGAGCTTCTCAAGAGATTGACGAGCACGCTGATCGAGGTCGTCCATGCGCTTCTGTAGCTCGGCTTCGACGCCATCGGTGAGTCTGGTAAGGACGCGCGTGAGTCGCTGATAAAGAAGAATGTTCTGGGCTGCAACGCGGTCAGTATCCTTAAATCATCGAAGGTCAAGGATCACTCACCCTTCTCATTGTCAACTCTGGCAGCCTCGCAAAAACGCAGCGCCTTGTGGCGATAGCTGACCCAGGTGCTCCACGCCGCGTCCGACGCCGCCAGTGCCGAAAGACACAGGCCAATCTCGGCCGGGCTCACATGCAGCTGGGCCTCACCGCGAATGACCACCTGGCTGAGCGACACCTCCCGAAACTTGGCGCACGCGGTCGGAATCGCGAAGCTGCCGCGCTCAAGGTCGCAGATGGCGAGGCTGGCGGCGTACGAGTCGACAAAGTCGCGCACCTGGCGGCCGCTGTCGGTCAGGATGGTGGCCTCGTCCTTGCCGTCGACCAGCTGGCAGTTGTTGACCAGGAGGCGGGCGGCGACGCGGTGGCAGAGCGGCTCCGACTCGAGTTCCTGGAGCTCGCTGAGAGCGACGGCGTAGATGTTGGGCAGCCGGTGGTTCTGCAGCAGGTCGGAGGGCTTGTCCACGTTTGAGGCAGCAGCTGTAGGAGATTTGGTTTAGCCCGGGTACCCAAGAAGCTTTTGATGCGACTTACCAACCAAGGCCTTATGGCCGTTTGTCCAGGCAAATCCGACGATGTACGGCACCCAGAGGGCCAGGAGAGGTAGAAAGACCCGCATGATGGGAGATGGAGCTGGAGGCTCAACAACTTCTGGTGAGTGGCAAGTGAAGATATCTTGGCGGGACTGCGTATACCGTAACTAGCGGAGGCTGTGGCTGCTTGGAGGTGGCAGGAGAATAAGAAATGAAGGTAAAAGGTAGGAAACGTTGGCTTTGTGGGAGTTGTTGAAGAGGAAGGGGAAGAGTAGAAAAGTGGCAGCCTGAGGAAGGCAGTGCCTGGGTGGGTGGCCATCATGCCAGGAAAGGAAAGAGCATGTTGCGCTGTGGTGAGAATGCAGCCTGCGGCAAATCGGCGGCCGCCGTTCGACGATGTTGGTGTCGCGGGGACGGCTTGTGCTTTAACTTGCTCTGAAGGAAGGGGAGCGTAGACCACGGACTTCACTTACACGACAACGATTTTCGCCTGGACGGGTTCGGAGTACGGCGGCCAATGACAAGCAGGTTGCGCACCTTCATCTGACCAACCTTTTAGGTGCCTTATTTGCATCTGCACAACAATAAACCTATCAAACTCATGTGGCACAATACTTCATGAGGTCATCGTTGAAACTTAGGTAAGGTACCTAGCTTTGCAATGAGACCCATTCCAGGCCTGAGCGGCTGGAGCAAAAGTACAATGCCAACAATGGCTGGGCTGTCCGATGGGTATCGCTGAGAGTCTCCAGTCGTGACCGGCCTTGCTCAGAGGTATAGCTCAAGTTGAGTCACCCATTCATCTGATAGCAGTACCAGTAATGCCTGGGAACTACCATGGCAATCTCACCAGTGCTACCCTATTTGCAGAAACTGAATATGTCTGTCTACCTACCAGGTAGGTACGAAGGTCAACTACTACAATTAAGACGCCTTGGAGACCGGTTATCGTCACAGCTTGGGCAAGTATCTGGAAAAATGTCTGTTTTCCCGTATATAAGTCGGAGAGGTAGGAGTTATGTACTGCGACAACCCTCACCATGTCCTTTCACAGCAAACAGAATCGTCTGGTCCCGGGCAGGCATATCGGTCCGCTGTAGGAAGAACTGTATCAGCTACGAGTGCTTCACACACTACGAGAATAGAAAACGAAAAGAAGAGGGATGAAATTAGCAAGGCCGAGGAGGCCGCTATAAACCTGGGTACCTAAGGTAGGTAAGCTGCATTTCGAGCTGCACAGACCAAACAATGGGAAGAAGGAGTGGAGCGATTACAGTGTGCCTCCTGCCAAAAACAAAAATAAAGAGCATGCCCTAGGTCTTAGTGACGCAAAGTGCTGACCCGTGACAATGGAGGTGCAGTCACTTTCCCCCGTGCACGCCGTTCGCATGCCAGACTTAGCCTGCCATGAGCAGTCGATGATGCTGCACCCGACGATATCTTCATCCTCGTTGGAAACAGGAACAGGCAGGCTCATCGGAACTCAGCAGGGAGACAATCCATCCGTGAAACAAAGTTGTGCAGGAATAGTAGTCGAGGAAGATGCAGTCACTCGGGTTCTCGACGTTAACGCAGTGGTTGACTTCAGCGCCGAGGGTCGTTCTGGGGAGCAGGAGAAGAGAAAGCGCTATGGTGATGCCGGTGAACTTCGTGCTAGGGAGATTACCGAGTTACAAGATTTGAGTGGATTTGTTGGTCGCTCAGAGAAAGTCGAGGATGTGTTTTAAGTGAGTGGATAATTGCTCCAGTGATGCCTGTCTACCTAGGTACTTACCAGTTGGCCAAGGACTCATGTTTCATATTTGAGCGCAGCTTTACCGGTCGCCTTCCAGCGTTCACCGCTCATCATGTGATCAACGCTTTTGCATTGCACATCTGAACCCATGAGACATCATCTAACGTGGATCTGCTGAATGTTTATGGCGTGGCCTAATATGCTTGGATCCATCCAATCCCAAATCGCGAGGCCACAACGGGCAACCTGATCCAGTAATCCGTAGTTACGTGCGGTGGAATAGTTGGGCACCTTGTAGTCAAATTGGTGGGTTCACCACAGCACTTTTGGATCAAGTCTTTTCCATTCATTTCCCTCACTGACCTAACGTTAGGTATTTTTCAATATATTTCTCCTATTCTCCCCTCCTTTTCCTGTTTTCACTCTTCACCTCTCTTTATTCCTTCCTTTCCTTCCTTCCTTCTTTCTTCTTGGTTTTTGAGAAGAGTATTTGAGAATAGGGCATTGACATCGACCTGCCGGGTCTTAGACTTCTTGGCCAGGGGGTGATGGGATCCGAGTCAGACTTGCTTCTGGCAAACCCTCTCAGGTTGGTAATTAGGTAGTCTGAGGTATGAAACTTCAAATTGAAGGAAAGGTACTGCAGGTAAATAGGTATACACTTAAAGCGAACCTAGCCAGAAAGAAGACTATCTTGGAGACGACGGGTTTATTTGGTTCCCCCAGGCAAACTCGTCAGTCAACTCAAACATGGACAGTCCGTGGTTTTCTCCTGCGTTCCACATTTTGCTCGGCTTTTCTTGTTTCCACTTTCATTCCTTTCTTTCCACTGGCACCTTAATGCAACAGATGATAGACAACACTTGCACGATATTGATGAGATGCCCTGTGAGAGTTCCCCGGTATCAAGGTAACTGGCCGTCAGCCATTGGTGTCGAACGTTTGTCAGGTAAAGTCGATCAGCATGGGTCAGCTTCCCATTAAGTAAATGACTAAGCAGCTGGACCCACTCACGGAAGCAGCCGCTGCTCTCGCGGCATCTTTTTTCGAGAGCAGCGGGCACCTCCTGCCAGTCAGTCGCAGCCAGGCCCGGTCGCAGCGCGTCGCGAGTTGCAATTCGCCTCCACAACACACATAATGCTCGCACCCAGGACAGGGAGGCAAGCCCTGCAGAGGGCAGCGGCATCCTCTCCCTCGGTGACCGTCACACTACCGGGCTTCCTCGTCCCAGCCTTTCAGACGCCCTCCCGGCGCAACTTCTCGGCGACGACCGCCCGACCGTCCAAGCTCGGCAGGACACCGCTCTCGGTCCCGCCCGGCGTCGACCTTGCGATTGGCGACCTGTTCGCCAAGAAGGACATGACCTCTTACCTCAGGACGTACAGGAGGAAGATCACGGTGACAGGGCCTCTGGGTACGCAAGCGCGCCATTGAGAATGTGCAACCGGGCCGAGGCACTGACGGTTCGCAGGCCAACTCGAGCTCGAGATCCCCGACTACGTCAACATCGACCATGACGCGGCGTCGAGGAAGGTGGAGCTGAGCGTGAAGGACCGGGAGCAGAAGAACCAGAGGGAGATGTGGGGTACGCAAGCCGTCCACGGTCTGCCGCCACGAAGGATAGAACTTGAGGACGCTGACATGACCTTCACAGGCACTACATGGTCGTACCTCAGCAACTACATCATGGGCGTATCCGAGGGCCACACGGCCGTGCTGCGCCTCGTCGGCATCGGCTACCGCGCGACGGTCGAGCCGCGCCCGGTCAAGGAGGAGTACCCGGGCCAGCAGTTCGTCTGCCTGAAGCTGGGCTTCTCGCACCCGGTCGAGATGGGCCTACCCCGGGGCATGCGAGCCAGCGCGCCGCAGCCGACGCGCGTGCTGCTCGAGGGCATCGACAAGGAGCAGATCATGCAATTCGCCGCCCACATCCGCAGGTGGCGCGTGCCCGAGCCGTACAAGGGCAAGGGCATCTTTGTGAACGATGAAACTATCAAGCTGAAGGCGAAGAAGATCAAATAGAGGCGCTGCTGGGTTGTTGTTGTTGTTGTTGTTCTTGTTGTATGCCTAGCAGTAGCATTTGTGTTTTGTCTCACCGCCGGGATGTTGTGTGGCTGTATCTGTGCCATAGATATGTACATTATCGCCCTTTGCATCGAGGACTGCGCCCGCTTAGTTCAGCCCGAGTACCTCCTGAACCGCCTGAAGCACCTGCCCGTGGACCGCTGCCGGTGCCGCAATCACGCCGCTGTTGGTCGCCAGCGTCCTGCCGACTCCGAAATCGAGCCGCTGTCCCCTAGTATCCGTGACCTGGCCGCCCGCCTCCCTGACGATCAGGTCGCCCGCCGCATGGTCCCAGATCTTCTCCTGGTAGGTCTTGGACGTCGGCAGGCGCAGGTAGATGTCCCCCGCGCCGCGGGCGATGGAGCCGTACTTGGCCTGGGAGTCCATGCGGACGCTGGGGCGGGTGATGCCCAGCTTCTGCGCGATCTGCGCGGCCTCGGACTGGTTCGAGTGGCCCGCCTCGACGCTCTCGCAGAAGCTGGCGCTGGCCATCTCGGTGATGGGCTTCATGGCGATCTTCTTGGCCGCCGCCAGCCCGCCCGTGCCCAGCGGCCGGCTCCACGCGCCTTGCCCGACCACCGCCGAGAAGATCACCCCCCTCCCCTCATCACCATCCGCCGCCTGGTTAGCCCCGATCCCCTCCGTCAACGGCGCGGCATCGTCCACCGGCAGGTTCGGACACCCCAGCACGCCGACCTTCACATCCCCATCCTCCAACAACGCCAGCGCCACCGCATACTGCCCCCCACGCAAAAACCCCTTCGTCCCATCAATCGGATCAATCGTCCACACCCTCCCCTCCCTGCCCCCCTGACTCCCCCCCAAGTCAATCACCTCCAGCATCTCCTCCACACTCTTCACCCCACCACCCAACACCCCCTCCTCCACCTCCACCTCACTTAGCCTCGTCCCCTGCACAAGCCGCCAGATGCGCTCCCGCAACTTCTCCCCCTCCGCCCCGCGCAGCGCAGCCGCCTCCTCCTCGGCGACGATGGCGTCGCGCGGGAAGTTGGCGCGCAGCGCCGCGATGATGAGCGCCTGCGCGCCGAAGTCGCCGACGGTGACCGGCGACGCGTCGTCTTTGGAGACGGTGCCCTGGTCGGCCAGGCTCTTCTCGCCGAAGACGCGCTTGGTGAGCAGCGCCGCGCGCTGCACGGCCAGCTGAGCGACTTCGAGTTCGCGGGCGTAGAGGGTCGTCATTGTTGCTGTTGTTGCTGTTTTTGTCGTTGGGAAGGGCTTGTGGGGGGTGGTGGTGGGACGGCGGAAGGTGAGGTGGTTGAGGATGAGAGAGAGGCGGGGTAGGGGGTTGGTGGATGTGGAGGTCGAGGTGAAGATTGCCAGGGTGAGGACGAGTAGCGAGAGGACCAGGAGAGATGGGTGGGTTCTGAATGGGTTGCGGCGGGAAGGCGGCAGTTGCTTAAGTGTAGCTGCAGGCATCAATGTTTCGGGGTTCGTTGGTGTCTTTATGTAAGTTTCGGTGGGATGCCCCGCACCTTGGTGCCGCGATGCGATTAGGCTGACGTGGGAAAGGTTGGAAAGCTCCACCAGAAGTAGCAGCTTCTTTCTGCCTGTAACTGAATATTTCTTCTGAGGCCCGTCCGTATGTTGGAGGCAGCGGTGAGCTACCTAGATATGAAGCCGAGGAATCCGGCATGTAACATCAGGCTACAAACATTGAATGGTTAAGTAACTGAAGATACTGCCACTGTTGCAACCCACAGAGCTGGATCCCAAGTTCCCCTACTCCCATGGTGTCGCACGGCAACCCAGAGCGGTCGGTGCGCGTGTCTAAATAACTGACGTTATCGGTCGTTGATAAACCGGCGAGTACAACACAAAAATTGTCCTATTACTACTGTCAACACACAGAGATCGTTGCCCCTATCAAAGTTGAGTACATCGAGTTCAGTCAAATCCACCCAGGACTGGAAGCATCATGATCCGTAGTGTTTTCGGTCCGGAAGAGCAAAAGCATGGGATAACCAGGAATCGAACCTGGGTCCTCTCGGTCGTTGCAAGTTCGGAAACCACAACGAGAAGTACTGACCACTATACTATTATCCCAACTTGATATAAAATTACTTCTATTCTTGCTCCATGATGTTAGGAAACAACAGGATGTGCATGGCACGACCTAGATCGTGCCCCCTTATTCACCCATTCCGTGTTGCTCAACAACGAAAGCCCTCAAACGCCTCTCTACTTCGCGACAACACAATGCCAGATGTATGAGTTAGGGAAGCCCCTCAACGCAGAAACGGCCCGTGTAAGTCCCCTATCACTGCACAGATAGGCGGCTGCTTTGGCATCTGCTTTGGCATGTGCAGCACATCGCTACAGCCTGTGCTTCAAGTATCCTTCCTTGCCCAAGTAATGTCACAATGATAGCGCCGACGTGTGACTACGACTTGTAGGCTACCCTGAGAGCTGAACGGAGAAAATGAGGGCCTACTAGTCGTTGTCCCCATCCACTGCCCTTTGAGATGAATCAGAATTGAGGTCCGGCTGGGGGCACACCAGCCCACATAGTTACCCACCTAGCAACCTACCTAGCTAGATACCCCAGGACACGAGGTCCGGATGGGTATGGTCCGGCCACCAATGTAGGACCACATCATTAGAGAGAAACTTCAACACCTTCATTCGCTGGACCTGGTTCACAACGACTTGCATCCCTCCAACGTCATGCAAATAAAGTTAGTGGGCTTGTCCTGATTGACTTCGACAGCTGTCGCCGTGTTGAGGCGAGTCGATTGTGCAAACGGCCACGGGAAAGACACATCGGAATGATACGACCCTTCAGTGGAGGAATCGACTGAGAAAAACAATCTCGTTGCTTCTGTTAAACTGGACATTTGGCTGAGCAGCGGGGCGGTCAGCCTGCGGCCGCAATTATTTGGGACGCACGCTCGAGGCACCTCGTGGCCCCTGACTGCTACTCGCGCTCGCGCACATGGATACGAGAATACTCGAAAAGCATCCAACCAAGCAACTGCCAAGACACCCATTAGCAATATCTTATAAGGGGTTACATTGAGCTGACACCACCATCATTGGAACTTAAGCGTCACGCACGGTGTTTAGCGCGTACAATACCCTCGAGCAAGGTAAGATGAGTCTACTTACGGTTTCTTGGCCTCGTCAATACGGGCAATATCAGACCGTCCCTTCACAGCAAACCAGGGAGTTGAACCACTGCTAACATGGAACTTTTAGCAGCTCAGCTCAAAAGGGAGAGAACGGGTATTGCAGTGTATATGCCGGTATAAATATGCCATCTACATCCGTGTAATGATGCCTCTCAGCAAGGTCTCCGTCTTCCACCATCCGCTTCCATTCCAACGAAGCCAGACATCCACGCCAACCCCTTTTCCACGATGCAACTCACAGCCCCCGCCTCCGCTCTTCTCGGCCTTCTCGCCATCGGCGTAAGTGCAGGCACAGTCAACAAGCGCGCTGTCGAGGGCGTACACCTCGCCAACTGCTACATAATCGATCCTGTGATCTCTCCGGGGGTAGTCGGATTCTCCCAGATGATCTATTACGCCGACGACACGCAGGCCAAGAACGGACATGTCCCATCGAGCTCGAACCTGTGTCGTGTGACGCAACCCAACTTGAATGGATGGAAGACCTGGGAAGGTTCCTCCATCAGTTGCACTTTCCCGACCAACACGTACTTCACGTCTAACATCCAGGCCGACGCCGGCGGCTTGAGTATCAGGAAATACGCTGGGTAGGAATGCCTTTGGGTTCTACTTGAGTTGCCGGGTCTGACGCACATTAGATCTGGAAAGAACAACTACCACAAGTTCAACTGTTTCCGCGACGATAATGGCGTACTCTACAGCGATGGCACTTGGACGTGCAGGAGCATCTACTTTTGCCGCGACGTAAGTCCCCTCGCCCAGACGGGTGATGGGTTGAGACGGGGACTCATGGAATGAGGTACTAACAACCACTCAAATGACAGGCCTGAATCGGGGTATTGGAGAACACCAGGAGGTCATAGTCTGCCTCTTCTCTAGAGGAGGAACGGTTCGAGCGTTTGCGCACTGAGAGGATCTTGCCGTAGGCAGTAGGCATCGTCACAAATTAGTTAATTCTTGTCGCTAGCGGTTGAGTACATGGTGTTTTCAATAATGAAGCCGTCTTGCGTAGCGTGAAAGTGAATGGTCCCAAACTCTACTTGATAGTCTCCCTCTTTGGTAGTTATCATTATAACGCTCGAAAACAACAGGTCGAATTATGTACAGCCAACTAGCACCAGGCTCTGACATTACCTCAGCCCCTGTTGAGCTGTTCCTGGTTGTCAAACGCAGAATCAAGACACACATCGAATGCCCTGTATACCTAGCTCTCCAGATTGTTGGACTTTCGTACTCATCCCATTTCGAACTCCGTGTTTTGAATCATGTTTGCCTTGCGACGATCCATATTTTGAGCTATTGGCCACGTACCTACACTATAGTAAGGTAGGTCAATACCTATCTACTATGTAGTCACCCCCAAGATAGGTAGTCAAAATCACAGGTCCCACCCAACCTGGCAGGTCGATGTCCCTCTACTCTTCTCAATGACAAAAAGACAACAAGTTGATAGGATTAGGAAACAAAAAGAAACGAAGGAATGGAGAAAGGAGCTATAAAGGACATGAAGAGTAGACACAGGAAAAAGAGTGGAAAATGCGGGCAAACATGGAGGGTATTCGGGTAGGTAAGAGCAATGATTGAAAAACAAACTGGAAAGACTCGGGCCAAGAGTGCTTGGATTTACCCGTAAAATTGACCACAAGGTGCTTGGTAACTGGGAGAGCATATATTCATCAAGTGCTGCTTCGTAGGCGCGCCGCTTTTGTTTTCACCACCCCCAATTGTCTCTACCCAATCCGCAACGGCCACCCTCCATACCTAATGATTGGATCGTCCAAGAATTTTCTCCATTATAACAACACCATAAGGTTATCAACCTCGGTGCTACTCGCACCAGACCTGCGTGCACTGGCACCTAGCAACCTGCAAACCGCTCCGCATCAGCCACCGGTGCGGCGTACGACGCGCTCGGCCCCGTGGCGTTGCCGAAAACAACGACCTGGCTGTCACTGCCCGTGAATTTGGGCCAGGCGTGACCGTGGGTGTCACGGGGCGGGGCGGACGGGTTGGTGGCGAAGGTGACCCAGTAGGCTGCACCGCCAGTCAGCTCTAATCTAGTCCGCTCTCGTTGACACAGATCCAGGTGACTTACATTCCATCGCGTAGCTCGTCTCCCATTCCAGCTCGGTCGAGTTGCCCCGGAACTGGTAGTGTGTGCCGAAGACGAGGGGGATGTCGGCTGTTGGCTCTCGGTTAGCGCGTGTATGTGACTTGATTTGTGATGGGAATGCAAGCAAGGAGGGTAACTCACAGCTATGCATGCCGCCGAGCCAATACCGAGGGGTGATGTTGGTGAAGTTGCCCGTGAAGAGGTAGCGGTACGTCGTCAGGCCATAAGCGGCGCGGGCTCTGCAAAGGGGTGTCAGTGAAGTCCACAAAATCAAATTGCCAACCGGCAGTTGCCAAAACACATAGACTGCACTCACTCGGCCTGGGTTTGTACGCCGCACGCCAAGCCCAGAGCTCCCAAGGGGGTAGGCGATGGCGGCGCCGTCATGTTAAGAGAGAAGGGCAGGAAAGCGGCTCCTTCGTTGAATGTGAAGCCCGTAATCATGGGCTTGGAGATGTGTCAGCATTGTATCATGGCCATGATTCGCTTGGAAGGTCGAAGTGACACCAAAAAGGAGCCGGGACAGAAAAAAGACCTAACTCACGATCTTGTTGACCAGCCCCTTTTCGAGCCGCTCCGTATTGTTCCTGAAGACGGTCACGCCGTCGGCGATGGGCCGGAAGGAGCCGTTAAAAGTGTGCACCTCAACCTCCTCGACGTACTTCTGCAGAAGCAGCGCGTCGACCTTTTGCATGCATGTGAGCTCGGCGGCCGTGGTGAGGTTCGCGCATCCGACTTGCTGTGCCAAGTCGTGGAAGGCCGTGTTGGCGGTTGGGTACGTTGGCTGGGTACTGCCCGACGAGGCGATAATGCCCTTGACGATGGGGTCCTCGTGGTGCGAGTATTGGAACGACGAGACTGCTTCACCGCCCGCGGATTGGCCGTAGATGATCACGCGCTCCGGGTCACCTCTGTATTCAACATATGTTCAGCAATGTCTTTCCTGAGTGCTTACAGCACGCTAATACGTGGAAAGACGCAGCGTGAGAGCAGCAAG
The DNA here is from genome assembly GCA_023628555.1 of Chaetomiaceae sp. R4402. Lineage (NCBI taxonomy): Eukaryota > Fungi > Ascomycota > Sordariomycetes > Sordariales > Chaetomiaceae > Chaetomiaceae sp. R4402. The sequence goes on along the minus strand of JAMAKO010000015.1, from coordinate 214,920 downwards.
GGTGCCGAGACTCACCCAAAGCCAGCAATGTTGTCTCTCACCCACTCAGTACTGTCGTCCGATGATTAGCAGTCGCTTTCTCACTGCCCTCAGAGACGTCGAGCCAGGGGTAGAGATTCGTACACAAGTCTAACATCTAGGAGCCCGGCGTTGGTGTTCTTCTCCGGCAGGCCGGGGAAGCCGAAGAGGTTGAGACGGTAGCTGCCGAGTGAAAAGTGAGTTAGCACACTACATCCCTTCTGCGTCCCTCTTTAGGTAGTCACCCCGAGAGTGTTAGAGCAGCATACTTGAAGGTCACCACCAGATGCGTCTGCGTCCGCTGAATCCACTGATCAGGCACCTGGTACGGGGCATGGCCGCCGCCCTCCCTAAACCCACCACCGCACACCCACACAATAACGGGCAGCTTCTTCTTGGGCTTGCGGGGCGCCCAGACGTTGAGATACAGGCAGTCCTCGCTCTGCTCATCGGCGTTCTGGAACTCGGGCACGAGCTCCCAAAAGACGCCCGTCCGGCCGCCGCTCTGCTGCATGCAGATGGGCTTGTAGGACTTGGCGTCGACGGCGCCGTGATCCGGCGCCGGCTCGGGAGGCATGAAGCGCCGCTCGCCCACGGGAGGGCGGCCGAACGGGATGCCGAGCCATTGGTTCACGTCGGGCGTGGTGGTGTTGACGAGGCCTGTGAAGGTGCCACTGGTCGTCTTCACGGTCAGCCCTGGCTGCTGCCCGCAGGTTGGGTGGGCGAGGGCCTGCGGCGAGAGGAGCAGGGACACTGCAAGAGCGGAGGTTTGGAGCCACATGGTGATGGAGGTGGTATTATGTCCGGTGTGCTGAGGATACCCCGTCAAGCCCGTCTAAGTCAAGGGGTCTCAAGACAGCAGACTCCGCAATCCAGTCTCCATCTCACCCATCTTATATATACTTCTCCAGATTTCAACATGGCACTAGACCGCTCCCCCGCAGTGCCCGCACAGGATAAACAAACACCTTCACGCGCTCGAATCGACAGCCCCATTCCCCGCACTCGCTAAGGTCGAGGGGAAGAGCACCTGATCAGAGAGTACATACGATGGCAGATCCAGTCGGCATCGCACTGGCCCTTCTGCGTATTAGTTGCAGCAGTTCCACAACGTCATCCGCGTGGCCGGGACCAACAATGGGCAAGCCTCCCGCAGGAAGCCTGGTTTGGAGCCGCTCCAATCAAGGTGTCTAGGGGAGGCGGAAATAGTAAGGAAGGGGATCAATACTACGTAACTGGCACTAAGGCAACTAACCGCTCCATGGCGCGCATCATGGTCCTCTCCTCTTGGCATGCCCGAGTCAAAGTGTCTCTCGGGCTTGGCGGTGATCCGTTGACTGAGCCGTTACAGCCGACTTACAGAGCCGAGAAAGTCACCCTGCCCGTGCTTTCGTTGTGGAGGACACGGCCCGATGTTGGCTATCGACGGCTCTAAGGGCTTGGGGGGGTTGGTCATTGCCATACCGACAGCTCTGTCGTACGAGTACGTCACGAAGCCAGTCATGGCTTGACCGCGGAGGCCAACCAAGAGTTGCCTCACTGTAGTACATAGTAGTGTAGGTTGGTTGATTGCTTGTCAGCACCTTCTTGATGTTACATGATCGAACAAGAAGGGAGGGGGAGAATAGGCTAAACAGCCTAATACTACGTCTAAAGACTTTGGGACCGCATTCCTACCGTGTTGTAAGCATTCGGATCGGCATGCCAAGCCTCCCACATACCGAAAGTGCAACACGGCTCCACGGCTGCATACAAGCACTCAGAATTGGCGTGGAAGTTACCGTTGCAGTGGGCCAATGGCGTCGAGAAGGAATCTGGGGAAGTTGACTGGCGGGGTGGACCGTCGACAACACATTGGTTGTTGGGCACAGCAAGGCCTCCATGAGTTTCAACACACCCGAGAAACACTCGGTGAGCCATCAAGGATCCAGTCCTCGGTGATTCATACCACAATGTTTGAATCGTACGTAGGAATTGGACAACATCGCATCCGAACTTCTATGCAGGGCCTTCGGGACCAGATACCTATACGCTGAGTAGTCGAAGGGCCGGGGAGGCAAGAGCGCAGAGTGGATGGGCAACAACGCGAGGGGAAGAATGACGCGGGGATGGCAGGGGAGTGGCAACGACAAACTGGGAAAGGTGACCAAGCTTGGATTAGTACTGTAGGTAGTGTCGCACGTAGCGCACTGCTGTGTAAGTGCTTGTGAAGCGTTACTTGTACTCGACGGATCTGGTGGAGTCACTAAATCCTACCCAACGCCGTTGTCAACCCCCAGCTCCCATGACAGGCTTCCCCACAGTACAGGGCAGCGCTGAGGGTTACATCCGATCGGCAGCCCTTCCCCCTCACCTCCCCATAACCATAACCTTACTCATCAATCATACCAAATAGCATTCATGCCAAACCCCGGCTCAGGAATACGAACCCGCGCAACCCGGTGCAAGAACTCATCCTGCCAGCGATACATCTCCAGCCAGCCCTCCTGATCATCCGTGATCGCAAGCCACTCATCAGACCAATCACACGGCGAAACAGCATTACTATGCCCGCCGCTGGTCGGCGTCGGCGCGAGGCTGATCTGGCGCTCGACACTCCCACACTCGCGCAGCTTAAACGCGGCCACATACCCCTGCAGATCGAACCTATTCGCGCGCGACGACGCAAACATGTACCGCCCGCTCTTGGTCAGCGCAACGACGTCGGCGCGGTACAGCCCCTTCCCCGTCTCGCGATCCCGCGCGGGGATGCCCGGCGGGATGAGCGGGAAGCTGTGGTGCGTGTACACGGGCAGATGCGTCGCCGGGTCGATGACGTACTCGCACAGGCGGTTGCCGGCCTCCATCAGCGCGTACAGGTAGTTGCCGGTCGGGTGCATGGCAACCCAGCGCGGGTGGTCGCCGGGGGACGGGGCGTCGACGGCGCCGACTAGCTCGACCTCACCTGAGGGCAGCTTGCGGTGCGTCCAGAGTTTGTTGGCGGTCAGGTCGGCGGAATAGAGGTAGTTCTCGGTCGGGTCGAATACCATGCCGTGGATGCCGGTGTTGGGCTGGTAGGGGTAGTTCTGGATGTTGGTCTGCAGCGAGCCGTTGGGGGAGACGGAGAAGACGTTGCCGAAGCCGGCGTGGTTGTAGAAGGGGTTGGCGTAGACGGCGTAGGGCGGCTGCTTGGCTGCGAGCAGGAAGATGGCGCGCGTGTTGGTGTCGGCGTCGTTGGCGCGGGCTGAGGCGTGTTAGAAGTAGGATTCTCCAGGCTTATTCTTGGGCTGCGATGAACTCACGATCGCCGCCCATGGGATGCGAGGCCTCATGGACGATCTCGGTGGGACTCCGCACGGCGAAGCTGGACCACTTCTTCATGGCGGCGCCGTACAGGTTCTTCTTCGCATGCTGTTCTCATGGTGAGCAACGGCTGTGATCGCCTCGTGACCAATTGAAGGTGGTAGTGGTGGTGGGTTGCCGTACGTCGAAGGACATCCATGATATCGGCTCGTCGTGGGGGATTTCCGTGCGCTTGACCAGCTTCAGTGTGAGGTTCTCGTCGTCGAACTCGACCGTGAAAATGGCGCCTGGCGGGGTCCAGGTGCCAACCATCAAGTGGTGGAGGGGCATGGCTTGCAAATGACGTCGGCAAGGGTGCCGGGAATTGAGCGCTGGGCGGCGCGGGAAGGAAAGAAGCACTGAGGCACTGCGAATCACAGCGTCTCCAAAAGCAGGCAGCAATCGTACGACGCCAGAGGAAGATGGAAGCATCGGTCTCGCGGAAACGAAACAGCGAACCTAACTGCTATCGCAAACAAAACACAGCCTTCTCTTTCTGTTCTGCTGCTTGGCGCCCTGCCGACCCTTCGCCGCGCACCCGCAGTGTGTGAATCTTTACCCCTCGGTCCCACCCAATCCTCGGAACTGCCATGGTGGGGTCGGTCGGGAGCAGCAACGGTAGATGCTAGCATCGAATCGCCTGTCGTGACCGATCTGCCCATAGCGATCTCTGCGGTGCGACCTGCAGCCACGCACGCGACGCGGCCGCCAGCATGGCCGCCAAACCTTGTTCCCCCAGACTTTTGCCCGCGTCTCGGCCTCCCACAGCAGCGACGAAGTTTACAGGGCTCAAACCCCATGTATGCAGTTGGTCGCGAGGCCGAGCTCCAGCGTGTGGACCACCCGACGGCAGCACAACTCGGACCCGTGGTCCCTACATGCTGCCATGTACGGAAGGGGCCTCAGGGGCAAGGGCATCGGTTAGCGGCTTTCTTTGAACACGGGTAGTGACACATCGCCAGGGATGTTTCATTCGAATGCGATGCAGAGCCAGCCATGGCTGCAAGATGAACCGGGCGGCGGCGGGTGATTCAGGAGACGGCGGCATTGCCAGCGCTGCCGGGGCAGACGCTGTCGACGGGATTGGGGGCTGCAGCACCCGGGGGCGTCGGCTCCCCTGCGCTATCGGGTCCAGGATGGAGCCTGCGGCAGGGCTAAATTTGTCCCGACTTGCCTCTTCCCCCCCAACCCCACTCCCGAGCTGGCGACCTGGGGGACATCCAAGCTGCCGTGGCCGCACCCCGACTCGACTGTCCACGGCGGGGAAAATGATGCCACATTGGGGGTGGGCCACACCCTATCAGGTCGGCTGGATTCACAATTCGCCGCGATGCCTCACCAGTACGGAGTAAGGGAGGACGGACCGGCCAGTTGAGGCGAGTGCCGGCAATGGGGGGCTTATTTAAGTTGAGACGTCTTGCTCTGATCTGATTCTGCTGCTTGTCTTTGTTCCTCATTCATATCTTTTCTCATCTGTTCATCTTAGTGTTGCTGGCCCCTTGATACCCCAATTCGGTTCACAAACCTCCCTTTTCAACTCCTATACACAAACCACATCGTCACGATGGCCTCCCACAGATTCGACCCCAACTTCACCCAGCAGGTGGTTGACGGCATGGGTCCTAACACAACCCCCCGCAACCGCGAGGTGCTCGGTGCCCTGATCCGCCACATCCACGACTTCGCCCGCGAGGTCGAGCTGACCATCGACGAGTGGATGGAGGGCGTCAAGTTTGTCAACGCCCTCGGCGAGATCTACGTCAAGAGCAACAAGACCCGGAACGAGACCCACCGCATCTGCGATGTCCTCGGTCTTGAGTCGTAAGTTTCCTTTCCTTCCTCATAATTGGTAGTTTCCATGAATCAGTCTAACACCATCCCAGCCTCGTGGACGAGATTGCGCACAAGATCGTCTCCGAGACGGGCATGGACCCGACCTCGTCGTCCATCCTGGGCCCCTTCTGGTCGCCCAACGCGCCCTTCCGCGAGCAAGGCGACATCATCTTCCAGGACGGCGTGCCCGAGGGCGGGCGCGTGGTCAAGATGCACGGCGTGATCCGCGACATCGTGACGGGCCAGCCGATCCCCAACGCCGTTTTCGACATCTGGCAGGCGTCAGCCAACGGCAAGTACGACTTCCAGGACCCGGACAACCAGACGCCCAACAACCTGCGCGGCAAGTTCCGCGCCGACGCCGACGGCAAGTACTGGTTCTACTGCCTGCACCCGACCGCCTACTCGCTGCCGCGCGACGGGCCCTCGTGGCAGCTGCTCACCATGATGGACCGCCACCCCATGCGGCCCGCCCACATCCACATCATGGTCACCCACCCGGACTTCCAGGGCTGCACCACCCAGCTCTACCCCAGCGACGACCCGTGGATCACCAACGACACCGTCTTTGCCGTCAAGGACGACCTTGTGGTTACCTTCAAGCCCCTCCAGGGCGACGACAAGGCCACGCTCGAGCTTGAGTACAACGTCAACCTTGCGCCTAAGGACTACAAGGGGAAGCGATAAAGGGGAGATGACGAGAGTTCTGGATGGGAGGGGAATCTGGGTGACGGACGAAGGGAGGTGTTCTCTGTAAATATTTTGCCATATACATATACCCTGCTTGGGAGCGGACGGCGAGGGGAGAGATACTGGGTCTAACATTGATGTTGGATATGCCCTTATCGGCCTGGAATTGATTGAGTGTTGGAACAATTGCATCTCGTCCCTGCTGAATAATTGATTTGACTCTCGCTTGACATAGTAGTACGGCGACCGCTGGTATGGCAGGAGGGTATACGGTGAGAGAACCAATTCAGGGGCCAACGAAGCGAACCCTTTAACCCTCCTCCACCTCCATCACACAACCCGAGGACCGGATATGGCACAGCCAGGCGGGGAAGAGTTAAAGGGAACAACATGACCAGGCGGATGCCCAAAACGAGGTTACTGTCCTATACCCACGGCAGCTGGAAGATATAGAAACAGAAAAGAGAAATCATGTGAGGCAACAACACAAGGCTGACGACGTGAACGAGAAAGCTCGTGAGTGAAAAGGAAATGTTCATGAGTCAGTCAATGAATGAGAAGGATGAGATTCAGACTCACGAGACTACGGAATCTTCGCGCTTGTCGTCGAAGATCAAGGGTTGCAAACAACCTTAACATGACACCTTGGACCGCTTTGCCACCTTAGCTGAAGGAAACTGGACTGGTAGGGACGCAGTTTTGGGGGCAGGGAGGGGGGCGGGATGTGCGGTTCAAATGGGACAATGGTTGAGTGAACTGGTCAAGTGCATAGCCGTGACGGTGCTCATGAGAATGGTGGTGAATACAGAGATGCCGGGGGGTAGCAAAGGGCACGTGTTCGGAAATGTACGTTTGCTGTGCCTGGTCCCTGTGGCACCTGGGGCAATGCGAGTATGCGAAATCGTTAAGTGATGTGCTGAAACTGCAGCAATGATATGACTGCAGGTGCACCGGCTTGGAAACGGGGGATGTACCGAAACAATTGCCTGAGGAACAACGCCATGTTGCGACAGGGGGTGGCATGCAGAAGAACGCTTATGGGTGCCCACTTCATGCTGCTATCATTTATGGACTCGCAATCAGCTTGCGCCAAATGAACAGCTGCTCTAGACAGCGCCTGCTTCCATCACACGCAGCAAAACACACGACCGGTTGTGTACCTTTTTGTTGGCACAATATGTACAGCGGCCCCAGATAGCACAACACCACGCTACTTCTTCTCCTCTGGCTTCTCCTCTGGTTTCGGCGTCGGCAGCTTGAAGGTATCCGGTGTCCGGTCCACGCCAGGCCCAACCTGCTCCCACGCGCTCGAACCCCCCTCAAAGTTGCGGAACGCCTGCGTGAGCTCGAGCGGCTCGGTGACGATGCGCTTCTTCTCTTCGTCGTACCGGATCTCGGTGTAGCCCGTAAGCGGGAAGTCCTTGCGCAGCGGGTGGCCCTCGAAGCCGTAGTCGGTCATGATGCGGCGCAGGTCCGGGTGGTTGAGGAAGAAGACGCCGAATAGGTCGTACACCTCGCGCTCGAACCAGTTGGCGCCGTCGAACAGCGGAGTGACGCTGGGCACCGGCGTGACCTCGTCGGCGTACGTCTTGACGCGGATCCGCGCGTTGTGCCGGACGCTGAGCAGGTTGTAGACGACCTCGAACCGTTGGTCGCGGGTGGGGAAGTCGACGGCGGTGACGTCGCTCAGCTGGGTAAATTCGGCGGCGGTGTTGTCTGGGGGGGATTAGCGGGTTGCCAGGTCTAAGTGTGCCTCCGGGAGGAATCATCCATACATTTCAAGAAGGAGAAGACTGGGATGACGCCCGACGGGGAAATGTAGATGGTCAACTCGTCCTTCCAGACGGAGAACTGCTGGATGTACTTGGGCAGACACCCCATGAGCCAGGCGCCGTACTTGTGCATGTTGTCGGCCTTGGACTGGTACTTGTCGGCCGGATTGACGAGGGGCGCTTGAAGCGAGCCGACGTGGTCGCGGGGCGCGGCGCGCGGATTCTGGGTGTCCTTGGGCAGGGCGACGTTGGCGCGGGCGGTCGTGGCGAAACAGCGCACCTTCGCGGCCTCGCTGCGGGCGGCGACCGACGGCTTCGCTGGCCGCAGCGCGGAGGCCAATGCCCTGTTTCTGCAAAGCTTGCTGGCCATGGTCGAAGCTGGGAGGCTGGCGGGGCCAATTGATCGAGAGTCAGCCGGTGGCCTCGATCTCCGGACGGCGCTTGCTTGTCGTTTCAACTTCGGATTCGGATTGACGTCGAGCTTGGAGCTCGGTCCATGCTTGCACACCTCGAGGACCTAGGTCACGTGTACAAACACGTGATCATCAGATCACTGCAACATGCTTTTCTTGCTCGTGTATTTTCTAGTTGCTTCTTGTGAATGACAAGATAGAAAAATCTTAGGCAGTGAGATTTCTCTTTTCTTGTTGTGCTGCACGTCCTCACCGCACAGTGTAGTGAGTGTCTGGTGCAACGAACCTCGAGCTGGCAAGTGCTCCTGCTCGACCTCGTTCGTGCCAGGCGAACCATATGCGGCGCGACACGTGCAGCACCACGCTAAACCGTGACAGGACTAGCGCACTCCCAGAACCTTCCGCTCGAAGGCTCTTCGTCGCCTCCATTCCTCCTCTCAACACGCCTCGATTAGTTCGGTCCCCTTCGCCGCCGATTTGCACTACCTGCATAAGCATTTCAGAGGGTGCTCGACTCCTCGTTGTAATTCTATCGGACGATCACCGGAGGGATATTTTTCTTTCTCGCTCTTTCCTCTTTCCGCTGTGCAAATCGCTCCACTACTCACGGCATCGGCGATACGTAATACCTTTCGACCTCTGCTTTTGCATCGCGCGCCAACTCGTGCCCAATACCGCCGTTTGGCTTGCTCACCTATCTCACGCGGCGCAACCACTTGCTCATTTTCACACACTGGCCCGGCCAACCATTCGCAGCCATGGCGCCCCAAGACACATTTATCGACGATGAGGACGACTGCTGGTAGGCCTTACCGATTTCTGATAACATTCCACCACCCTGATCCGACCCGCCTCACGTGTCGTTGGTGAATGCAGCCCACTTGCTTGACACCACCCAGCTAACTGCTTCTATTAGCCCCCTCTGCATCGAGGAGTTCGATCTATCCGATCGGAATTTCCGACCATGTCCTTGTGGCTATCAGGTACGCCCAGACGCTGTTCCTGTCATAACGCGAGCGGCCTGCTAACTGCCCGGCAGATCTGCCAGTTCTGCTTCAACAACATTCGGACGAATATGAACGGCCTCTGTCCGGCATGCCGACGCCCTTACGACGACAAGACTATTCAGTGGAAAGTTGTCACACAAGAGGAGTAAGCTGATCGCGCAGACTGTTTGGGTTCTCTCCTGCTGACAGCTGCTAGGATTGCCGAATTTCGAGCGAATATTCAGAAGAACCAGAAGAAGCGTGCCGCCGAGCAGCGCCAGAAGGAGGCACAGAAACGCGAGGCAGAGAAGGAGAACCGCAAGAACCTCGTCGGCGTCCGGGTCGTGCAGAAGAATCTGGTCTATGTGACCGGTTTGACTCCGACCGTCCGCGAAGACGAGTTGCTTAAGACCCTTCGCAAGCCCGAGTTCTTCGGCCAATACGGCAACATTCTGAAGATCTCCATCAGCAGCCGCAAGGGCAACGACGGCCAGAACCAATCTCTTGGCGTTTATGTGACGTTCGAGAAAAAGGAGGACGCCGCGCGGTGCATTCAGGCTGTCAACGGCTCCCAGAACGGCGATAGGGTGCTCAGGGCCCAGTTGGGGACGACCAAATACTGCTCTGCTTGGCTTCGACATGAGCAATGCACGAACAGGCAATGCATGTTTTTGCATGAGCTGGGCGACGAGGAGGACAGCTACAGCAGACAGGATTTGTCTTCGATGAACAGCATCAATTCGCAGCGACCCATTCCGAATGCCGGCAGCTCGCGGTCCGCTTCGAGGCAGCAAGCTCATCCCTCCCCGTCCCCTGCCGTCGCGCAGCCCATGGTGAGGAGCTCCAGCAAGGATGGATCCGACAATGGCGACGCGCCCGCCCTTCCCGCATCGGCAAATTGGGCCCGCAACCCGCAGGTCCGCAGCCGTCGGGGCAGTTACGCGACCAGCGGTGCCGGCCCCAGCCCCGCCATCTCGAACTCTCTTCCGGTTACCGCCGAGTCCGCTATCGAGGATGCGCCAGCCGAAGCCTCGACGGCGGGACCTTCAGTTCGGGCTGCCCCGGCGGCACCTCAGTCCAAGCCGGCTAGTACTACAACTACCATCGAAAAGGCGAAGCAGATTCCGCAGGATGCTCTTAGGTCGCTCCTCAAAGCCCTCGAGGGCTGCTCGCTTGCATGGCCGAAGCCCGGAGGCGATCTGCCGCACGACGAGTTCAACAAGCTCTATCCCCCGCTTTTCGATGCCCGTGGCGGCATGCGCCGGCGCGCTCTGCGTGCGGCGGATGACAGCAGCAGCGTGGGCGACCAGCAGTCGGGTGGCGTTCGCGAGCCCTCGGAAGGCGAACCGGAGAGCAGCGGTAGTCTCGCGCTAGGCGGTGAGCCTGAGGACCGTGACCAGGCCCGCGACAGTGCCGCATTCGACCCCCGTCGAGTTGCACAGCCGCCCATTCAGCGTGGTAGCACCGACGGGCTCTTTGGCCAGGCGATCGGCTCGGGTTTCCCACAGACAGGTGCGAACCTCGGCTCTATCGGGAGCCGCACGATGACGCCCCAGCAGCCCGCGTTCATGCGCCAGCCCAACAACACCTTTGTCGACCACCTCTCCGCGCAGACGAATAATCTGTTCCAGGGGCAAGGCCACAATCGCCAGGGTTCTCGGTTCAGTTTTGCCAACAACGACGGCAGGGATGCCGCATCGGCCACGTCCGTCAAGTTGGCTGCCAACCCGCGCATCATGGCGCAGCAGTCCTCAATGATGCCGACCACTTTTCATAACCAACCCAGCGGCCAGTACTACGCCACCTCTATGCCCGGACCTCCGCCAGGTCTTAAGTCGACGGGTACCCCGCCCGGCGTGTTCGGCCAGCACGGGTTCGGCTCGGCCACGTTTGGCGGCGCTTCCAAGGACACCAACGAGATGCTGCAGCTCCTGCGCAGCCGGGGGGCGGGCGCGCAGGCTCATGACGCCGGGAAGCGTGAGTACATGTTCTCTTCCTTTCCATACCAGTACCCGGCCCCCACCTCCTCCACCCCAGCTCCTGCCGCGAGCCACCTGGCAATGCTCTACGGTTCTCAGCCGGGTGCCTTCCAAGACTTGAGTTCAAAGCAGAAGAAGAAGGGGAAGAAGCACAGACACGCTAACACTTCCTCCTCTGGGGGGAGTGGCTTAGTAGATCTTGCGGACCCGAGTATCCTGCAGGCGAGAATGCAGTCCCAGCAGCAGCACATGCAGCAACAGGGCAATGCCGGCCTCGGCCAGGGTCTGTTTGGTGGTCAGTCGCAAGGTGGGTACAACAACCCCGGGATGATGTACAATCCGGGTTATCGCGCCTGGTAGTCCTGTTCTTTGGACAGGATACCACAGCCACCGTGCAGGTGATCTGTCGCCGCTGCATATGCCCCCTTTTCTTATTTCTACTTTTCCCTACTCCTTCAGCACACTTGGGGACTGGGTCATGGGAGCAACACGTTTTGTTTTCTTTCTGTCACATCATATATCATAACGGCGTTGACGGCAACGACCGAGATGAGGATTCACGAGGACAAGCATGGGACTCGCACAGATTTCCGATCTTTGTTGGAGCATCACACAGGAGTCGGTTTTCGACTTGGGAGTCCGCTTGGCTTGGCGTCATTGTCATTTCTGAACGGGGGTTTTCTGGAGGGTATTCGCACACTTTCTGGGCTTGCGTTGTCGCGTTTGCTGCTTCTGGTCGGGGCGTTGCATCGCTGGGGTTATCGGGTCACGTCAGGCAAGCTCTCATCGTCCTCCACAAGGCTCTTCTCCCCTTATGTACGTTAACTTGGGCCCCAGGTTTATGCACCATCGGGGCAGAGGCGGCTTTGGTGGTCCAAAAATATATCATCCTTACACCGCCGCTGTTATGAACAATCTTGCACAATACTCTTCTGGACGATACTGGTTTCCTGACGTAGCCCGAGCCCTCCTGTATATAGTTTGCGCTGGCTTGTGTTGCTCCCTCCCACTCCCATGTGAGGCGCTGTTCGAGTCGTTCATTTCACGCTTCTTTGCAGCGAGAAGCTGACTCTGATCTCTTAGATGATGAACTTCCTTCCTTGGACGAAGTCAGGTCGAGCATTGATGCTCTCGTCGCCGACGAACCTGTCGACACCAACATCCGCCTTCCTCCCGGCGCCTTTGAGTCACTGGGCCGCTCAGGCACTCCTTCGGTTCCGCCTGGCTTCTCGTTTCCAAGCGCCCATCCGTCACCGGCAATATCGCACTCGTCCCTGCTGACGACCAGTGTCGGGCGTCAGTCGCCCCCGGTTACGCTGCCTAAAGTTCCGGTCAAGTCCATTGCGGCGACAGTCGCGAGCCCGCTTATTAACAAGGCCGTTGCGCCATCCATCCCCGAAGCCAAGAAAGCTGTCAAAGCCCTTGCTGCCGAGAGCGGTCTGTCAAAGGACATTGCCAAGGCCAAGTCGCAGAAGATTCTGCAAGACGAAGATTTCCCTGCTCTCAACTCGCCAAAGCCTCAGTCGGCGACACTTCCGGCCGCTCAGCCCAAGGCGGCGGCGGCTAAGGCTGCTGCCTCGAGTAGCAAGAAGTCGGAACGGCAGGCTGAGAAGGCGAAGGACAAAGGCAAAGGGAAAGCCAAGGAGAAAGAGGAAGCAGCGCCTGTGACCGCTGCTGCTCCTGCGGCTGCGCCTGCCGCGGCGCCTGTCAAGAAAGAGTCCCCCAAGTCAGAGGCGAAGTCACCGGAAAAGGCTACCGAGAAGAAGCAGGACAAGCGTCCGGTGCCCGGCATCCTCAACATTGCGGCTGCAACCAAGGCGGCTCAGATCAGGAATGTGGAGGCGCCGTCGACGACGACAACAGAGAAGACAACCGATCGCGATTTTTCCTTTCCCGCTCTCCCGACCCCTACAACTGTCTCGGTCTCGTCTCCCCTTGCCCGGGCGGCTCCGAAGACGCTGAGAGTGGTGTCCACGCCCAAGGTGGAGGCACCGTCGACCCCGATTCTGGCGGGACCGGCCGTGCGGTCGGTCGCTGCTGCGGCCATTCGCCCCGAGACGCCCGCCAGCGAGCTGATTTCGGACAGCGCGTCGATCATTTCAGCGTCCATCTCGGCATCGCGTACGAATTCTCCCCCTCCCGCCAAGGTTGGCTCTGCTCCGGTCCGGTCTACGACCAAGAGCCAGCAGCGCAAGCAGCGCAAGGATGCGCTGAAAAAGGAGACGGCAACGCTCGCCGCCCAGCCGGTGAAGCCAGAGGCGACGGTTGAGATCGGGCCCATCGTCGGTCGCAAGAAGAAGCAAAAGAAGGAGAAGGAGAAGCCGAGCAGCAAGGCTGCAACTCCCGCGCCGAGCCGCCCCGAGACCCCGCTTGCAACGCATTCGCCGTTGGCCAAGGAGACGAAGGAGGCTGGCGAGGTCAGGGAAGTCAAGGAAGTAAAAGAGGAATCTTCGGCGTATCGGTCGACCGCTAACGAGACGACCACGTTGACTGGCGAGCCGTCGCTGCAGAAGGGCAGGTACACCGACCCGAAGAAGACGAGCGAGAAGCTGGACAGGAGCGCAGACCCGTCGACGCCGCGCACGCTGCCAAGCCCGGCCTCCGTCCTTCACGACCTGCAAGTTGCCGGTCTGGTGCCCGACATACTCGACAGTCTGGCCTTCTTCAAATCCGTCAGCGTCCAGCTTGACAAGTCGCGAACCGATGCGCACAACGCCGGGCTCCGAGACCAGGCGGCCAAGAACTCCATGACGTCGACCAAGTCCATCGTCACCGACGATGACCAGGCATCGCTTCTCGCTGGCAAACCAGTACGCAAGGTCATGGACGGCACACGGATCCTCCTGACGCCGAACGGCGACTGCATCCGCAATCTCAGCCCGGAGGAGGAGGACCGGTTCCTCGAGCTGCAACAGCTCGTCGCTGAGGCGACCGCCAGCCCGGCCGCCTTTGTCTCGTCGCGCCACGAAGCCGGCGGCGGCTTCAGCCTCATCAAAGGCCGAGCCGTTCCCAACGGCCCGCCCAGCTACTTCCCTCCCGCGCCCGGCGCCTACCCCTCGGACCCCGTCAACAAGATCCAGCGCGAGGAGGCCATCTACTACATCAACCAGTATGTCCTCCCGCGACTAAACCTCAACGCCAGAGACATGAGCCTGCCCAAGGCCATGTCCACGTGGACGACCGACCCGCGCGGCACCGCGCAGGCCAACCTCAGCTCGGTTGCGCCCTGGCTGTACGGCGGCATCGCCGCCCACGATGCCATGGACGCCGGCGCCGCCCCGCCCGAGCTCAGCTACCCGGGCCCGGTCGGCTCCTTCGCCGACGACCTGCAGCCCCATCACCATCACCACCACCATCACCACCACCACGCACCGCCTCCTGCCCTCCCCTCCGTTCTCGCCCACCACGGCCTCCCCTCGCACGACGACACCGACTTTGGCGCGCTCAACGCCCAACTCCCCACCATCGATGACGTCTTCGCTAAACCCCCCCATCCGCACGCTCATCACCACCATCAACATCAACCCCACCACCATCACCACCACCACCACCATCACAACCATCAACATTCTCATCAACAGCAACAACAACAACAACAACAACAACAACAACAACCCCCTTCACCCCCGCCCGCACCTGCAGCAACAGCAGGCAGTGCGGCCGCGGCAGCAGCTATCAACCTGGCCTCCTCGGCCGCGACCAGCCCGTTCGGCAACGTGCCGCTCATGTCGCTCGAGGACGCGGAGCAGGCGTTGGCGGCGGCGCGCAAGGAGACGGAGAAGCTGGAGAAGAGCCTCGCGCAGCTGGCGAGGAAGAATCGCAGGCTGTTGATGTCCTCTTCTAGTGGTGTAGGCGTTGGCGTCGGTGTGGGTGTGGGTGTGGGTGTGGGTGTGGGTGGGGGTGGGCATTGACTAGCCTGGGCGTCGTCGTCGACTTCCTCTGATGTGGGGTTGGGTGTGGGTGGGGGCTTGTTGGAGCAGCAGGATGGTGGTGGTGGTAATGGGAGGGTAGGCGGGAGGAGGGGGAGGAGACGGGATGCCGTGGCTGCTGTTGCGGCGGCTGTTGCACTGGCGAGGGTGCTGCGCGGGTTGAGTGGGCTTGGGGAAGCGGCGTTTGCGGCGGTTTGGATGGCGGTGTTGCTGGTGGAGAGTGTGGTGGCCATGGCGGCGCGCGGCGCGGTCATGGCGGTTGAGGTTGTGTGTGCCGTGCTGGATTGGGTCGGGGCTGAGTACTAGCGCTGTGCTGGGAGCGCGCTCGTTGTGGGCTGGGTTCGGAGTGTGCCGGGAGTGTGGTTATGTGGGACGGGTGAGCGGCCAGCTGCCGGGTCGCGACGCTGATGTGTCTGTTTGGCATAGCTTGTGTCTGGCATGCCTGTGAGTGTTCTGTCAAGTATGTGGGCGGTGTCGAAGCATGTGTCCCCGCCTGCTGTACTGCTTGGCCCATTGCCGTCACGGACTCCCAGGACCATCAGGTGGTAGTGTTGTGTTTTTCTCCATCATAGCGGGTTATTGTTGGCATCATCGTTGGGTTTGTAGGACTGTTCTGTATGGATTATTTGTATGTACATGTAAGACAAATCTATTCTCCGCGATCTGGCGATCACGGGGCGAGGAACCGCCAGTGGCATCACGCCTGTCTACTTCATACTTGTCCGCTGAGTGTGCACGACGAGCAAGGGAGGGTCCTACCCAACCACCAGCGGATAATGAGATGATGCCATTGAATTCGGCGTGCAGAAATGTCACTGGGATGTTTACCCGACCCCTGCCAGCTCGGCAAAACAAGGGGCTCAACTAGGCCTTATAAGATGGGAAGGCGCATGCATAATCAGAACACAGCAGAGACTCCAAAACCAAGCAAACAATGGACAAACACAGGTTTTTGGAGACACTACCTACACAGGCCGACAGCAAGAAGCACAACGTAGTCTGAGTGAGGACAGCAAAAGTGAGGACACCGACACGGGGCTCAATCGGGGATCGAACCCGAGACCTCGCACATCTTCGCACCTGTTGCCAGGTGTGGGTATTAACCCGAAGCGCGAATCATACCACTAGACCATTGAGCCGAATCGGTTGTTGATCCGCGTTCAAATTTATAATTGATAAGGAGCACTCCAGACATGACTAGCTCCCTAACCAGCTTGTCAACCCGCCGCTTCTCGAGTTAGAAAGGTGTTAGTGATCAAGGTGCTGAATTGCTGCAGGGGCAGGGGCGCTAAGAGTTTAGGGTTTGTAATTTCTGTATTTTCAAGGCTTCTAAACGCAATGGTTTTGTTAGTCTTTAACAACAGCAAGACTCAAAAAGGTATTGAGGGAGGGAAGGATTAAGGATAGGGCATGATCTCCGTGTGAGCAGAAAAACTAGCAAGAGGGATTCGCAAATTGCTTCTTGGTAGGCTCTGAAGTATTAGTGCTAAACTGTTGGTACAGACGGCATGTGCCGCTCTCATCCGCGCTCTGAACTTCCAATCAGACATGAGAGACCAGATCTGTGTCTGCACACAAAGAGATCCCAATTGACGTCATCTCTCAGCTTTGACTCGGCAGCTCTCTTTCTCCCTAGTGCAGACGACTCGCTTACTTTGGTTGTGTTTCAGATTGGGGCGGCAGTCAAATGAGACATGGCACCTGTACAGCGCTATTCAGTTGGATCGCACCGACACATTTTCAAGTGAGCATCGACTTATTGCCACATCCTTTTGTCAGGTGTTTACCGGCAAAGCACAAATTCAACGCTGCCTTGAGCCGACCCCTTAGTTCATGCGTCAGGACAAACCAGATGTTTTCTCCGATACCGGAGCTAACATTCCGTCTCTTTTCTTGGGGCCTGCTGCACGGCGCATATAAAAAACAAGCCATGACGCTTGACAAACCTTCAATTTTCCATGTCTTGGGCCAGAAGCTGAAAACAGTTGCTCTACCACGTGAACATTGTCTCAAGTTACAACAACACTGCACTGGTAAAAAGCACGCTCAAGATTGGAAAAGACAGCAGGTAACACCATCTTCTTTTGCAACGGCGCCTTCCAGTTCGCAAGTCTCCATTACAGAGCTACGTCCTTCACAAAAACCAAACCAGCAAGGTCATGGCAGAAGAGATTCAACATGATCAGTCATATAAAGCTTTGTATCTCAGATTCTCAGCGTATGCGCATGGAGATTTAAAGTTTTAGACTCGACGAAACATATCGTACGCAGCGGCGGCACGCCTAAAACTTACACAGCTTGTTGGAGGCCCAAAGGCTACAGAGCAAAGGGTTGAGAGAAGGATTGCTTGCATCTGATGTGTATTCATAAAACAGTTTTCTCCGATATCGCACACGAGAAGAATTGATGGGCTGTTGGTCTAGTGGTATGATTCTCGCTTTGGGCTTCCTGATTGGAGGAACACTTGTGCTGCGAGAGGTCCCGGGTTCAATCCCCGGACAGCCCCCGATTTGGGATAAATGATTTTTGCTGTCGTTCAGTCAAAAAAGTACGGAGAAAAGGAGACGAGCCAGGCTGTTGTTTTGGGTGGCCGCTTGCTGATGAATATTGTATTTCGCCTTTGTCCTGCCGTGGTATCAGATCACTACATCTCTGACCTATGCCTCGCACCGGATATCATCCAACATAAACCGTACAATTACATGGGAACATCCCTGAAACAAATCCCTCCATCTCATGCTCTCCCACAAACCATCCTCCCAGTGCTCACTCCCCTCCCATAGTAGAGTGCGACGTGCCGGGCCTGCTACTCCCGCCCAGCTTCCTTAGCTTGCTGCCCGCCTTGGTATTGAACAGGCTCTTGACGCAGCGCAGGCGCGCCATCATATCGACATCCTTCTTCTTGCGCGCCTCCTCGTCATCCCCATCCCCACCTCCATCATCCGAGACAATTATCGGCCCGGCGCCGCCCACCGCCGTGGCAGGCCTCCGCTCTGGCGTCTGCGGCACGCTCTGCGCCCCTTGCGCCAGTCCGGCCGACGCAGACGCAGAGGCAGGCACGCTGCTCTTGCTCCGGCCATGTCCCAACCCCCCTCCTGCTCCCACAAATCTCCCCACGCTCTTATGTCCGGCAACCCGCTCCCGAATAAACGCCTCGTTCCTCAACCCCACAACCAGCACCTCCCACGCCGCCATATCCCTCTCCCCCTCCCCCATCTTAGCATTAGCAGCTCCCACACGGGGCTTAGCACCCGGATTCCTTTGCGCCGCAGCGTTCTTCCACGGACAGAAAAACCTATGCTCACGCACCCCGTCAAGGTGCTCCATCGGCGCCGGCACCAGCCCTCCTCCTCCTCCGCTGTCTTCGGCTTCGCCCGCGGCGGCGCGCGGCTTGAACATCCACAGCCCGAGACGGCGCAGGCAGGTGTGGCAGGAGGCGCTGTTGGGGACGGGCGTGCCGAGGAGGGGGTGGGTGAGGGATTGCCAGCCGAGGAGGGCGAGGGCCAGGGCGGGGCGGTTGATCTCTGGTACGGGTGGTGGTGGTGCTGGCGTAGTCGTGGAAGTTTTCGCGGGAGTTGAGGGAGGAGCGTTGGCTTTGTTCGCGGGTGGCAGGGGGTCGGTGAAGAAGGTCGACGGCAGGTGTGAGATGACTGTGTCAAGGTCGAGGGTCGGCGGCAGGCGGAGGGTGGATTCGGAGGGGAGGAAGGCCGCGCGGGAGCAGAGCTCGTCGTAGCGTTGTCGGAGGTCCCGCAGGGCGAGTTTGGGGTTGGGGTATGGCAGGCGGAGGAGGGAGGCTGTGAGTTTTTGGGTGGTGTTAGTTGGGCGTGTAGGAGGGGGGAGGAGGGAGGCAAAGGGTAAGCGCACCGTCACACCCCTTCTTCCTCCACAGGCAGTCCTCGGCGTGCGACTCGACGATCAGCTCGGCGTACTTGTCCACCACCGACTCGGCAATCTCGGACGCGATCAGTACCGAGATCTCCTTCCCGTCGACCTCCTTCCGGTTGACCTTGACGGCCAGCTCGCTGCCGCACAGGGTGCACTTGACGCGCTCCTTGCTGCGGCACACCCAGCCGCGCTTGGCCCACTCGATCTCGCTGACGCGGTCCGGCTTGGGCGTCCAGTCGGTCAGCTCCTGGAAGGTCGCCAGCCGCCGCAGCAGCTGGTCGCGGTCGCCGGGGCAGTACTTCGGCGGCGGCGGCAGCCCTTCCTTGCCGTCGGCTGCCGGGCTGGCGCCACCGGGCGTCCACTTCCGCAGCGTGATGTTTGAGATGGTTGTTGTAGGCGGCACGCTCCGTATGCTCGCGGGCGAGGGACGCATCGGGGTGCCTGGTAGCGCGCCATACTTGGTTGGGGTCGAAGTAGGTGCGCCGACGCGGCGTTTCTTGTGGGCGTCGAGGCTGTCGTCGTCGAAGGCCATCGTTCGCGAGAGGTAAGGCGAGGCGCGCTGTGAAGCGGGCGAAGAGGCGGGATCGGCTATGCTGCTGTCGCGGTCGGCGCTGCGGTCGGTCGGGGCCCGGTTGCCGATGCCCTGCAGCAGGGCATTGAACTTGCGCTTGACGGTAGAGTTCATTTTGAGCTGTGCCGCGACGTGATTGATCTGCCGTGTGCTGTGTGCTGTGTGCTGTGTGCTCCGCGCGGCTGCGGGCTGTGGCAACCAACCTTTAAGTTGTGGATGTGTGCCGTTGCTGCCAGCGACCAGTGACCACAGCTACCAGCCCCACGTACTGTTTGGGGCACCGCAGTGAGTAAAGGGAAGCACAGCCCGAGTCGCTCTTTGTGTCATAAAAATGAGGGATGTGATGAGTCGCACATTGAGTAGGTCATGGATCCATGCAGTCATCAAGTGCACATAAGCTGGTGATGTTTCTGTTACTTGCTTCGACCTGAAATGCAATTGTTTGGTTCGGGGCTTATCTGAACTGAGATTGGAGCTTGGGGCAACCGGGCAAGGTCCGTGACGCAGCTCCACTGCGCGTATCTTACATTAGATACTCTCAATATCCGTACATACGATTATATCCAGTCATCTTGTTATAACTAGTATTTTATTTATCCCATCACGCAAAGGAAGGTGCGAACAGCAACCAGTCCATCCAGGCAGACAGACCGCAATCCCGCTTGGCAAACGTCTGGACCATTTTTTTGTTCGCCGAGTCGCCACACAAATCGGACACGCATCCATTCAGAAGCGGCCCAACAACCGAAAACCCGCGAGCCCGGTGCCCACCCACGCAAGTGCATCCAAACCGCGGCCGCAACCAGCAGCGCCAGCCGAGGTGCTAGTCGGTGTCACCGTCGCCGATGTTGTCGTCGGACGATCGGCAGCGCTGCTCGTCGTGGCAGTCGGCGGCGTGGTGGTGGCGGCGGCATTCCCCCCCGACGACTCAGTTTTGGCATGCGCGTTGAGATGGCACTGGGCGAGTGCGCTGACGATGCTGAGCCCTGCGAGCTCGACCGGAGCCGCGATGCCCCAGGCCACGGGGCAGCTGGTGGACAGGACGGAGATCTTGTCGCTCTTGGCCGTCCAGAAGGACACGGCTTCGGAGACGTAGGTCGAGTAGCTGGAGAGCACGTCGGGCGGCGCGGCGGTCGTGAAGCCGCACCACGCCTTTGGGTCTGTGACGGTGCAGGAGAGCACGTCGAGGCCCGTTGCTGTGGCCTTGCACGGCTCGATGAGCTTGTCGCCGTACGAGTCGATGGCGTCCTCGACGGCGCCTGTGGGCCACGGGTACGCTACGTACTGCGATGTGTCCTCTGTGACGCACTGCCAGGGGTCTGGCGATACGCTGGGTGGCGGTGCCAGCGTCGCGGTCGGCTGTCTCTGCTCGAGCAGGTGCGGGCGGGTCGTAGGCGGCGCGTCGGCGATGTACCGGGCGGAGGCGCTGGTAGCCGCCGCGAGGACGGTGACGCCGAGGTAGATGCTCAGATTCATGCTTGTAGAAACAAGGGACGATAGTTGGACTTGTTGGCGCGGAGGAAAGCAGCCCGGGCTCGCCTTGAGCAGACAGAGCAGAAAAGAGCGGACGGTTGAGGAGAGAAGGTGAGTGCTCACCTATTTTCAGTCACGTCAAACCTTGCCTCGCCCCAAACGACCCCATCGCAGTAAACCTCGCGAGCCAACACGTTTCGGCGAAGTGGGTAGGCAGACGGTAGTCATTTCGCACCTTGCGCCAAGAGGACTACTACCACGGTGTTGATAGGCTTGTATGGCCGCCAAGCAGGCAACCCAGGAGGCCAAGCATCGGGACCTAGCCAGCCATGTTCAGGCTTTATGCACACCCTATCGTCGGTCGAGGTTAAACGCCTGCAATGTCGGATGCCGAGCCTCAGCTTCATGAATGCTCAACCAACTGACAGCGTCACAGGAGCGTGAACCGCACGGAGGCATTATTGCGGTCACTGGAATCGCCCTGACTGGATCACAACCAGAATGATCGGACTTACCGACCCGGGACACATAGGGGGACGGACTCGACTGACCGTCGACACCATCGAGAGGCTACCGCCAAGGGAAGACAGGCAAGTTCATGAACGTGAGGGCCAGAATTTTGCACATAAATCTGCCCTGTCTGCTCAAAAGGGCCCAGGACTGGTCGTCATAAAGACAAG
This sequence comes from Chaetomiaceae sp. R4402, assembly GCA_023628555.1. NCBI lineage: Eukaryota > Fungi > Ascomycota > Sordariomycetes > Sordariales > Chaetomiaceae > Chaetomiaceae sp. R4402. The sequence continues at coordinate 193,370 of JAMAKO010000015.1, read as the reverse complement.
AGACCGCACTTTTTGAGCAACTACGAAGATCAGAGGCTGTCGCTTTTCCAGGCGGCCCAGGAGTTGAGCGCTTTTCGAACGCGACCGTCGTCTTCGACCACTTGGGCGCAGCCGGACGTAGTCGTTACTACAACACGTGATCCGGTCTTCGGTATTCCAAGCTGCGCCTGCTGCTCGCTTTCTCGTCGTTCGCCACTCTACGGACTACCAGCGATGACCCAGCCGAAGCCAGGGAGCAGCGAAGGGTCCCCTGCTATACGACGAGTAGATTCTACGGCGAATGCGTTGAATGGTAAAGACGTTTGGAGGTCCCGTCGACGCTAGGGGTGACTGTTTAGCGTAAGCGCGGAGTTCAATCTATTGTCCAACCCCGCCCCTGTGTAACCAGCCGAGAGAGCCTGTTTGTTGTGCGCACCGGGGGTCAAAGAGGATCTTACCGTGTCAATGTTCCGGCCTGCTTTACTTCCTGCTTCGTGCCCCTCCACTTTGACTATCCCTCCGTATCACAAGCAATCGCGTATCACCCATATCCGTGCCCTGTCCCCTGCTCGGGACCAAACGCCTGCTATGTCAGATCCCCAGAAGTATACGGTTGGCTGGATCTGCGCTATTAGCACGGAGTCCGTAGCAGCTAGGGCCATCTTCGACCAAGAATGCGACGGTCCTTGCCAAGTAGCGTAGCACGATAACAATAGCGGTATCCTGGGTAGGATTGGCAGTCAGCCCGTATTCTCGGGCTCGTGGGTTCTGTAGGCGGGCATCCATCGTATCCCACTTCAGGTCTCAGGCCCAGACTCCTGTCCGCAACCGAGTGGCAGAGGCAAACCGTTGCTCATGACATCAATCATTTTCGGCTTCATATGGGGCTCCTTATCTGAACTCATCCCAGAACTTGGAGCTGCCAGTGCATTCTCGGCGACTGAGAGGCCGCGAAGGGGCTATGGGTATCGGCTGTGACAATGCGCCGCTCTCTGTTTCTGAACTGCTTCATGAGCTCCCCTGCGCGCTTGCAAACCCAATCACATTCGTTTAAGCGAGGCACCCTGAGGTTGCACAGTTCAAACAGAACGTTGCAAGCGAGCTTGCCCAGTATTCTAGTGATTGGGAATCCCTGCAATACTCACGGCTCGATCATGCCGGATGCCCCTGGCCTTCTCTGCAAAGGAGTGCACCTTGTCCCCCCCCTCCTTCTGACTTCTGACGATTTCAAGCTTCCATAACCTCCTGGTCAGTTATGTATGCTTATCTCGACGTACATGTCGGATTTTCTTGCAATTCTCTCATCACTCCAACTATATCATAATCACCAATGGAAGTCATGGCCGGTTCGAAGATCGAGGCGGATTCACAGCTCGAGCAGATTCGCAAACAGTGGGGCTTCGAAGGACACGACCAGGCCGCCCCAGGCCGGGTGATATCCTCTGTCAACTGGGCCCTAGATTTGTCTGTTCCTTCTTTGCTCAAATTCAGCAGTCAAACCGGTTGCGAAAGCCTCTTCATTGCTGACTGGAATATAGCATATCCGACCAACTCTATCAAACACCGACGCACTTCCTTCTGGAATTGATCCAGAATGCAGACGACAACCGCTATCACAATCACGTCGTGCCCAGTCTCAGCTTATTGCTCTACGAGCGCGATGGCCGGCAGTATTTCCGCACTGACTGCAACGAAGTCGGCTTCACTTTTGGTCAGATCGACGCCCTGGTAGGGCTAGGTGAGAGCACCAAAAAGGTCGACAGAAACAGCGGGCAGAGAGGATTCATTGGAGAAAAGGGCATCGGGTTCAAGTCCGTGTTCAAGGTGGCTGATGTCGTCCACGTCGTGAGCGGCAACTATCAGTTCAAGCTTGACCGCAACCAGCCGATCGGCATGGTTCTTCCCATTCTCTCTCCCTTTCCCTGTGCTGATCTTGTCTCCAATCACACCCAGTTTCTCTTGGAGGTGAAGCGCAGGAACGACTATCTAGAGATAGAACGGGAGCTGGGAGAGGTGAAACCGGAGCTCCTAATCTTCCTGCGCAAGTTGACAAGATTGGTGCTCTCTTTCCCTGGCAACCGCCGCTCCAGCATCTTCGACCGTTCCGTCAACGTATCGGACCAGGATTTTGGGGGTGACGTGGAAACGATTACTCTTTCCGCTGTCACCCGCGGTGTCGACCCGAGGGGCATCCTGCCAACCACTCATAAGAAGTATATTGTCTATCGGCGCGAAGTTCGAAATTTGCCCCCAGACCCTACGAGGGAGGGTATCTCCGCGTCTGAAGTCACTCTCGCATTCCCTTTCGCAGACGATGGCTATACGCCGATCATCGAGAACCAGAAGACTTTCGCTTTTCTACCTATTGATGATTTCGGATTCAAGGTTCGTCTCCTTCTCTTCTTGTCGCGTATCAGCAGAAACTTGGGCTACGTACAGCTGGAATAGTCATTTTAAATTAACTCGGCACCGTTTTTGAGTTCGTCATGCATGCCGACTTCCTGCTCGTTGCCAGCCGGGAGGCTCTCGAGTACAGGCGCCCGTGGAACCTGGCCCTCCGCGACGGCATTCGCGATGCGTTCTTGGCAGCAATTCTACGCTTTGCATGCATGCGTCCAAGATGTGTTGAATCAGAGCGGCAGCTCAGAGGGCTGTGCTTCACCTGGCCAAAGTACCTTGGGCGCACGCCACGTGGCGACTCGTTCTGGGATGGTCTCCACGCGGATATCGTCAATCACCTGAAACAGGCATCGATCCTTTTACCAGAGCATGGACTGTTCAAAATACTTCGGAAACCCGGAACCCTGCGACATGTGCCTGCTGAATACCGATTCGGTGCTGGAACTCTTTTTGGGCCTCTTTCAAACGCGTCCAGCCATGACCACTTGGCATTCGACTATGACGACGTGTGGCCTGAACTCTTGCAGCTCGGCGTGCAACGTCTCAGCCTAGACGAGCTGTGTAGCGAATTCGAGCTGTGGGTTGCACGGGTTGGCGTGGCGGGGATCAAAGGCCGGCCTCTCTCATGGCACGAACAAGTCAGTCGGCTCTTCTGCGGCAATCGGTCTTTGCGAGCGCGACTAAGAAAACTCCCTATCATCCCCCTGCGTAACGGTGCGTGGGGCAAGGCAGAGTCGGAACATATGTATCTCAACTTCCATCCCGAGGACGACGTGCCTGGATGCTTGGACATATCCATCGTGGATCCGACAGCGTCCCAGAACCAGACGAGAAGGCAATTCTTTGAGTTCCTCGGCATCAAGGAGTACACTCCCCACCAGGTCTGCGACGTGATTCTCAATTTACACCGCAACCTGGATACCCGCACGGCGGAGAACCTCATCAGTGACGTGGCCTACCTGTTCAAACATCGGTCCCTGCTCGGTCGGTATGTCTACGAAGCCCCCGAAATCTTCTTCGTCGTAAGGAGAGATGGCAAGCGTGTGAAGAGGAAAGTCGGTCCAATTTACTACGACGATCCCCGAATACGACCGAATCTTATCAATCGGTACAGATCATCCGCGGGAAATCCGTTCTGGATTCTGGACGATGCATACGAGGCGGTGATATGCACTGACGGTGATCCGTCAGCGAGAGCTGAAAGAAAGGAAGAGTTTTCAGACTGGCTACTGCGGTTTGCCACCATTGGCAGCGTTCCGAAGCTCGTGCAGGATGGCCGTCTGACAAAGGAGTGGGCTTTTCTCCGCGATACAAACGTTATTGACCTCCTCCACGCACTCAATTTTCATTACGGGTTCCTTTCTGCGGTGCCTCCCGTACTGGTCAAGACCGTGCCAGAGTTGCAGATACAGTGTCGGGATGGGAGCCAACGACATCTGGGTCTCCTGGCACTGCCGACAGAGGAACTCATTCGGGAGTGCCCGCACATCGATTTTGTTGATCTCCCAGAGTCGGGCTTCATGTATCCCTGGAAATTTCTGTCCCGATTTGGCGTTCTTTGCACATGCGATACAACGGCTCGACTGCGCGAACTCCAAGCCCTGAGCGAGAGATTTCAGCCGGATGGAGTCAACAAAGAGGCCGTCCACGGAATCTACCGAGCATTGAATTCGGCCCTGTGTCTTGACAACGATAAAATCCGGTGAGCAGCCATTCCGCTGACGCTGCGGTGACGCCCTGACTTTCTCAGCGAATTTAGTTTCTGCAGACTTGCTAGATACGCTAACCATCACTAGAGCCGTCTTCAACAAAAATCCAGTCGTGCTGATCCCAGACGGGAGGCGCCCACAATGGATCCGTCACGATCGTTGCGTCTGGAACGCGCCGCCGCTTCTCCAGCAGGCTGTCAGGATTCGTCCTTACTACCAGGACTGTGAAAGGCTGTTCACCCAGATTTTGGGGGTAAAACAGGCCAGTCTTGACGATGTCGTGCACGAATTCTGCTCCGAGTCCAGGGGAAACGGGAAATCCGCAGTCCAGCGGTTTGAGAAGTTGCTTCTTTTGCTGGCGGATTTTGTGTCCAAAAGCCGCCGCGGACTAACCGACATTGAGTTGATGAGGATCCGGACTGCTGCAGTCTTCCCTATTCTGCAGGAAAGAGACACGCCGCAAGGGGATCCTGCTGTTGCGTGGCGTTCGATCATCGAGGGAGGCTGGAACATCCCTGATGACATCATTCTCGAGAGCGTGTTTCGGGGCAAGGTTCGTATGCTCGACATGTCGGTCAGGTCAATCATCAAGTCAATCAAGTCCCTCAAAACATTATTCGCGGCACTTGGTTGCACAACTATGCTCCTTTCTTGTTCCGTGCAACAAACTGTTGAGTCACGTGGGAACAGCGAGAGAAACCTCCCCATGGAGAGAGAGCTCAGGACCCGAGTCGAACATCTTGCTCAGTAAGTATTCCATTTCGGCGCACAATTTGAGCCAATGATACTCGGCTGCTTACTTGCGCTCGTGTCGTTAGGCTCCCAAGAATCACAGATGCTGCAGATAACCTTCATTTGTTGATTCGGGTTTGGCGTGTACCGTCCATCACCATCACCAGACGCTTGGGCAATGTTGAGATTAGGGCGGATGATGGACTCGTGAAAGTGCACAAGCACGATATATACTTGCCGTTGGACATCCTGGGACCACGTCAAGCCGAGGTCAACTACGAGCTCGGAAGCCACTTTGCCAAGTTGTTGGGCACCGAGAACGCCAGCTGGGGTTTATTGAATCTCCTCATGAGCGCTCCGGTAAGCCAACTGGCTGGTATCCTGCAACGTCACAATATCTTACCTCCAGGCGGGATTGGCAGTGGAGCAGATACTGGATTCGCGGGCGTGGCCGATTGCGAGGACGTTAGCTCCGCCAGTGACGCTCGTGAGGGATGGAAGGGAAACGATATCATGCCAATGCTGAAGATGGGTGCCTTGGGATTTCCCGTCACCGTCCCATCAACCTCCAGGGATGATGAAGACCTGCCAACTCCTCCAGCAGCAACACAATTACCAGGGTCGTCGGATGGCCTTGCACCATCGCACCAGTCCAGGACTCAAGACATCTCCCAGATTGCGAATCGTCTCGACATCTCGGATTTGATTGTGGCAAGGCGTCCTACACAGTCCCTCTCGGGCCTCGTGACTCCGGACTTCGGTGCCACGACCAAACAGGGAAGGGGAACCAACATCATTGATGCGCCCGGTACGGCTGTTGCGGTTTTCTCTCCGATGGTGGATAAAGAACCTTATGACCGTTCCATGAGCAACTCTTTCCAAAGTATCCTGTTTATGGATATATACAAGAACTGGTCGAGTGACGAACTAAGATTGGCAGATTACCGGCAAGGCAGAAAGCCAGATAGTCCTGGGGCGCTTCGGAACTTTGAGTTTGGTGGAACGAGTGGCTTCGGTGACAACTCATCCGGCACTGAGTTCGGTGCCAGCACCGGGACTGGCATGTTCGCAAGCACTCAACCGACAACGGGCGGCTTTGGCAGCACCACCGCCACCACAGCTAGAGGGTCATCAGACATCTCGACTTTGTCTCTACCAATCAGGACACGGGGAGGTTGGCCAGTTTCTCTTATCGATAACCCTGAGCAAGAGGCGAGAAGGACAATTCGTGGAGACTCGAACTCCTCTCCAAGCCGCTTCTCGCGCCCATCTGCCACCGCAAGTTGCGACACGCCAGGTTCAACACATCCACGTCCATCTCCCCCGTCTGAAGATAGGGCCCAAACTCTGCCTAAGACGGAACTACGCTACAGGGAGATCGGCTTCCATGGGGAGCTGTTAGTGAGTACACCATTTCCCGGCCAGTTTCTCTTCTACTCGAAGTAATTAAGCTTACCGGAGCAAAGATTCATAAGTTCTTTGAACGCCACATCGGCGACTGGACCTTTGTCAATTGGACCAGCAAGCTGCGATCGGAGGCCGGTCATCCCCAGTTCACCCAAAGAGAGAAAGAATTCAGCGACTTCACCTATCACGATACCTCGGAGTACATGAAGAAGATGCTCGGTCAGTTCGGGGCAGAAACGGAGGTTGCGTGGTCCCGGAACACAACGTATCATATCGAAGTGAAGACCACGTCGGGTGTATGCAAGGAACCCTGTTTTGTGAGTCAGAACCAGGTCGATATGGTAGGTCTAGAAGATGGCTTTTCTAAACCCCTAGCCGCTCTACTAAGTAACGAGCAGATGCGAACCAGCGATGGTGACCCCGACAACGCCTATATCCTGCTCCGAGTGTTCAACATTGACGGAGATCGCCCAGGCGTTAAACTTTACACCAATCCCTGGAGGCTTTACATGGCTCGCGTACTGGATTTCAGGTCTGATAATGGGTACAAGGTATACAGCAACGATGACCAACATACAGAGCGCGCTCACCATCTTGTTCTGCCTTAGGGCACAAGTTTGTATTTGCACCCGGCGTCTGTGTGCCTGAGCACCAGCAAAAATGCATCCCCTTGATATTACCTCCTTTCTATAGAGAATCAAATATAAGCCCCAAATCCTTCCCCGACGGAGACGGTGAATTCCCGTTACAGCTGACCGCACTGCCTGCTCCCAAAACCAGGCCATTGTTACTTTCATTGAAGCTCCGACTCGGGCATGATGCAGGGTTTCCGAGTCTTGCCAATCTGGTACGCTGTTCAAAAGTGTAGACGAAGTGGATGATCTTGCCATCCGCAAACCGGTCTCCGATGAAGCTGATCCCATACCTAGACGCGCAACGTCAGCGTCTGAAAAGAACAACGGGATGATTAGCGCAAGGGGCGTGATCTTGGAGCAACCTACGGGCAACCCGGGCCGTCAGTAACGAGCTCCTTCCGCGAGTTCCATTTCAGCGGCCAGTCCTCCGGCAAGAAGCCGAGCGGCACCGAGATAATAGGGAAGCCGCCCAAGGCCGGGACAATAGGCGCGACGCACGTCGGCAGGACCAGCGCATCCAGATTCTGAGACCTCAGCGCCCCTTGCACCCCGCCCTCGTTGGCGAGCCAGTCCGAGTATCTCAGCGCCGCCTTGTACTCGTCGCTCTCCCTGTCATCGACCGCAGCCAGCGCGTTTTCGAATCCCCTCGTAGGACGCGACGGATACTCCTCTCGGGGCTCGGTCTGCGTGTACCGGACCACGTCCGCCAGCGTGTGGATGCCGTGCGGGTTGCTGGTGAGCTGGCTCAAGTAGTCGGCCGCCTTGGCCACCGCCGGCAACGTGCTGGTCAGCACCTCGTCAAAGGCCTCGAACGACGTGTCCACGACAGTCGCGCCCAGGTCTCGTAAGACATCCAAGTGCGCCTCGAAAGCGTCGGAGATGGGCTGGGTGAGCTCGGCGATGGGAGGCCTGCCCTTCAGCGCGTTCCTCGGCACTCCAATCCTCGCGCCGCGGAGACCATCCGGCGTACACAACGCAGCATAGTCGGGTATCGTCTCAAACGGAATCGCCTGCGTCCCCAAAATTCTCTGGAACATCTCCCCGCCATCACGCCGAGAATGACGGCAGCGTCCTTCACACACCGCGTAACACACCCAACGGCGCCAGTCCGCCTTGACACCATCACCAAATCCCTCGACACTAGCCCCGCTGTCGGCTTCAAACCACATAGATTACTCCGCTCGGCCGCACAAACAACACTCCCCTCCACTTCCGTCCCAATCCCCGCCGAAACAAACCCGACCGCGACCGCGACCGCACAGCCGCTGCTGCTGCCCCAGGGGTCTTGCTTGTCGAAGTACACGCCGCGCACCTGGCCGTCGTGGGCGCTCCAGCCGTCGCCGGCGTCCGCATCGTGATTGTTGCCCCACTGCGTCATGTTGGCGGTGCCCAGGATGAGGGCGCCGGCGGTGCGGAGCTTGGTGACGAGGTGGGCGGTTGAGCCGGAGGTGGCGGGGAGGGCGGCAGTGGCGATTTGGTTTTTGAGGAGGAGCGGGATGCCGTGGAGCGGTCTGGTATGTGACTCTGTTAGTTGGGGGTCTGATCGGGAAATCGAGTTGGGAATGGAGGGGACAGACCCCTTGATTGTGCCAGCGGCCCGTTCTGCGTCCAGTTCGGCGGCTTGATGGAGAACGGTTGGGTCGAGCTCCGTGACTACCTTGATTGCATCGTTGACCTCGTCGATTCGACGGAGGTATGTGGTGACAAGATCCACCGACGTGAAATGGCCGGCTTTTAACCCAGCCTGGACATCTTCCAGCGTTAGATCGGTCACTTTTGGCCAGCTCGGGTGTTGCGCTGTCATATCGAGCCTGGTTGGCGCTGATTCCGCGATCGAACGCGGGTGGAAGCCGTAGCTTGAGAACTTTGGTAGGCCTGGCAGTCAAGGACCTCGACCTCTCAGTGCCGTGGGAGGAGAGGGACTTGAGGAAGCTTTACAGTTTATCTATGGGCACGTTCTCAGAAGGGCGGTCTGCTGCTGTTGCACTTCGGCACTCCAGAAATAAATTGCACAAAGGTTGGTGGCGCCCTCGTGTGATGTGACTTGCTAACACAGTACCAGCATTGGTCGAGCTTAGGTGCTCAAGCGATGCCCGAACATGCACCAGCGGGCTACATTGCTGACTAGCCTTATATAATCACAAGACAACAGCCTTCCTGACTCATTATTTACATAATGGATGTATATAATGGGATCAATGTACCATTTGCGTCTCGGCTACCTAGGACCTCAGGTTGTCCCCGTTTCTTTCTTCTTCAAACAATCATCTAACGTATGTTATAACGTACTTTATAAGCGAGTGAAACACTTAAGCGAGTGAAACACTCCCAGCCGCGTCGCGCATCTTCTAACTACAACTACGAAGTCCTCTACAACGAACCATGGTCTCGCCCTCTAACGAAGCCAGGATCATTCTGGCACTCCAAGCTCTGAAAAATGACTAGAATCTTGGTCTTCGGGCTGCAGCGAAGATCTACAACGTCAGCCCCGCGACACTAATGCAGCGACGCGCTGGTAAGCCTATACGACGCGATACTACATCTAAGTCGCGCCGGCTTACCGATTCTAAAGAGAATGCTATTGTTCAATACGTTATTGAGCTATATACGCGAGCATTCCCACTAAGGTTGCATAGTGTAGAAGATATAGCTAACCAACTACTATGCGTACGCAACGCGCCCCCTATCGGCAACCTCTAGGCCTACAACTTCGTTAAACGCCAGCCAGCCCTCTATACGCGTTAGTCGCGTCGATACAACTACTAGAGGGCTAAGTACGAGGATCCAAAGATCATTGGCGAGTGGTTTGCCCTCGTACGGAACGTTAAGGCCAAGTACGGCATTGTGGATGACGATATCTACAACTTCGACGAGACGGGGTTTATAATGGGCATCATCTTCGCGGGCATAGTGGTTACGACCTCGAATAGCTGTAGCAAGGCGATGCTAGCTGCTGTAGACCAACTAGCCAAGAGTACAACGGCTATAATGTACTAGATAGCTCTTCTTACCGCAGAGGTATCTTCGCTCCACAAGGCCAACGAGGCACTAAGCAAGCGCAAGAAGGCCAAAAGAACACGTATATAGCTTGGAGGATCACTTAGTCTACAAGCTGCAATGGATCTACTAGGCCTAGGAGCCGTGGGTGAGGAGGCAGTGTAGGAAATGCAGCCGGATAGTGGTAGTGCAGGGGGGGGGCGTACGAAGGTTCGGTGCTGTAGTGTATGCAGCAAGCCTAGCCATAATGCCCGCACTTGCTAGGAGGCTGCAGAAGGGTCTGATTCAGCTATTTCTGATGTAATTGTAGTTGGTTAATAGTTTTGTTATATTGCAATAGAGGATTATATTTGAAGGGTAGTAAAAAGTGTTTCACTTGCTTAAGTGTTTTACTTGCTTATAAAGTACGGTATCTCAGAGTAGTTGGCCTAGGTGATAGTTATCCTAGCGCTAAGGGATGACAATACAACGCTGCGCTAGACCCCGGCTCCCGCGCGTTCGGCCGGCCTGAAATTTCACCCTAGTAGCGCCAGGATGACCAGCAAATCGAGCAGCCATAGGCGGTTTTCCTTAGGGCTAGCCGTACTAGCGCTAAGTCTCTCTCTCTCCCTGCCTAGCCACCCTGCCTCCAGCGCGCGCATACGCGCGTACGTCGCGGGCCAGGCTAGTAATAGTAAGAAACACTAGAGCTAAGCTAACTACGCTGGCTATCGCCCACATTATTCTATTACTAACTACAATATTATTAAGATATATTAGGATTAGGATAGACTAGCTTAATCCCAGCCTAGTTTAGCGCGTTAGAAGAAAGGTCTTAGCTATCGTTAAGAAGTATCTGCTTAACGACTAGAAGGTTACACCTAAGAACACGCGCAAGGCATATAAACCAAAGTAGGCTAAGTAGATAGTTAGTCTATCTATCTATTTATCTATCTAGATAGGCTAGGCTATTATAGAACCTTAGTAGCTAACAGGGTATATAGGAATAGTATAAATCTCGCTTCCCTAAAATCCCCCCTAGTTGGCCGGTATAGTACTAGATAGGTAGAGCCCTACCTAGCCACCTTGTTAACGAGGGCAAGCTAGTGCTCTTTCTCAACAAAGAGATTGCCTCCTATACTCCTAAGTGTAGCAAGCGGCGCAAGGCCAAGATATAGTGGTTTAAGGTAGAAGGGAAGCTTAAGAAGTGGAAGAGGGAGAGCCTGTTGCTACTATCGTTAACTAGAGTAGCTATAGCTAATGTAATTGTCGTTAGTAGGGGTCTAGCTATAGATTAGAAGTTGAACTTGGACTTGGATATTAGTAAACCTAGTCTAGACTCGGGCCCTACCTACACCTCTATACTTAAGCTATAGTATAGCACTATATAGCTATACTCTAGTGCTATTATTAACCTCTATATATAGTAAAAGACAAGAGGCAAGAACCTAGCTCCGCACCCTAATAGCCTAGCGAAGAAGGCGCTTATATAATATATCCTCTATAAGGCCGCTTGCTAGAGCTAAAAAGAGTAGGCAGACTATATTCTAAATACTATTAAGGATAGCTATTTGCTAGCTAAGATCCCTAAGTATATAGTAGCGGCCTAGTAGTTTAGCAATGTAAATAGTAGCTTTTATATAAATATCAACTTCCTTTTTAGCAATTATATACTTCTATAGTCAAGCAATAGGCTACTACTTAAGCTAGCTAACTATTTTTATCTAGATTTACTAAAGGAGGGTATTAAGACGGATGCCCTAATAAAGGCCTTTATCGTTCTAATAAACTAGAGGAAGACGAACTAGTATAGTCGAGTCGAATATAGCTCTTATCTATAGCATTACAATCTAGAGGCTTGCCTTATTAGCTAGCTTGCCTTCTAGCTTTTCTTCTATTAGTAGGCTAAGACAACTACTACTAAGCTATTTCTAGATTTTAGCTAGCTAGAGCTATAGTACTAGACAAAGATCCTACGCTAGAGCAAGGCTAACTATATAGGGTAGCTATTCTATATAATGGCCTATAAGTGGACCTTAGACTTCTATAGTATATATAGCATCACTATAAGCAAGGCTACCTATATACTAAGAGTAGTAGCTATATAAAATGCCGATATAATAGGAGTATTAGATATATAGGTAAGACTATTGCTATCTACTAGTTCGCTTATAGGCAGCTATATACTAAGGTTCTTACTAACTCTCTATCTTGTATAAAAAAAACTAGATCTAATATGCTAGCTAGTAGAAGAATAATAACTAGATGACTAGCTATTATATAACGACGCTACTATTCGAGTTTATACGCACTATAGCGGACTTCAAGCCTATATAGGCTAGTAGTTACTATATGCCAAGGGCAATAGTATAGCTAGAGCTATAGTTACGCTTATAGATCTAGCTAAATCTAGATTGCTAGTGTAACTTCGAGGCTAATGATAAGGCTACTAGCGCGTTTATCGAGCTATTATACTAGCTGCGAGACGTCCTATTATAGGATACTATATTCTTGATAGCTAAGTATCTAGAGCACCCTATCTTTCAAGATCTAGTATTCTAGTTGCCTTAGTTTAATGCCTTTGCTACTAAAGTTAGAGAGGCCGTTTAAAAGAGCTTTAAAGACAACTATAGTATAGCTATTAAGAAGGTAATCCCTAAAGTCTTAGAGAAGCTTAAGAGCTTAATAGCTTACTAGCTTACTATCGAGAAGGTAGTAGAGAGGAGGCACTTAGAGTTAGTTTAGAAGGTTAAGTAGTTAAAGGCCTAGATTGCTAATATATATTAAATAGAGTACTAAGTTATTACTACCTTTACCCTTAGTAGGCAGCTATACTATATCGAGCAATTTATATACTAGCAAGGCTACTATAAGGCCTCTCTATCGCTATCTAGGCTACTATACTAAAGACTAGTAACGTCATTAGCTAGACCTCCGCTTACTACTATCTCTTGGCTTGACTATAGAGCTAATTTAATATAGGCTATCTATATAGGAGCAGCCACTATCTCTAGCCCTATAGTACTTGGCGCGCTAGCTATTATAGCCGCGCGGTAGAGCCTGCTATAGATCTGGTTCCTGCGTATGCTTTATATAGTTGGGGACCTCTATTAGCTCTAGCGCTACGAGCTTGCTATAATGCCCTCTATTAACGAGCTTAAGAGGTAGTAGAGCTTGCAATAGCACCTACACAACGAGAGGCAGCTTTTCTTAATGTGGAAGGTCGTTATAGATAAGGTTATATAGCTTACTAGAGCTTAGAGATAGCTAGAGGAGGATATAGTCTAGAAAGTTAAGAAGTAGTATATTAAGGCTAGCAACCTCTTGCTAGATGCTTTAGCAAAGTATATAAAGGCTAGACAATAGTTATACGAAGCTACCTTCTATATAAGACTAAATATATAGCAATAAGGCTTATTTCTCTTCTCCTATATAGTAGCTATTAGGCTCCTAGGCTTCTCCTCCATCTAACTAGATAGAGGTTACTTTCTATTGTATCTTATAGGCTTATTAAAGCGCTATAGAAGCGTCTATCTATCTATCTATCTAGATAATAACTATACTATTGCCCTTAAAGGTCAATCAACTAAGTACTAACCCTAACTCTAATAGCGTTTTACCTTTAAAAGGCCGCTTAGAAAACCTATTGATTACAAATATCTTAGCGACGATAGCGATATATAGCTTATAAGCTATATCTCATATTTAATCTAAGCTATATATATATCTATATCTACTAACTTATTTTTTTAGTCTTTTATATAGCTAGCAATTTTTCTTTTCTAGGCAGCTGCCCGGCTATCCCTATATAGTAAAAGTGTTATTTTAGAGTAGAGCTATTACTTGTAGGTTATCTAGCGGATCACCTATCTAAAATGCCCTAAGATAATACATTGATATCTTAGAGCAGTTAGCCTAGGTAATAGTTATCCTAGCGCTAAGGGATAACAATACAACGCTACGCTAGACCCTAGCTCCTGCACGTTCGGCTAGCCTGAAATTTCACCCTAGTAGCGCTAGGATAACTACCAAATCGAGCAGCCACAGGCGGTTTTCCTTAGGGCTAGCTATACTAGCGCTAAGTCTCTCTCTCTCCCCCCCTAGCCACCCTACCTCTAGCACGCGCGCGCGTATATACATTGCGGGCTAGGCTAGTAATAGTAAGAAATACTAGAGCTAAGCTAACTACGCTAGCTATCGCCTACATCATTCTATCACTAACTATAATATTATTAAGATATATTAGAATTAGGATAAACTAGCTTAATCCTAGCCTAGTTTAGCGCATTGGAAGAAAGGTCTTAGCCATTATCGAGAGGTATCTACTTAACAACTAGGAGGTTATACCTAAGAATACACGCAAGGTATATAGACTAAAGTAGGCTAAGTGGATAGTTAGTCTATCTATCTATTTATCTATCTAGGCAGGCTAAGCTATTATAGAACCTTAGTAGCTAATAGGGTATATAGGAATAGTGCAAATCTCGCTTCTCTAAGATCCCCCCTAGTTAGCTAGTATAGTACTAGATAGGTAGAGCCCTACCTAGCTACCTTATTAACAAGGGTAAGCTAGTGCTCTTTCTTGATAAAGAGATTACTTCCCGCACTTCCAAGCGCAGTAAGTAGCGTAAGGCCAAGACATAGTGGTTCAAGGTAGAAGGGAAGCTTAAGAAGCAGAAGAGGGAGAGCCCATTACTACTATTATTAACTAGAGTAGCTATAGCTAATATAATTATTATTAGTGGGGGTCTAGCTATAGACTAGAAGTTAAACTTAGACTTAAATATTAGTAAACCTAGTCTAGACTTAGGCCCTACCTATACCTGTCACAGGCTTTGCCTGTGACTGTTATGTTGTACGTGTAGTTAGGGTTAGGGTCGCACTGCCCTCTGTGGTCGGTGCCCGCAGTCAGGGCTGTATTTCCGATAGCTCTAACTGCCCTATAGTTACAATCCTTCGCGCAACTACATCAATACAATCGTACACCTAAGATCGCTTCCTATTATAGTTGGTTGCGCCTACAACTCGCGTACGTGTGGAATCAATTGCGTAGATACCATTAAGATCAACTATTTCCCTTCTAAGGTTTTAAGCACGTCGCTATCGACCAACCGAACTATCTACACGGCGCGGGTCAACCCACATCGGCATAACGGCAGACAACCGATTTATTAAACATTGCTAAGGCAGACGGGGATTGTTAAACAAGCTTGCGGGCTAGGGCATCCGATTCGTTAGCGACTAAGTTACAACTAGGATACTATAAGGATATTACTACTCGAGAACAATAATGGCGGAGGCGCGTAGTGTTGTGACCTCCGCTAGGATATCGTTAACCTCTTTAAAGTTATTGAAATCCTAGAGATTGAAGAAGGAAAGGCGATAAATCTCATTACCTACTTTACGAACACGAATAAGGAATATATTACCTCTACTAAGTTACTTACTCCTCTAAGGGTGGCAGCTCTAAATAACAATAATATAGCAACGAGCCTCTATATACGCTACTAGCTAGGTATTGTAGAATATATAATACGTGAGGTCGACGATCGCTTTAATAACTAAGTTAATAAGGTCTATTAGTTACGTCTATAGGTCGACTATTTAAGGGCTAAGACGAATTAAAATATAGAAATCGATAGCTTAAAGGCTTAAATCGACTAGCTATATATAACGAATATAGTATTAATAATAGCTATTTCGTTTCTAGGAAACTTAAGCAATAGTAATAGTAGAAGTGGTGGTAGTCTTCTATATCTATAACTATTTACTAGATCTAAATAAAATTTAGTTAAATATACTAATATATTTTTAAGCTAGAGGAACTAAGTAATAGTATAATAGAACTTTTTTTTAAACTAGTTTTAAAATAAGTTTAGTAAAATTATCTATATATTAATACTCTTAGGTAGCACTACTACTATAGAAGTATAGAATAGCATTAAAAAGGTCTATAATAACTAGCTAAATCTAGATAAATAGCCCTAGATAATAGCTACTATATTTATAGAGCATTTAATAACTAAGTATATAATAGCTAACTATAAAGTAAATATAGCCTTTAAAATAACTAAATTATATTAGAAGGATAAGTATAGCAACTTTATAGATTTTTTAACTAAGTTCTCTAACAACGCTAATATTCTTAGATAGAATAAGACTAGCCGTATCTAAAAGCTCTATAATAAGGTTAATTAGAACCTAAGTAATATAATAGCAATATAGATTAACCTCCCTAATAATAATAATTAGGAAGGTTAGATTAGAATAATCTAATAGTTAGTAATTAATCTTAAGTAGTAAAAGCATTATACTAAGCTAGTAAGCAATAGCACTAGCAATAACTATAATAATAGAAGTAGTAAGGAAAATAATAACTATATAAATAAGCTAATAAATCTAAATAAACTATATTTTAATAAGCTCTTACTAGCTAAATGTAACTACTATTAATATAAAGGCCTTTATTTCTACTATAGAAAGGTAGGCTATATAGTATTTATATGCTAGAAAGCCGCCTATAACGCTAATAATCACGCTAACTATAGTGAAGGTTATAGAGGTATTTAGAGTAGCTATAGAGGCTAGAACTACTATAACTAGGCAGGTAGCTACACCTAGTATTAGTAAAAGTTTCCTACCTATTACTAGAGCTATACTATAAATTACTAATAGTTTCTATAGTAAACATTCCCCTTATAAAGAAGTTGCTCCTATAGTAGTAGGTTTCTATAGCTACGCGTAACCAACCTCCCTATTTAGAGAGCAATTCTAAGTAAGGTAATTAGCAATAATAATTATAATAATATAATCTCTAGTACTAACTACTAGATAATAAGTAGTAGGAATATAGATAATAGAGCTAACAACTAGAGCTAAAGAAATAGAAAGCTCCTATAGTAAGTCGCCTATAGGAGTAACCCTACTAGTTTAGATTTAGATTAAAGAATAGTTTAGTTATTAAGACCTTTATAGTGGGTCTAAAATCTATCCTTCTATCCTCCTACCTATTAATTAGTAAGCGTAAAGTCTTTTATACTACTCTAGTGAACTCTAGCCATATAGCACTAGCCTTTATAGATTACTAGTATATAGTTAAGAACTATTTTTACCTTATAAAATTAAATAAGCTAAAGCTATTTCTTCTAGCTAATAGAAAGTTTATATCTTAAATAGAATAGTTAATATTAGTAATTTTAAAAATAAAGATCTATATTAAACAATTAATATTCTATATTACTATATTATTATTAGAAAACCCTATTATTCTAGGCCTTCTATAGCTTAAGAAGTATAACTTAATAATTAATTAGCTAAGTTACCATCTTATATTTATAGGACAATACTATAGCAAGTGCCTTCTATAGTATATTAAAAGTTACTAAATATATTAGATTGCCTATAACCTAGAGAATATATTATTAGGAACTATATCTTCTACTAAGCTATAGCAAGATATTTTTCTTACTAGTAAGGGTCTCTATCTAGCGTTAAGCTATCTAAAGGCGCTAAGTCTATAGGTTTAATCTTATTAGTAATTGTTTTTTATATAGTATAGATATAGACCTTCTTCTTTAGAGTCCTCTATTAGTAACTAGATTAGAAACTTTTAACTTTCTTCTACGCTATAATATAAACTAAGGATAGTATTTTTAAAGAGATATCCCTTTAACTAGAAGGAGAAATAGAAGAAGATTATATAGCAACTTTAAAAAGTATATTTAAAAGGGAGAAATAAGAATGTTATAGGATAAGATTAAAGACCTTTTTACCCTTATTTTTATTAAGGAAACTAAGTAATATATCTCTATTATATATCTTAATCTAATTAGAGGTTCTTTTAGTAGCTTTTATTAACCTCTAAAAAGCTAATAGCCCTAGTTAATACTAAATATAAGCCTAGAAGATCTTATTAGATATAATATATACTTTAATAAGCTTATTGCCTATAACTACATTTGCTATAACTAGACGCCTATTATAGTCGTTAAAGGTAAGGCTCGTCTTATAGATAAATAGTATACCTAATAATAGGTTATATCCTTCTATATTGTTAGCTAGTATAAAGAAGTAGTAGGTAATAGACTAGTTTATAAGGATAACCTTTTTTTAAGTCTCCTTAAGGAAAGGAATAGACTAGTATAGGCCTTTAGATATAATATTAGTCTTCTAAATAGCTAGGCTATATTTAATAGCAAACTAGATTAATATATAGTTATATTTGAAACCTAAGTTAATAAGAGCAAGCTCCTTATCTCTATAAATAGTCTTAAACTAATAGTAGAGCATTAATAATACGTATATTTGTATAAGCACCCTAAGCTCTACCTTCTAACTAAGGTTAAGCTAGGTAATAGGCGTTCTTATAAGGTTCTTAGCCTTCTAGGCAATTAGAGCGTTGAGCCTTCTATAGATAAGTTGGTCTTAGAATCTACCTTCTATAATTATATAGGAGCTATCGTTAATAATCCTAAAGATTATAGGAATAGTAACGGCCTTCTAGTTAGAGGAAGACCTTAGCTTAGCTATATTTAGATTAGTTCTAAAAGAGTAGGGGAGCCCTTCTCCTTCCTTAGGCGTAATACAAGGTATATCTTTATTAGGAATACTTAAACCTATAGCGTATTTGATAAGCGAGTGGTCAATATAAGCGAGCGGTCACTTCAGAACCCCATACATAACCCTGAGAACACACGACCAACAGAATTACAGGATTCTGGTAGAATTTCTTAAAGTCTTAAAACTAGTTTCTCTATTGATTAAAAGTCATCAATAACGATTCAGCTACTGGTCACTAGTAGAGGGAACTGACGTATCATATCGTTGCGCCAAAAGACATGTACAAGTTGGCGGGCTGTCCGTCAAACTCGTCAGTTCCTACTTAAACATCTCCAGCGCAGGTACGACCAATGCTCCATATAGGCTTAACGCATAACAAGAACCATAGATAACTTTATCCAGGTTTGGGTGATTCTGTCGGTGGTGTGTTCTCAGGGTTATGTATAGGGTTTTGAAGTGACCGCTCGCTTATATTGACCACTCGCTTATCAAATACGTTATAGTTAATAACCTTAAACCCTATCTTAAGCTAATTAATATATACTAAAAGAGCTTTCTAGTATATTAGAAAGACCTTAAGTAACTACTTAGTAGTTAAGTTAGATTATATATCTAAAGACTTAGCTATAGTCTCCTTTAGAAATGCTACTATATTAAATAGCTCTATCTTTTTTAAGGTAGAAACCTTAGTTTAAAGGGAGGTTTTTAAGTCTATATATAGAGTCTTTATCTAGTTAGTGGAAGGGTATTAAGATAGTAGTTAGAGAATAACTTAATAGCTTTCCTTAACCTTCTTATCTCTATTATAGATCTCTATTATACTAGCATTGTTCTGTTCCTCTTCTTTATATTCAATCTATAGGCGCTTCATTAGCGGTACTATCTAGATAAAAGAAGCTATAGCTATAATTATATCTTTAGCGTTATATAGCTTCTAGATCCTCTAGTTATCTAGTTTCTCTTATAATTTTAGTATAATTTTCTAGATAAAGGTCTAGCTAACCTCCTTAATATCTATAAAGAAGTTAAGAGCCTTAGTATTTATATAGTTAAAGATAGACTTCTCTTTTTCTACTACTAATATAGCTAGCTAGTTAATAGTTGTCTAGAGCGCATTTAGAGGGAGCTAGAGCTAAGGCTACTATATAAAGCTCTAGTTATAGATAAGACTAAGATCTAGATAGTAGTCTCGTCTATATATTTCTTTAAACTTTTTATACTATTCTAAATATAGTTTCTAGCTATTTAGATAGAGAAGTAAAGATATATAAGCTCTAACGAGATAGAATATCTTACTTTGCTTCTAAGCCTTATTAGCATTAATAGTATAGATTTAAATAAACCTATAGTCTAACTTTAGCTACTTCTACTTATCTCTAAAAACCTATTGTAGTTTAATCTTATAGTATAGGCTATTAATAAAGTCTTCTATAGTAGATTAATAGCTTATAAGGAAATAATCCTTACTCTTATAGTAGTAGTAGTTTAAAGGATAGATATAGTACTTAAAGCCTACCCTATAGTCTTACTCCTAAGATCTTTAAAATTATTAACTACCTTTCTAGAGAATAAAGGTCTAGAGTTCTTTAACTTAATAGTTAGTAACTTAGATTCCTATTTAGTAAAGCTCCTTAATCTTTTTAATAAAGTTTAGCTATACCTTCTACTATTAAATCTTTATTTCTTTAAACGTAGTAGTAAGTTTATTAACTTTAAGATCTAATAGATTCTTTATTTAACTAGATAGAGGAGATAGATTTAGAGAGTAGTTGCATCTTAAGAGAGTTAGTAGCTATAGCTCCTTTAATATTATTAAGGCTATAGCTTAGTTGTTAATATAGACTTTAAGATACTATACCTCTATATTAATTCTATTATAGAGAGTACTCTAAATAGCCTTCTAGAAGTCGTCCTAGTCTATTATATTAAATTTCTCTATTCTAGAGTATTCTACTTAGAAACTAGCTTAAACTTTACTAGAGAACTTTTCCTAGATCTTTCTAATAGCCTAGGCTTTATAGCTAGCCTTTAGAGTCTTTAAAACTTATATAAGAAATACCTTAACCTTCTCTAGATAATAGAAAATAGTCTCTTTAAATATATTATAGTATTTATTAAAGAGGCGATCTAGCTCTCTAGTAGTACTATTCTAATATTAGTCTAGGAACTGCTATTGCTTCTTAATAGCCTTAGAGAATATAGACTAAGTCTCTCGCTTTACTTTATCCTAGTTTTATATAATATAGTAGTAGGATTCCTTACTCTATATTTTAAAGAATAGAATATAGTCCTTCTCTTCTATACTATATATATAATAGGCCTTCTTAAAGTACTCGATATAATCTATAGCCCTCTTCCTTTAGAATAGGCCTAGCAAGCTATAGTCCTTAGATATTAGGAAAAAGATCTAGATAGCCTTGAAAAGAGCTTTAGTTATAGTAATAGGTATAGAGGTAGATAGAGCTTTAAAAAAGTTAGTATCTATCTAGTTAGATAAAGGAGTAACTAGAGAGATTAACTTAGTTATTAAGGTTGTTACTATAATAATCTATAGTAGGTCTAGCAAGATTATAGGCAATATATTATAGTTTTAATTTCATTATACTAGTATATTAGCTAGTAGAGGTATAATAGACTTCTTGAAAAGTCTAAAGAAGGAGATATTAGTAGATAGTATTGATAGGTCTGCTATATAATGAGGTTAATAATAGTAGTTAAGGTTCTAAAGCGTTGATAAGATCCCTTTTTAGTAATCCTCTATCTAGTTAGACTAAGACTTAGCTCCTTCAATAGTAGTAAGTCCCTAAGCTTATACACTCCTATATTAACCTTAAAGGTTCCTATATAACCCCTATATAAAGGTTAGTATATAGTATAATTGTATTGCTAAACTAAATAGCGCTATAGCAATAAGAATAACTATATCTAAAAGTAGATAAAGATAGCTAGTAAAGACCTTGCTTCTAGACCTTAAAATAGCGAATACTAAAGTCTATATAATCTAGACTTCTAAACTAGTTTAACTATTAGGGTTAAAGTCCTAACGCCTTACTTTTACTATTATACCTAAGAACTAGGGCTCTAGATTAGTTGTTATATAACTAGATAGAGGGAAGTTATATTACTATAATCTCTATTACCTTGCTTTAGTAATGGTTGTCCTTTTCTATATTTAATTTAGCTTTTCTACTAGAAATAATAGTAATTTTATTAATCCTAAGCTTATATCTAGCTAGAAGACTAGTATAGTTATACTATACCTTAGCCTCTACCTTAGCGTTTAGTAGTACTAAATAGTATAGTGTCTCGAGCTTATATTTAACTAGGATATTATTATTGGTTTTATTAATCCTAGACTTATATCTAGCTAGAAGACTATTATTAATAGTAATCTTAGACTTATATCTAGTCGTTGATTTATATAATATCCCAAGCTTATATCTAGCTAGAATATTATTATTATTAATAATTCAAGACTTATATCTAGTCTAGAATTTATATAGTATTCCAAGCTTATATCTAGCTAGAAGAATATTATTGTTTTTATTAAACCTAAGCTTATACCTAGCTAGGGTTCTATTAATAATATTAGTGATCTTAGACTTATACCCGGTCGTCGATCTACGTAATATTCTAAGCTTATATCCGGCTAGAACACTATTATTAATGATGTTTTAAGACTTACATCCAGCCTCGAACGATCGCGCCCTCTATAAAGGGTCTTGATATTAGGTTCTATAGTTTAGTTTAGATCTAGAGCTATACTCCTCCCCGATTGAGCCTCTATTTAAACTAGTAGTTGAACCCTTAATACACTAAACTACCCTTAATAGGATAGAGTATATAACGTATAGGAGGAGTGAGCTATCTAGATGGACGAATGGACAAATGTAGCTATAGTACCTTAATAGGCCTATAGAAAACAATTAAAAGAAGTCTCTGTCTAGTTAGATAGAGAGGGACCTTAGGAGCTTAATAGCGTTTGTTGGGAAGAAGAGAAAGAAGCCTCGTTGCTTGCCCCCTTGCTCTCTAAGCGGTAGGCGACGGTTCTGTCTAAATACTATATATAATGCGCTAGGGCCACATGCCAAGGCTGAAAAATACAAAAATGCGACCCCTGTCAGCTCCCCTGAATGCCCCCTGAATGGATGTGTGCAATCCACCCCAGTTCAATACTTCTTTTCTAACTAAATATAATAATTATACTAGTTAGACTCTTTTACTATAATACACTTAAGTATAATAGTTTCTATTCCTTTATATTTAATATTTTAAGAAGCTATAAAACGCTTAAGCGCTATATTACAGGACACTATACTTATATAGTTAGCTATAGCGATATGTATTATCGAGATATATAAAGTAAAGACAACTTATAGTAGTCTAAAATAGAAGAATAGGCGCTATTTAATAAAGGTCGTTAGTTCTTTAAGATAAAGAACAAAGAGAAGGAGCATTATATTACGATTCAACTACCTATAGTAGCCTAGTAGGGCAACCAAGAGAAGCATGCTAGCTAATCGTTAGGACAAGGGGGATAGGGTCGCACAAGAGACTAGCGACCACGGACCAGCACGATAGCTAGGGTAGCTAGCAACCAGATCTACTATAATAGCTCGAGTAGATAGCGACTATAGTTACTAGTTGTTATGCACTGGCCCTATGGCAACTGCTGATAGGCGTGCAGAGTTTTATTGAAACGATCTGAGGAAGAGAAGAGAGAGTTACAGGGCCCCGCGCGGGGCGAACCCTTTTGGAGGAGGGCGTGCAAGCTGGCTCCTTCCCGGAGCCGAGCCGGAGATGGGCAGGAGCCCCCCACATCCGGGCACTGGCCTGCAAGTACCAGCTCGGGCAAAGCCCGAGCCCCTGACACTAGTAGGGAGGAAGCTTGTATTTAAGACTATGCTCTCTAGGCCTATAGGCACTTAGTAGCTTCCTTAATAAGCAATATAAGCAGTTCGCTAGACCTACTATTAAGATACTTGCTTATACACTTGTTGTAAACCCTTTAGCTTCACTAAACCTTAGGCTCTACCTAGAGTATACTTTCAAGAGTCCCTTTCAGAACCCTAGGGGCTTGAGAATCGTCACAAGCCCCCATTTAAACTAGTAGTTAAACCTTCAATATACTAAACTACCCTTAACAGGCTAGGTTATATAACATATAGGAGGAGTGAGCTATCTGGACGGACGAATGGACAAACATAGCTATAGTGCCTCAACAGGCCTGTAGACAACAATTAAAAGAAGTCTCCGTCTAATTAGACGGAGAGGAACCTCAGGAGCTTAACAGCGTCCGTTGGGAAGAAGAGAAAGAAGCCTCGTTGCTTGCCCCCCTGCTCTCTGAGCGGTGGGCGACGGTTCTGTCTAAATACTGTACATGATGCGCCAGGGCCACCTGCTAAGGCTGAAAAACACAAAAATGCGACCCCTGTCAGCTCCCCTGAGTGGATGTGTGCAATCCACCCCAGTTCAATGGTTAGAGCAATAACCCTCTTTCAGAGTTAGAATGCGCTCAGCATAACGTCGTGTTATCAAGATCGGATAGCTATGTCTGTGTCTGAGTGTCCGGCTTGGCCGAGTGTGTCCGAGGCCGCTAACGGGGCCCAGTCCGTTACATCTAGAACTATTATTATTTTTGGTAATGATTATAGTTAGCGCATAACGTGATAGCAAATCATATATCTAAACCAGGGACATAGCTGGCTTGTATACCTTGCCATAACATGTATAGCGTTGCTATGGCGCATTGTGCTCCCGACTACGCTTTCGTTCTCAAAAACTCAATATATGCTTCAGTAACAAATCCTCTAAGGCCTGTACGGTTTATAGATATGGACTACTTGTGTTCCTTTTCGCCAGGGTGTCGCTGCCTACATGTCTACAATGTTCCTCAACCCTGGCTCACCTGTCTGAAGTTGTGGCGCCGCCTTCTCAGTCGCGGCGAGCTCAGCAGGCGGTCTTGGTTGCTCGAGTAGCTCCCGCGTTACACCAAACGACGACGCCTCGTAGATCAGTCCCGATGCATCCAGGGCGGCGAAGTGGCTCTGATAGCAAGGTCATGTTAGCTTGGCGCAAGCTTATGGTAGGGGTGGGTGGCGACAGGTACGATGCAGCGTACCCTAGATGACGCCGGGATCTTCTTCACGCAACCCGTTGCCCTGGCTGAGTCGGCCCAGGCAATGACGACGTGCTCGTCGTCGGAGAGAACCATGAACGACATAGCGAACGAGTCTGACTTCGCGGTGAGCTCCTTGGACGATGCGACCCGGCGGACATCCATTGGGCTGGAGTTCAGATTGGATACTTGGAAGACGTGGCCCTTGTCATTGACCAGAACCAGCTCGTTTCCCGATGGCGAGAACGCGGTACATTGGATGCGGTTTCCCAATTTGCTGTGTTTACCGGATGGTTCCGTTCGGATCTCGCTCCGGTGCCCGTCCCTGGGCTGGATCAACACGGGCGTACCCGACTGCGTCCACGTGCTGATACACACCAGATCCTCCTCACCGTTGTACCCCGGTCGAAAGATGGCCGCAGAGACACCGTTGTCTTCCGACTCGTGGACGGGCACGGGATACCGACAAGGAGTGAGCTCCAAGAAGGAGTGGAAGGGGAACCGCCATGAGTAGATTTGTATCAAGCCGGTCCTGGGGATGCGCGTGCTCGCCAGCAGAACGAGCCCGTCGTTCGAGAAAGCCAGGGTGTCCACTGACGGGCATGCTCGGCAGTCATGGTGCAAGAGCGCGTGCAGGCGGTCCTCGCGCGGCTGTTCCGTGCTTCTCGCGTTGAAGAAGCGGACGGTGGCGTTCTCAAACCCCACGACAACGTAGTTCTCTTGCCTGTCGATGGCCACGCTCTTGCACCAGAGGGAAGATGGTATACGGTACTCAACGACAGATGTGGTTGGGTGCTCAAGATCCACGATTCGCAGCTATGTAGTCTCAAGTCAGCACCGGGGGGTTACAAGCGCCGTGATAGGCTGGGAGAGGGGTGAGGCGGCAGAGAATGAAACCCTTACCGTTAGTTTCTGGTCTCTCGTTCCGATAATGTAAGCCAAGTGTGTCTTTGCGACTGCTGCAAGTATGCATGTGCTCTCCGGCGAGATGGCTCGCACCATGGTGGGCGGTGACGTCCCAACATCCCACACGTGTATCAGGAATTGCGTCCAGAACAAAGCAAGCGTGGAATTCTGGGAAAGATGAACATTGATGTTTTTGGACGTCTTCCCTCGAGCGTTCGTCTTGTGCGTGCTCAGCAGACCAGCCAGAGAAACCTCTTCCAGCCTTTGGGCCTCTAATGCTGTTGACGACAGTGAGCTTGAGTCTCCCGAAGGACCCGTTGGCGCCTTTTTTGACGTGGTGAACTTCAGCCTCCACCTTGATTTCCCCTTATCGGCGGACGCAGTAGGGAGATGGGCTGTTCTGGGGGTGTGAATGGGAGGTGGCTCCTCGGATTCCATCTGCCTGCGCAAAACAGGCGACTCGTTCGAGAACGGCGGGGGGTCGGTCAGGAAAGTCGGATCAGAGCGCGGAAGCGCAGAGTCTGACTCTTCTGGCCCCGTCCTCTTGGAGTCCACCGACACGTCGGGCCGCGGCAGCTCGCCCCGGAGTGGGAAGGGTGACAGGTAGGGACTCGGGAACTGCGAAGACACAGCCACTGGGTAGCCACGAGGTTGCGGGTCGCCAAACGATGGGCTCGGCAATGGCGGTTTGACTGAATAAGAAGCGTCAGGCACCTCATGCTCCCCGTGATGTCGCCCATCACCACCACGGCCAAGCATGTTGCTGCTGTACCCTGGAGGCAGGAGGCCCGGGGTCTCTGGTTTGGGCGGACCCAGCTGAAACTGTGTCGGCAGATGTCGCTCCACGTTAATCGTGTCGGCGTCCGGTCGAAGAGGCTCCATCAGTTCCCAGGTCTGCCTTGCCATGGCGATCTCGCGGGCAAGCGTGATGGCCTCCTTGCAAAACATGCATTTCGATCTTGGAGGTAAGCGGATTTCGGGCCCGTCGTCAGCCGGTTCGGGCTTTGGCAAGGTAGTAAAAACATTAGAGCATGAATCCAGATCACATAGTTGGAGAGGAGATGAGAGAAGACATACTGGAATCTTCACACCTGCAGACAGCAGCTGAGATGCCCCTACAACATGGCAGTCGGAGCAGTTCACTGCGTAAAGTCCCGGCCGCGCGGGAGGGAGGCGCCCCCCGGGGTCATCCTGCACGAGGATGTTCCTAACCACCTGCGATATGTTGTGAACCACTTCCCGATCGCTCACTCGGTGTATGACCTGGCGCTCCCTGAGCCTAGTGCAGAAGGCGTCCAGAACGTCCAGCTCACATTCGTCCACGCGGGATCCAGACACGTCACGACGCGACAAGTCGAGCGTATCCGGGAGGATGATGCGAAACGCGGTGCTGAAAGTTGCCACCATGTCGACCTTGGACAGGGCTGAGGGAATGCGCAGGTTATCGAGGGCCGTCAGAACGGCGTTTCGAGCCCTTGCGGACGCGGCCTGGAGGCGCACATCGCGAGTCTCGCCGTTGGCGGCATACTGAACGGACGCAGCAACGACAAACTGGGAGACGTCGCGCAGGGCTAGGAACTGGGCCAGCCAGTTCCCGAAGCCGCCAGGGGGTGCAAGCTCCGATATGGACGCGGGCTGCAGGCATGGGGGGAGGGGGTACTAAGTAAAGCAGGCCAGAGTCAGTCGGCGGGGGTTCAAATCGGTACGCTGGAGCTGTTTCGGGAAGGATGGGGCCCTTGCATGACCCGTACCAGTTCTGACGTCAGATTGGGGAGTTCGGACTTGAGCTTCAGAGGAAGCGTGAGCGCATCGGGATCGGCGTGGAGCTGAGCAACGACCTCCTTGCACACGTCGAGAGAGAACGACTTGGGGCCCGGGTAGCTGTCGAACACCTGTTCGAGAGACCCGTGAAGGCGGGCAAAGCGCTCGCGGCGGTCCCTGGCACGCTGGTTCGTGGGCGCCTTCGGGTGGAGGGAGAGGACGCGGAGGGCCGAGAGGAGGAAGTCGGCCAGGTACCTGTCCCGCAGCTGGCGATGCTCCCAGAGGCACTCGCGGCCCTCGGCAACGATCTGAAGGACGAATTCGACGGAGCGAACAGCCACCTCCCAGCTAACGAGAAAGCCCAGATACCAGCCAATGTGCGTGTTCTCGGACGGTATGGTCAGGCGTTGGAGGTCGAAGATGACCTTGAGCTGGGAGAGCAGGGTGATGACAAGATGTTGGTACGCCTCCCGGTCCCCGGCGCCGGCATAGATTCGTTCTAGGGAGAAGCGGCCAAGCAGCTCCAGCACGATGTCGTCGACGTCGCTCCGCAGGGCGAGGAGTCTCCATGCGTTGGCCAGCCGCGAAAAGAGCGCTGAGGGTGTCGCGGCAGCCATGACACGCGACACTCGCGGCGACGCCTCTCAGCAGGAGTCCTGGCATCCAGAAGTCAAGACCCAAGCAGCCGGTACCGCCTCGCAAGGTTTGGGAACGAGGGTGCGGCGGCACCAGCCGACGAAGTGCTTGGGGGAGCTCGGCAGGCTTCCACGTTTTGACCTGCACGTCTTGGCCGGTCGCCGTCCGTCGTCTTCTCGCCCTCGCAGCTCAGCCTCGAGATGCACCAGCTATGGTGGTGGGGCAGGGTCCCCTGGGAGCAGCACCTCAGTCAATGGGGACAAGGCACGGAGCGGGGGGGCGGCTTGGCTGCGGGCATGTCGAGATTCCTGGAACGAGCCGTGTTGAGGAAGACGCGAACATGTGCGCGCTTTCGCCAGCGACCTGACTGAGCTAGCCTAGCTCGCCTTTGGTAACTGCTTGGTAGAGTGCCAGTCATGTACCGGCCACACACAGGCATGAGGAACGCTATGGCTGCGGCATAACGTTACTTCTCGTGTACCTTGAAAAGTTATCTCACTTGAACCACCCGCCCCACCACTGCGCAGAGCGGCTTGTGCCAACCCGCTACCTAGCCAGCAAGCTGCTGCTGCTAAGCCATTCATTTCATGGCAGACGTGGCTGGGTTCCGTCCTCTGGTTTGTGGGAACACGAGGCGGCGACGAGACATCGTCCCGCCCTGGGAGTGTTGCAGCAGCGTCCTGAAGCGCAACCAGTGGCTGAGCATCTGCAGATCGGTCCCAGGGGCCTCATCGTTCCGAGCGCCGCGTGGCTGCGCGGGTGTGTCGTGAGGGGTCGAGGGGTTTGGTGGTGATGGGGTGCTCCCGAACCAGTCGTCAAGCTCGGCCAAGCTTTTTCGCTAAAATAAGGTTGCACCGGCGGTGGGACCCGGTGCATTTCTTACGCTGGGCTTGGGGAACCTCGGCCAGTTTGAAGTGGACGCTAACTAAGGTACTCTGAGTGCTAAAAGTCCTTCAACTCGACCTTCCAGGCGGACAGGGCTGGCTTCTGTTTCTGTGAGGTTCTATACCTACCTACCCAGGCAGGGTAGGTACCACGGTAGAGGATCTGCGTCAGGTCGTGACCCGGCGGTGTGTTGTGCGAGAGACACAGCTGTGTGCGGCCTGCATGTGAGTTGCACAGCCCCCAGCCTCGTGGGCAGCACCCTCGTGCCGTGAGTGCGGTTTTTGAGAGACGACGCTGCAATGCTACACAACCGGCCTATTGGGTCCTTGCACAGTACGCAGTACTACATACATGGCATGCAGTATCCGGCAATTATTGGAGGAGCTTTCAGCTTCCCCCCAAGCCCCCAAGGGTCGATCTCGAGCCACGCGAGGCCATGAGGTGGTGTGTCGAGTACATCCAGCATGCCCGTATGTCGAACACGTAGTACCACGGAACATTAGCAACCCGCGAACACATGTTTATCATGAATTGAGCTGAATGCGGTGGTGATTTTTGGTATGTCTGGGTAGCAGATACTGACTTCCCCGTTGGGTCGTTGACCCCGGCGCCAGGGGCAGGTAAGAATGGGCTATTGTTCCGCCGACCTATGCATGCGAGACACCCACACGGGAGCCTGCCGAGAGAGACAGGAGGGGGTGTTGTCGAACGGGGAACGAGCCCGCGTGGCTGGCACGACGCACGCAGAAAGCCTGCCATCCGATTAGCCATTATTTTTACCACGGTCGACCGCGATGCACCATCGCACGGGATCCAATTCGCTGGACGTTCTGGGCTCTGTCCTGTGGTACACACATGTACGGAGTATGTGTACGCAGTAAGTGTATATCAACCTGGCAGACTACCCACCTTCGCCCCACCTGGTCTTGCTCTACTGACCTCTTGGGATCGACTTGTTGAGTCTCACTGCCCGATGATGCCTTGGTGCTACGCATAATGGATTACGAGAAGCCAGAAGCTCTAAACCCGCTGGTCTACCCGCACACCGGCCATCAGAGTCCGCAACCTGATGGGGAGGCCACCCTGCACAGTTACGATGAGCCGTCCGTTGTCGAAGACCGACGCGAATTTCGAGGGGACAGCCTATGGTACGGGATACCGACCTCCACTGCCAGACGGCCCGTTAATCCATATCTGATGATCGTGGCGTGATTAAGGAGGGTGCTTCACGAGCGACATATCAACGTGAGCCATTGATAATGCCTTCGTTCGGTGCCGTGGGGCGCTTTTGCTAACCAGATGTCGGCCGACTGTAGATGATTGCACTTTCTGGGTAAGAACGTGCAGCCGAACCGGCCATGGTCACCGCGGGTACACTTAGTTGCGTGTAGCTAACAGCCCATGACACAGATCGATCGGAAACGGTACGAGTTCCCACACTGTTCGAGGAAGGTTGAACAAAATACTGAGTAGTCGCGTGTGTAGGGCTTTTTTTGGGATGCGGCAGTTCACTAGCCAGCGCCGGGCCCGGCGGCGCTGTCGTTGCCTACGTGCTCATGGGGACAGGTAGGTAGTGGACACAATGTTGTCTTGAGTACTGGGAGAAGGAGCTGACCCTGGAGACCTGGCCTCGCAGTCATATCCTCAGTCATCAGCTGTCTCGGTGAGATGACTGCCCTGATGCCTGTCAACGCTCCAGTCATGGAGTTCCCCCGACGCTTTGTCAGTCGAGGAGTGGGTTTTGCTGTCGGTTGGCTTTACTGGTACGTGATCGCGTGCCTGGCAACGCGACCCAGCAACGCCTCCTGGTAGTATTGTGCACGTCCAGTTTGGCTCTATGCTAACCGCTTGACTTCAAGGTTTGCTTATGCCGTACTCGCCGGCGAGCAGCTGGTTGCTGTCTCCAACGCCATAAACTTCCGGTACGACGACGGAAAGACCTTCTTACAGTGGGAAATTGGCGAGCGTGTCGATGACGCTGTGTGGATTTCGGTCTTCCTCATTCTTGTGGTCATCTTCAACATGTTCCCAGTCCGCGTAAGTTTGCCGTCCCTCGTCCATGGAGGTTGGTGATGCCAACCGTCGCTGGTCACTCAGTTGTTGTGTTTATGCTGACGCACTCTTGAGCATAGGTCTTTGGCGAATTGGAGTACATGATAGGCTGCTTCAAGCTAACATTCATCACCATGCTCATTGTGGTGCGTGCGCACTTGTTCTGTCTCGCCGTTGGCACGGACCGGGCGCTAACATTGTGACTCGCCAGCTGATGTTTATTCTGTCCATCATGCAGCGTTCGTCTGTCTCCTTCTGGTAATGAATCGCCCGGGTGTTAACGGAGTATGGAAATAGCCCGAGCTGATGCCTACTACACCGAAACACTTGGCACCCGCTGTATGTCTACCGTTTTTGTTTTTCAAGTCCCGGCTCAGACGGTCTACTAACTGGCAATGACCCAGATTGGAATACACCATATTCATTCTTCAACAACGTCTATTTTGCCAGAGACGAGGATTCTGAAATCAAACAGACCATCACCGGCTCTGTTGGAACGTTGCTTGGTGTCTGGTGCGTCAGCTGGGACGAACTTCAGGAGTGCCTCTGAACTCGACCTTTGTCATCACTGACAACACAACCTCTTCACAGGACCACATTTACCAGCGTCATGTTCTCTTACATGGGTATGGACATCGTTGCCGCCACTGCCGCGGAGAGCCGAGCACTCGACGACGTGGAGAGCATGAAAATGGCAGCTCGGAAGATCAACCTGCGCATTATCACTCTTTATTCACTCGCAGTCCTTACAGCATCGTTTGTCGTCCCCATGGACCATCCGTTTATCAACGGCAAGGCTTCATCAGTCAGTGCTCGCTCGGTCTTCATCATCGCCGTTGTCGAGGCAGGCTTGCCAAAGGCTGCCCACTTCTTCAACGCCGTCTTTTGCTTCTCGGCCTTCAGCGGTGCCATCAACTCCATGTACATCGCCACGAGGGTCTTGCACACGCTTGCCTTGCGTGGTCAGACAGGGCCGGAATTCATCACCAGGCGTTTGCGAGCTTGCCGCTCGGGCGTGCCTGTCCGGTCCGTGCTGGCCACTGGCGCTCTGATGATGGTCGCATACATGGGGCGCTCGGGTGCACCCGGCGAGGTAAGTCTCACTGCTATTTCACTGGTTGCGTATGTCACCGGGCTGACGATGTGACGGTCGGGTGGCAGCGACTCGACGAGCTATCCAACAACTGCACCGTGTCGTGCCTGGTTGTCTACGCAACGATCTGCGCGACATACTTGTACTTCTTCAAAACGTAAGCACATCTCATCGACAGTCCACCTATGGCCAACCACTGCATACACCGCATTATTTTGCTGACGACATACATTCAGGCTTGAGGACGCCAAGCTGTATGGCAATACATCCGAATCACAGGCCGCCAGTTACGACCGCGACCACCCGCTGTACCCTTACAAGTCCCATGGTCAGTGGCTCAAGGGTTGCTACGGCATGGTAGCCTGTATCATTCTGATACTCTTCAACGGCGTGGGTGCCTTCATCGAGCCGTTCAACATTCGCCGATTTGTGTCAGCGTACATCAGCGTGCGTCCCGTCGAGTTTGGGTATCCCATTCCTCCGTGCTGACATAGCTTTCATTGCGCAGCTGCCCACGTTTCTCGTTCTGGTCGTGGCCTACAATCTCCGCAAGCATGGGTTGAGGTTCTCTGACTGGTGGACCGACAAGTCTGGTGACCTGAGTAATACCGTGCAGGCAACGAGCCTGAGACGGAAGGGGAGGCTCGAATTTCCCGAGAACGGGATTACGAGGGAGAATCTTGTCACGTTCTTGAGGTGGATTTGGGTGTGGATGAAGTGAGAGGTTCGATGGGTGTAGCGTCTTGCATCAATTGTTTTCTTCGGCAACCGTATCCGAAGATACCTACCTATATTCAACACACCTAGAATTCAACACGATCAGCTTCAATACACTCAGTTTGCGCACGACGCGAATGCCATACCCCTTTCCCTGCCTTAGTCATACTCTGCAGTAGAGAGAAAAGCAGCACTGATGCAGAGATAAACCGTCAACGGGTACTTAGGTGTGTAGTAGGTAGTTGGACATGACGCCCACCGGCTCACAAACACTTCGTTACTCGAAAATCAGTGGTTAACAGGAACCACGTTTGGCACAACACAGACTGTCACTTACACTACAGTATATCAATGCATTACCTGCGATGCTTCGTTTGAAGCACTGGTTTGCTGGGTACACACTGGACATCTGTTAAGATCTCTGTCAATTCTCAGCACAACCGTTGGTGGTGATATTTGCTGTGATACTCCCACCGCTGCCAGACCCATGGTACTGGGTGGTATTCATTCATAACGACGTACCTGTACCCAAGCAACACGCATTTATCCCCAGAATGTAGGCCCTATGCTGGCAAGCCAGGTGATTGTTCCACGCAGGCTGTCACCGCGTCATCAACCTTAAATGATATAGGCCAACGAGTACACGTACGGATCATCTCAGGGTGCAGAAAAACCCAACATCAACTCCGTCTCATACCCCGACTATGAATACTTGGCTGGCTAGGATGAACTCTTATTGGCCACATGTTACTGCCAGCCTGTCGTAGTTAGGGACGGCGAGCTCCGAGTGCCCCGTCACGTATGGCGATTGTAGGTACCAATGGACTGCGATGTCGCATGATGGACACCAAGAGTCTGCTCTCGTCAAACTGTGACCACTTGGCTCATGGATACGTAGGTACACAGCCGAGGGGCAGCCTCCACCGCCTCCTGCATTAACCTTCTAGTAGTCACCGGTAAACGCGGGTTCGTCATGGGATGCCGTGTACGGCACCCCCCTTTGCCTCCCTAGGAAGTATGTTGGCCTCGCCGTTTCCAGCCCGTAACTACGGATCTTGCTGACAGTTGCCCAAACCGGATAACGCACTGGTTTATCGTTGACACGGAGTGTCATAGCACGGTGGGACCGTGAGAGAATCCAATGGGCAGTCATCCGTACAGGTTGTGTTGTGGTGCAGGAAGGAGGGACACATGTCTAGGTACCGCCACGGACAGGTCACCCAAGTCGAAATTTTGATGGGTTCTGAAAACAGTCATCTGCCGGACTTGGCTTCTGGCTCTGCCTTAGCTCAAATCTTACACACAGGTTGATCATGTAGCCGGCCAAAATCACGGGCCCCTTTCAAAGGGTTACCTGCTGGTATCCAACGCGCAGATCCCGATTGACATTGGACACCATGCAGTACTGGAATCTCGAACAAAGCTAAGTACTTCGGAGCAAATCAGAAGGATACGCTTGGGCTATGTGAAGTTGGTAGCACAGCCCCCTGTGCACCTATTGTTCAGTAGAGCCTTTTCGACACTGCAGACGAGCTTCCGAAGTCCAAGGCGATGTGTATGTGTCGAAGCAGCACATGATTTGGGACCCCATGATTCGAACTCGCCTTCGGTGTGGCACTTGCGCTGTTACTGGCAGAAGTACACCTCAGCCGAGTCACCGGTGGTTCTTGGTTGCTTAAACGGTACTGCCCACTTCAATGTGCCAGACTTAGAAGCCTGCGTCACCGTCCCCACACAACCACAATAACATGCCAGAGAGCACCTCAGAGTTTGCCAAGGCCACAAAGCAATATGTCCATCTCTAGTTGGAAACGCCCCCAGGATGCAGCTTATCAAGGGACAAACCCTGCAGTATACTTGTATAATACAACTGGCCGTGTTACCACGCCGGCACTCTTCACCGCCGCGCCTCTCCTCTGAACGCTCAGCACACACACTTCATCGACAGCCGGCCGCCCTGTGCCGTCCTTCAACACAGATCAAAGCAGCATCTTGCGCGGGTCCTCGATGTACTCCTTGACCTTGATGAGGAACTGCACGGCCTCCCTCCCATCCAGCAGACGATGGTCGTAGGTGAGGGCAAGGTACATCATGGGTCGGATCTCCACCTTGCCGTTGACGGCGACGGGGCGGTCCTTGATGGCGTGCAGGCCGAGGACGGCCGTCTGGGGGAGGTTGATGATGGGGGTGCCCATCAGGGAGCCAAAGACGCCGCCGTTGCTGATGGTGAACGTGCCACCAGCCATGTCCTCAATCGTGAGCTTGTTGTCGCGAGCCTGAGCATAGAAGTTTAGAATTCGAGTTTACATTGATAATGGGGTGGCTGGGCGGCGTACCTTCTTGCCCATCTCGGCAATGGACTTCTCAATGCCGACCATGTCCAGAGACTCAACGTTACGCACAACAGGCGTGACGAGACCCTTCTCGGTCGCAACGGCGACGCTGATGTCGACGTAATCCCTGTAGACGATGGTGTCGCCGCCGTTGGGGCCCTCGATCGACGCGTTGACGATGGGAAGGTCACGCATGGCGAGCACGCAGGCGCGAGAGAAGGCGCTCATGAAGCCCAGCTTGACGCCCGTCTTCTTCAGAACCTCGTCTTTGTACTTGCTCCGGAACTCCATCAGTGCGGACATGTCCACCTCGTTGAAGGTTGTGAGGGACGCGGCCGTGTTCTGCGACTGCTTGAGGCGCTCGGCGATGCGGAGGCGCATCCGGTTCATCTTGACCTGCACAAGCGTGTCAGCAGGATGTGTGACATAACGGGAATGCGTCGCCGTCAACTCACTCTCCTCTCCTCGCGGCTGCCGAGGGTGGCGGGAGCCTCAGAGGCGGACTTTGCGGGCTTGCTCGGCTGCTTCGGCGCGGGCGCCTCCTCCTTCGCCGGGGCCTGCTGGGCGGCCGGCTTGGTTTCCTGTGGCTTGAGCTCCGGGGCCTTTTTTTGTTCGGCCGGCGTCTCGGGTGCGGGCTCCTTTGGCGCCTCCTTTGCCTCGGATGCGGACGGCTTGTCTCCGGAAGGCGCCCCGCCAAGTTCGATGCGCACAAGATCTTGACCGACAGTAACTGTGTCCTCCTCGTTGACCAAAAACTCCTTGATGACGCCGGCTTCGGGAGCGTTCACGGCCACGTCAATCTAGCACGGGAACGAGGCGGGTAAGCGGCTGATGCAAGCAATGCGAGCAGCGAAGGTGCCCGTACCTTGTCGGTCTCAATTGTTGCAATTTCCTCGTCTTGTTCAACAAAATCCCCAATGGCCTTGCTCCATTGCTTCAAAGTGCCTTCGCTAATCGACTCGGCCATGGTGGGCACCTTGACGATCTTGTCGGCGTAGGTCCGCACATGCTGGAACTGCACCGGAAGCTGCCGCAGCGCCGAGCTGCTGTTGTAGAGCGACAGTTTGGGGGCGGCGCGCGCCGCAAGACGAAGTCCTCGATACATCGTGTTGGCGTTGGCTGAGCGCGATCTGGTGTTGGGCAGGGCCGCTGCGCGAATTCGCGGTCGAGGCGGAAGGAGGTTGACGTGACAATCTTCGGTTAACTCCTGTCGGCAAACCTAGCGCAAACAAAACACGCCCTGAAGACTTGCAACAGAAACTGGCAGGATCGATTGCAGCGATTGAGAGAACCAACGAATGTTGGGTATAAGAAGAAAGACTTGAAAACACGCCGCAATGCTGGCTTGATGCGTCGTTTGCAGAACACAGGGTGGGTGAGAAAAAATAGGCACTGCAGCTCGTTGGCAGAAACAGACTCCTAGCCTCAATTCGTGTCAGGGTTGCACGGTGCTTGCAGCTGGGCTGCCGCTCGGCGCATCGCGGTCGGCTTCGGGTCTCAGCACTGGTCTGGTGACCTCAGCCTGCAGCAGCTCCAAACCAGGATCCAAGTACCATGCCAAGCTGGAAGGCCTGCGTAGTTAGTTACAGTACTCGGCAGTGCGGAACGGTAATTGGAGAGGATTTTGCGCAGGCTCGCACGTATTCTTACAAGTCAATACCAGAGAAACTTGCCTGTGGTTGTTATTGTCCGTCTGCCCGGGCCGCCTCGTCCTGTTTTCGGCCTCAGGCACACACAAGTGGCTCTCCAGAGAGCTCCAATCCACTTCGCGAATTGAGCTCGGAGCGATCAAGCAGCACGACCCGGTGACGCTGGCCAAGGCACTCGACCACTTCCGACATTCGCAGCGCGATTCAACCGGGGCTGCTCCGCATTGGAAAGCCACGAGCAGGATTGACTCTCGACACGGTCACAGGGGCCCTCACACCCGGCGCGTAGTCGGTCGCGGCAGTTCGCCCACAGAAACCGCTGCCCACCATGTCTTCTTCAAGACAGGCTGCGCTGTTAGTCTCCCAGCCTGCAACATCCCGGATCGATCCACACGCAAACATACTGACTACCTATCTTGTAAGGTCGCTCTATCGCCGCTCGTTGAAGCTCGCCCTCGACTGGTCGGTGCATCGCAACCTCTGGCGTGGCCAGGCCGTCTACATCCGCTCGCTCTTTGAGCAGAACCGCAATGTCAGCGATCCGAGATTACAAAGGGTGCGTGTGTCACAGCTCGGCGCTGGAGGTGGACGAGGTCCAGCGCGGGACCTGAGACTGACCTGCGGACTTTCACGAAGGCACTGTTGAAGGAGACAGAGAAGCTGCTGGAGAAGTGGAAGCACCCGGACCCTTATTGCCACCCGACTGCTCCCGGAGGTGCGCGTCCCCCAATCCTGGGCATCAATCATGGAGCGCTAACGCAGTTGTGCAGGATCCAAGTACGAGAGAAACCTTCCGGCCCCTCATCTGGACCGTATGTGCCGCCCATCCTGGCAGTTTGTTGCTCCTCTGCTAACATACGTGTTCTCCAGCCCCGCCGCCGCTCAAGTTCTAGAAGATGGACATTCGATAGACGATTTGGGGCTATACATAAACAAAAAGCTCGTTCATATCTAAAGGTCAAAGAAAGCGCTGGTTGAGGTGACTGCGTTGCGACTGTGACTTGCCCGACACGCGCTGGACACTCTTCCCTGCGTTTGACGGCCGCCAGCCGGATCTGTTGATGTCGCTTTGCGCAAAGAGGCGCGCAGCTGACATAAAACCAGGGACGAATGCAAGCGCAGGCAGAGCGACGAGATTTGGAAAAGTGTGACGTGAATGTTCAGAAGGTATTCTCATTCGTGACCATGACCATGCCCATCATGGATTAATGTACAGCCCAAACACGCGAAAAAGCAACCGATGACCCGAGACCGTGACCCCAATATCATGAACCCAGCGTGCCGACCAGAAAAAAGAAAGCAAAAAACCCAAACCCCAAAATTAAAGCTCCTGAGACAAGTTCTTGCCAGTCTTGCCAGTCTTCTTGGGAAGGAGGTCTAGGAGAGAGATAACGTCAGCGCGAGGCGCATGAGTGTCGGAAAGGGAAACCACATACTCTGGTGAATGTTGGGGAGGACACCACCCTGGGCGATGGTGACGTGACCCAGAAGCTTGTTCAACTCCTCATCGTTCCGGATGGCGAGCTGGAGATGGCGGGGAATGATACGGGTCTTCTTGTTGTCGCGCGCGGCGTTGCCAGCCAGCTCGAGGATTTCAGCGGCGAGGTACTCGAGGACCGCGGCCAGGTAGACGGGAGCACCGGCACCGACACGCTGAGCGTAGTTGCCCTTCCGGAGAAGACGGTGGACACGGCCGACGGGGAACGCCAGACCAGCCTTGGAGGAACGGCTAGAGAAACAGAGTTAGTACATTGCAATTGAACGCGTCGCAAACCAGCTGAACCTCGATGCGGACCCAGTTTCGGATCCAGAGGGCTGAATGACGCGAGCAAAGGACGCGAAAATGCAACATACGATTGCGCGTTCTTGGAACCGCTCGCCTTGCCACCGGACTTGCCACCGCCAGTCATTTTGATGGATTTGGGTTGGAAAAAAGTGTGGGAAGATGGATGTGTTGTTGAGGCGAGAGTAAGACGCGAGGTCTGGAAGCAGTAATAGATGGATGAACCGAAGTTTGTTGATGGAGAGTGTGATGGAAGCGGAAGAAGTTCAGCGCTGGCGGGGGATGTGCGAGTTAAGTAGTTTTCGCGTATGGGTGTGAGATCACGGATCACTCGCGCCTTTCTCAGTGTTGATCGGAGCTGTTGGAGCTAGTCCCAAAATGGCGCATACCCGGGGGTGCAGCTGCTTGCGCAGCCAAAAATGCAAGCCGAGCTCTGCGGCTTCAACAATTGGCTGGATGAGGGATGGGCTGCCCCGCCTGCGTTTTCCTACTAAAATCGAACCGCCCCGGACAGGCACGAAAAAAACGCGACCAACTGATTGTACTCCAAAGCATGCTTCTCGCTGCCAGCTCCGCCTCGCCAGGCGCTTGGATTTTTGTTTTGATTTAATCCTGCCACTTCCTAGTGCTGCACCGCACCAGGTTGAACACAGCAATGACCAACAGACATGGATGTTCTCACATCACAACGCAATCACCGCCGGTGGCCCCGTCCTTCCTCGATGACCCCGTGTTCTCACGATGGCTGCTTGGGTGATTTGTTTTTCTCGTTGCTCGACTCGATCGGTGCCCGCCATTACTCTCGGTTTTGCACAACGCATGTTCCAGTACGGTTGGTCTTGGTCGATTGAGACTCATTTTACCTCGTGGGGATTGCTCGGTCGGCCTTCAACGCGCATCTGTTCCAATCCAATGCGAAAACGCACCTGTGTTTTGGCATGTCCCACAGACGAGACGTGCTCATTATGTGGACCGAGTTCTGAGATTCCTTGCAGCCGGTTCCAGGATGCAGAATTGCATCTTTTTGACCTGTAGACTTGGGGGTAATTTCTGGCTCCAATTACTTGGAACACCAAGTTTCGCTTTTGGTTCGCATCTGAAGCATAAACTGGTTTCACTTACCATCTGATAGGGGTAAGGTATACTCGCACACTTTGATTTCCTTTACATGGGTGACTTTGACTTCTGGGCATGTACCTGGCTCCCTAGACGTATTGCCTCACCCGTTGAACCTTAACCCCAGATTCGGATCTGAATCGGGTGAAACCTCATCTGTAAAGAGGAACCGTGGCTCTGTCACCCTCCGGCGAAGGAGGCCGTGGCGGATCCGGGTGCGCCGGGTACGTCTCCATGCGGCTCTTCCCGCGGGTCCGGTACTTCAGCCTTCGCATGTGTCATGTGCGCCGGGGCCGGGTGGCTCTTCCCCATGTCTTGGGAGTTGTGCCAGGCGATCCCGATGGGGTTGGCACACCTCGGTGTCCCGAGATACACCGCCCGGGAGGGGCTCCCATCTGAGCATGGCCGTGACTTACAGTCCCACAGGTGGCCACTGTTTCTTCCACGTTTTTGAAACGGCTGTTCTTGTTTTGATACGACTACTTAAGGTGCTTATGAGAGCTGAGCTGAGGAAGGAGTCACGTCCCGTCGTTGAGATAACTGTGTACTAATGCCTCATCATCTGCTCAAACAGCAATGGAGCGTCTCCAGTTGTTCGGTGTCCTTCACTGCAGTGGCTCATGCCTACAATTAGGTTCGAAGGAGAGATGGCATTGGAAATCATCCATTCGCCGAAACCCCCACATCACTGTATGGGCGTACTCGGTCAATTAACTGCCGTTCAAAATCATTGGACTTGCATGGGTTGTCCTGCGCAGCCTGTTGACTTGTAAGACCCTTATTGCCGTTCTGGGACGTGTTATGGCGCTTGGGCCATCGCGTTACCCTGCGCTTCCATCGTGTGGTTCCCGGCCCCGGCGTATTTTTCGCCAAATCACGTCGCCGGCCAATGCTCCCCACTTTTGCGCGCCGCCCACCCCAAATCAGCAGGGCCATTCCTGCCAGTCGCGTCCAGCTACAAAAAGGCCATCCCCCCTCGCCGACCGCATTTCTTCCTCCATCAACCAACTTCTCTCCATCCATCAACGACTCTGACGACTGCCATACTCATCACGACTTTTAGTCGCATCGCATATTTTCATCGTCAAATCGACCCAAAAACTCTGCAAAAATGCCGCCCAAAGCTGCTGACAAGAAGCCCGCCGCCAAGGCCCCGGCTGCTTCCAAGGCTCCGGCGGAGAAGAAGGATGCTGGCAAGAAGACCGCCCCTTCGGGTGACAAGAAGAAGCGCACCAAGGCGCGCAAGGAGACCTACTCCTCCTACATCTACAAGGGTGAGTCCTGACCCATCTCGGGCACGCGTTGCGCGTTCAGATCCCTCGCAACGCGTTCTTTGCCCACCTTTCGCAGTTGGTAGCCCATTCGCTAACATTTACCAGTCCTCAAGCAGGTCCACCCCGACACTGGTATCTCCAACCGTGCCATGTCCATCCTGAACTCCTTCGTCAACGGTGAGTCTCCTTCCATTGAACCTGGTGCCATCCGCAGCATTTTCTGACGCGTTTCAGACATCTTCGAGCGTGTCGCGACCGAGGCCTCCAAGCTTGCCGCATACAACAAGAAGTCGACCATCTCCTCCCGCGAGATTCAGACATCCGTCCGCCTCATCCTCCCCGGCGAGCTTGCCAAGCACGCCGTCTCGGAAGGTACCAAGGCGGTTACCAAGTACTCCTCCAGCACCAAATAAGCGGGGCGGGGTTTGCTTTTCTCGTTTTCTCTCTCTTCGGGCACTGGGTTGGCTTGGCATTTGGGAGTCATGACGAGGCTGGCCAAGGTGCAGATGCCCCTTGGAGTCTCTTAATGCAACGCGTTACGGATGGTCTGCTTTTTATGGGGGCACTGTTTTCATGGTTTACGGGGTTTGCGGCGGCTGTACACTACATGCCTTGATATCAGGGTTTCGGGCGAAATGAAATCGTGCACATGATCAATTCCTCGAGTCTGACCCAGCGCGCCTGTTTGAAACGCAACCGCAAGGACCAACGCCCATGAACCCGATCGCTGCGACCCTTTCGACGCGCAAACGATCTCGCGCCGCGCCAGTGTGTTAGCTGTATGATGAATACTTTCTCGCTGACGGGAGCGTTCGCAGAAACACGTCAATTCAAAGCTTCAAATTTGGAACGCGCTCGCAACCGCATTTGGCGCAGACTCCCGTCCATCAGCTTTATCCCAGGCCGGCTTTGGAGCGCTTCATGACTTGCGCCACAGGCTCCAGAATACCTTGGTTGTCCGATGCGCCGAGCGACATCCCCTTGCTCCAACCCATCTTCTCGAGCATGTTGCGCCCTCTGTTGTCCTGGCCGAGCTCTGGAACGGATGCTCCCACCACTTCTCCTTCTCTGAGGGTGAGTGCCTTGAGTCCGCCCCTCATCCCGCCAGGAACTCGGGTCACCGCAGTCTTCTGGCCCTTAATGTCGACGCGGTGGAAATACTTGCGATGGACGCGCGAGGCCGCGTCGTCAACATGGCTGGTCACATCCCCGACCTTAGTCGAAGCGTACCGAATGGTGCGGTTGGTACGGTACAGCACAGGGCGTCGTTGGTCGCCCTGACCGGTGGATTGGGACTTGATGTTG
This sequence comes from Chaetomiaceae sp. R4402, assembly GCA_023628555.1. Taxonomy (NCBI): domain Eukaryota; kingdom Fungi; phylum Ascomycota; class Sordariomycetes; order Sordariales; family Chaetomiaceae; species Chaetomiaceae sp. R4402. The sequence continues at coordinate 151,345 of JAMAKO010000015.1, read as the reverse complement.
AACTTGTTCGCGATCCCGTGGAGCACCATGCGCGCATGTTTGTCTAGCGGAGGGAAGTCGAGTCTGAAAGTTGTTAGCTTGCCGAGGTGCTGCGTTGAGAGCGGGACACCACTCACCGTTCCATGGAGCCGAGTAAGAACGAGACCAGCTCGGCCTTAATATCGTCCAACTTCATTCCCGACAGGTACTTAACGCGCAAATCGTCGGGATTCACGTTTTTACCCAACAGGCCCTCGGCCCGGAGCGCCTCGCGTTCCAGCTTCTTGTTCTTCTTCCTCTCCCTGTCTCGTTGCCAAGCGCTTTGCAGAGCTGCTTCAATTTCGGAGTCTGAAACGTTGAAGTTGGGAGGTCGCTTGCTGCGTCGCTTGCGTGACTGCCCAGTAAGTTGGTCCCAGTCGGCCAAATCGAGATTATCAAACGCGTCCGCAACCTGGGCAGCACTGGTACGCCCATGTAACGCCCGACTTGAGCTTGCCTTGGTGGAGCGTTGCCCTCTTGTCTGTCTAGTTTCGATACGACCAATTGACTCTGAAAAGAGGACTAGATCGTCGCCATCAAGACCCAGCTCATCTTGTTTGCCTAAGAGTCGGGCAAGCGTCTCATCATCCATATCCGCATCCATCTCTTGGTCGTCACGGTCGGGAGCCAAGTTGTCGGTTCCGGCATCGCTAGTATCGGATGCCACAACCCCAGGCCCTTCAATATCCGATGACTCAAACCCTGTCGGTAATTTCCCATCTTCAGATCCAAAGTTGACGGCTTCATCATCACCACCGAGATCTCTGAAAGCGGACAGTGACTGCATCTGACTGGCGATCGGATCGTCGTCTGAGTCTGCGGCCATATTGGCAATGTAGTCTGCCAATATGGCGTCCTCGTCACTGTCCTGAGTGGGCTTGGGAGCTTGCGTACGTCCGCGTCGGCGTTTTGACTGTTTCTGCGATCGCCCGGCGGGACGAGCGGCGCCCCGGAAATCTTGGCTGCTGAGCGTTGCCGTGACTGCAGGTTTGGGCTCGACCGGCTTCACCGGGGGCGTGGTTGGCGCGCTGAAGTGAGGACTCTCATTCGAGATTTCCCGGACCTTACCAGATCGACCTTTGAAGAGTATGACTTCCTCACTTGAATCAGACCCGCCAAATGACGACCTGGGGCTCGGAATGTGCGGAGGAGGGAGAGAAGTGTCGAGAACCGCATCGTCTTCCCCGAGGTCGAAAAAGAAAAGGTCCTTCGCTTCTGCACCCCGAGCTTCTTCTGCAGACGGGACATCTGCGCCGTCGGCAACCCGCCCTTCAGCGACTGACTCAACTAATGTGGTCTCTCTTTCGGCGAGTTCAATGGTCGTTTCTGTCCTCACCACATCGATCACTTCCGTGATGTGTCGGTCGAGGACCTCTGCCACGGAGGTGTCGCCACTGGCCTCCACGATATCCTCAGCGGCCATATCAGGCATTTCAGCGTCTGGAGCATCATCTGGAGCGTCTTGTTCCTTCAGAGGATCCGCGACGCCGCCGCTCACAAATGCGACGGGTCTCTGCCGGAGCTTGGCATCCCCTGATCCCCAAGCTATAGAAGATTGATGAGAAGCCGTGTTCCTAGCCTCGTCCCGCATCGAGAAGCCTGCGGCGGTCAGATTCATGACGCTTATATGCAAGACAACGGAAATGTCGGTTACCATGCGAAGCAAATCTCATCGTAGGCGCCGTGGGCATGGAGTCTCGGTTTTCCCCCCCGAAGGCGGCAGGCGCCCGCCCTCGGGGTGCCTTGCGACCGGATGAGGGCCATTTCCCCTTCCCGGGTGGCATAGCTGTCGTCGAGGGCAACCGCCAAGAACGGTTATGTCTCAACGCGGATCTCGACGCTGGAGGAAGCGGCTTCAGCATACATCGATCGTTGTTTGAGAGAGCTGCACAACAAAGCAGATGTTGACAAGGCTCGTAGTGCCGTAAATCCGACCGTGCCTGTACAGCCACAGTCGAATGGCGTTGTCTGTCAATATTTTCTTGTCTGTAAAACGAATTTGCTCTCCAGTGAGCCGACAACGTGGGAAGTTTCTGAGTGTTCAGCCAGGGAAGAACGGAGGCGAGCTTGAGGCGAGTCACAACGGACTGAGATCCACCTGGCTGAGGGTTGGGGTTTGACTGCCCGAAGGAATACAGAACCGTTATGACGGAGGAGCACCTGGTCTACGTTTGTCGGGAGAGTCCGTTCCCATGCAACCACACTTCATGTACCGCGCTGAAAATCTCTGATAACTTGACAAGTACTTGTAGTCATACTGATAAAATTCAGACATGTTTGAGCACGGATCATGCAGTGTAGACGCATCGCGCTGGTTCCGCAGGCGCCTCGGAGGTGTCACGAGCGTACAGTGTTGGTACTTTACGTGTATGCCTCAACGGCTTCAGCTTGGAAAGCGTGTAATGTACGCGAAATGTATCTTACCAGCTGGCGGGTCGGTGGGCCCCCCCGGGCTTGGCTGGGCTGAGTGATCGACGCTGTGGGTGCCGTAGTGCTACGGAGGGTGGGGGAGGTGGAGCCAGTCACGGCCATATGACATACCAGTGCTCGCTGCATGCGTTCGGAGACCACCAGACTCTCAACCGGATCTTGACGCGTGTCGCAGACCACACAGCCCTTACTGAGCCTGCCCCCTCTACCTTCAGCGACTCAACATCGTCGGCCTTCACGTCCGACTTTAGCATACCTGCACCTGCAGGGCCAGCGTCCCTGCCTAGCCCGACCGCCCTGCCGTATCATACACGGATGCGAGAGCGCAACCTCCATCAGTTCCTGCCCACGCAGCACGACGGTGCTGCGTTCTACAGGGAAAGTGCTCAACTGATCTCGCTGTCAGTTTGCTGAGGTTGGAGAGGCTCCGGCTCGATGGCCTCCCATCAGCAGGGCAACGGCAGCTGGCAGTCCGCCGTCTCGGGCACGTCTCCGAAGTTGGCGAATGCGATGGAGGCCGCCATGGCCGCCGGTGCAGAAGTCGGCCGCGTAGGCCGTCGCATCTTCCAGAGGATATGGGACCCAGCCCCGGTCAACGACAAGCTCTCAGACGAGCCGGTCTGGTGCTTGGGGCGCTCATACACGCTTGGCGCGAAGGCGTCTGGAACACCATCGCCATTTGTCGCCAGTACCCCGCCCGCCGACCACAACACTGTGGAAGGCGTCACAGCAGCCACGGCCGCGGCTCCCGAGCCAGGCGCTACCAGCACGCACCATGCCCCCGACACACCACCCGATTCGATTGCGAGCAGCTTCGACTCGTCACTCGCCTACGAGGAGGATCCTGGCCCAGACAGCGGTTGGCCGCCGGGCTTCTTGGATGATTTCGAGTCTCGAATATGGATGACCTACCGTACTGGCTTTGACGTTATCCCTCGATCCACCGATCCGAAAGCCAATTCGGCCCTGTCTTTCACCATGCGGCTCAAGACCTCGTTTGGAGAGCAAACGGGTTTCTCGTCGGATACCGGTTGGGGATGCATGATCAGATCGGGTCAAAGTCTGCTCGCCAACGCGCTTCTGGTGTCTCGGCACGGACGCGGTATGTGCTCCGTCCTGACAAAGATATGCGGATCTAAAACTGACTCCCGAGCTCGCAGATTGGCGACGAACTACCGACCCCGACGCCGAACGCGACGTGCTGTCACTGTTCGCCGACGACCCCCGCGCTCCTTACTCGTTACACAACTTCGTCAAACATGGTGCGGTTGCGTGTGGGAAATACCCGGGGGAGTGGTTTGGGCCATCAGCGACAGCACGATGCATTCAGTAAGTCACACTAGAGCGTGCGGATAGCAGGGCCGGATGGCAAATGTTGGTCACTGACAGGCGTAGGGCTCTGGCGAACGAGCACGAGGATTCGTTGCGGGTGTATTCGACGGGTGATCTTCCGGATGTCTACGAAGACAGCTTCATGGCCGTTGCCAATCCGGACGGCGAGCACTTCCATCCGACCTTGATCTTGGTCTGCACGAGGCTGGGAATCGACAAGATCAACCAAGTGTATGAACAGGCTCTAATTTCTACATTGCAGATGGAGCAGTCCATCGGCATTGCGGGGTGAGTGATTGACCTGTTCGCTGGCCCTGAGTTCTTGGCTGAAGACTGACATCCGTCTCTTTCAGGGGTCGGCCTTCATCATCCCACTACTTCATTGGCGTCCAAGGACAATGGTTATTCTACCTCGACCCGCACCACCCCCGACCAGCTCTCCCGTATCATGAATTCCCGGAGGACTACAAGAAGGAAGAGCTGGATACGTGCCATACTCGACGCCTGCGACACCTGCATGTTGAGGACATGGATCCCAGCATGTTGATCGGGTTCCTCATCAAGGACGAAGATGACTGGGACACGTGGAAGAGTGCTGTGAAACACGTGCAGGGCAAGTCGATCATCACCGTGTCACCGCACGACCCAGCGCGGGGTATGGGTTCCGGCCGGGCTGAGGCTATCGATGAGGTAGAGACCTTGAGTGACGAGGACGATGCAGATACGGTGCTTGCTTGAAGCATACCACCATGGAGGGGTGTAAATCACACTCCTCGAATGTGATGTCAATGATTGACGCCGTCGATGAAGGTGCCCCGAGGGTCCTTGGCGCGGCCGTTGGTGAGGCGGTTGGTCAAAATGGGTGCCCCTGAAAGGGAACGGCGGCTTTGAGCCGTTCCATGCCGTTCACCCAACTTTCCTACGCCACGAAGAAAGATGTTCATGAGCTATGGCATTCTTTGCACCTTTGCGGGGGTGACGGCAACCCTAGGCCGGCCCGTCTCCCTGTGCGTTTGATCAATGTGACCGAGCAGTTGCTTCATCGTCGCTTTTGTTTTCCGGATTTGCTGTTGGAAACAGGAACACGCTCGGCGTGGTCAAGCTCCTTGATATGGGTGAACAACTTAGACCGGGATGTGAACGACTCTCGGCATACATTGCACTTGTGCTGATGCATCAAAATGTCAGAACACAGATCCGAAAGACAGGTGCAACTTGAGTAGCGGGTAGAACTCACTGAATCCGAGGCTTGGGACTCGGCGGCCTGACGGGCGGCCTTCTTCTCCCGTTTGAGCTTGGCTTTACCGACCTTCTTGCCCTTCTCGTTATCGTCAACCAGTGTCAAACCATCTAGGCTGGGCTCTACACTCAAGTTCTCCAGTGTGTTGGAAGCTGCGCTCGGCGACGCTGTGCCCTTGCGTGCTCCGTTCAAGATGCGTTCTTCGACCGTCGTACGCGGTGCGTAATCATCGTCTTCGCTCTCGGCTTGAGATGCACCGTCTTGATCATCAACGTCTCCGCCGGCGACAGATTCGGCAGCGGCCCTGTCCTTCAGATCGCGTTCCGCTTGAGGCGCGCTGGCAACGATGCTGGATACACCGTCCTCCTCATCGTCAAGTTCGTCGTGGGCGGTCGGCGAGGATGGGACACCTGGGATTGGATCCTGGAGGTCAAGATGGGCGTTCTCTTTCCTCATCTGCCTCTGCAGCTGTTGCACCGCCTTGACGTGCTTCTTGCTCTTCTCGTGGGCTTCGAACTGCCTTTCGCTCTTGAAGGTCTTGTTGCACACAACGCATTCGATCTCCTCCACTTCCTCCTCCTCTTCCGACACAGAGAACTCGTCGTTGTGTTCCTCAAGATCCCGTGATTGTGCCCATTCGGGCAGGACGTAGTCGGCCAGCTTTTCTTGGTTGGCGGCTCGCGACCGCGCGGCCTGTGCGGCGGCCGAGTCGCGCAGGACTTGTTGCCTCTCTGCCTCGGACTGCTTGTTGGGCACGTAGCGGGGATCCCGCTTCTTGACGAAGGCCACCAGAGACAAGACCGCATCGTTAAACTCCCGAATACCCTCGTCGCGGAACTTCTTGTTTTCCTTCTGCATCAGACGGCGGATCTGACGGTCCGGTGCCTCCTGCAGACGGTACTTGTCCCTCCAGCTGAACGACTTCTTCGTCGAGAAGCTCGACCACACGTTGTAAAAACGTTTGGCTACTGCGTTGTAGTCATCCGTCGCCCGGCCGAATGGCGGGTATTCCGTCGGTGCCATGCCAGCCCACTCGCAAGCCGCAGTTTCTTCCGCGGCCAGCTGGTCGAAGAACTCGTTGAGTATTCCAAAGAAGCCTCTTTCGCTGTCGTCCATCGGCACGCTCGAGTTGAACCGACTCATCAGGGCAAAGATCGCATTCGCCGAGGTGTGGCCGCTTCCAGACTGGTCGGTGGGCGCGGCGCCGGCGACGTCGTCCTCGCCACTAAGAATGGCATCGCGGTGCGAATCGTACCAGGCACGCTCTTGGGGGTCGGAGAGGATCTCATAGGCAGTCTGCACTTCGGCGAACCGTCTGGTGGCGTTCTCCGTGTCATTGATGTTACGATCTGGATGGAGCTCCAGGGCCTTCTTCTTGTATGCTCGTCGGATCCTGCAGTGCCGTCAGGAAACTGGCCAAACATTCAGCGCCTTGATAGACACGCGAGTACCAGACAAGACCCGCGACTCACTCCTCGTCGGGCGCTGCCCGGTCTACTCCTAAGAGCTCGTAATAGCATGTTTTCCGCTCCGTAACGACCTGGCCACTGCCCCCCCGAGGGGTAGACTGCTCGGCTCCCATTACAACGCCGTCTAAATGCCAGCAAAACCGGGCAAGTGGAGTTTGTCAGAGTGTTAGGTCTCTTGTGGCCTCTGGACTGAGGAGTCTTCCTCAGTAACTTCGGCAGCGCTGCTGCCATGTGGACAGTACGACCAGCGTTGTGGTCACTGTGGCGGCCGAGAGTCAAAATTTGGAGCAGGTGGGGGCGGGGTTCAGCAGCGAGTGGGGCTGGAAGCACTTCAAAATTTGAGAGGTATCTTGGATTACGATACCGAAAAGGTACTTGCGTCAGGAACCCAATCCCTGCCCGGCTCATGAAAACCGGGCTGTAACGTACTAATGTACGGAATATTACGGTACATTGCTCTGAGCTCAGTCCGTACTCCGTACAAATCTGGATTACGCCACGTACCGTACGTTCCAGCCCCGCATTCTCGCCGCTCTTCGAATATCTATAATACCAATACTAGCCCGGCTGAGTCACGCAACTCCTTCAGGTTGTTCTTGTCAGCCCGTATGGTATCTTCAATACACAGCAAAAGCTGATCGGTAACTGCCACTTGGGCCTCCATGTACGTGCTTGGGAAAGAGTCACACGACACCACCGCAGTCAGTTGTGTGTTGCCACGTGCATGTCCAGCGAGGTGCGCCTGGCCGTTATTACAGCCAAACCAATTCCAGTCCGAAGGAGCAGGCAGACTGGGGCGAGAACCGGGTTGGTGGGGCCACACCACCAGACAGACACCGAGCAAGGGCAGAGCAGGGGCAACAAGAATACCGGTTTTCCGTGCTGTTAACGTTATGTAACTGGGGGGCGCTCTTAGTGCTTTCGTAACATGAGCCACGCCCGTTGTTAGCGCGGCCGCCGTGAAGCGGAAGACGGCGCCGGCTCGCAGCCGTCACAAGCCAACTTCGACCATTCCTGAGTCAATTTTCCCATAATCCTACTAACGCCACTGCGAGCTGCCGCGTCGGGGTGCTTCATCCAGGCCTCCCATTTTCGCAGTACTAGGTCTGGGTTCATATATGGATGCGCACCCCGCCATGCGCAGGCTTCACTCTGCCTTTAAACCCGTCCGGTCGTTTGTGATTCCGCTGCTGCTGCTACGATGAAGTTCGGCCGCGCGTTCCAGGAGGCCCTGACAGCGGACTCTTACCCGCAGCGTTGGGTGGACAAGGCCGTCCCCTACCGCCAGCTGAAGAAGATCCTTGGCAAGGTGCGAGAAGAGCTGATCAAGAACGGCTACGATCCCGACACGCTGCACCAGCTCTTGGCAAACCACAACGCCGAGTACCGTCTGGAGACCGACGCGTCCCATCTGCTGCGGCCGAAGCTGGTGGTGCGCCCCCACCACAGTGACGCTTCGGTCGACCACCCCGCGGCGGAATCGGGTATCCTGGCGGAGCTGGCCTCTCTTGCGTCGGACAGCGACGATGGGAGCCTGTTGGAGTCCAGCCACGAGCATGACGATGCCGATGGTGGGGATGGCGCGGGCGGTGACGATGAGTGGGTGAAGATTCCCCTGGATTCGGACGCCCGGTTCTTCGGACTCCTGCAGAGCGACGTCGAGGACCTTGACACGCTCCAGGACGAGGAGAGGCAGGCTATGCACGGCAAGATCCATGACCTCGGAACTGAGATTGCCGAGGTGGCTAAGCCGCGCAAGGGGCTAATGAAGCTGTCCAAGTCGGACCTGTACCGGTGGCGGGAGATCTTTGAGCTCTATCTGGCTGCGCAGGTGTTCTTCTCTACGAACGAAGCTGCTGGAGGGCTGCGCAGCAGCGAGAAGGCACAGAAGCAGCTTGTCTGGTTTCAGGATGAAGTCAACAAGCGGCAGCTTCCGCAGAAGTTCAAGATCGACTCGAGCGCTGCAGCGTACTCGCATTTCTTGGCTCTAAACGCCACCCTGTTGCAGAATCTGCGGTTCCAGGAGCTGAATCAGACCGCAGTCACCAAGATTATCAAGAGTGAGCAGAGAGTTGTACTTCACCTGAATTCGGCGGCGAGCGGCTGACCTGTCTGTCCAGAGTTTGACAAGCGAACTTCACTCGGGGTGAAGACAACTTTCCCCAAAGCCATGTACTCGGCCCACTTCATCTCAGAGGCCATCTCCAAGGACATTTGCGCTCAGCTCGCTCGCGAGGTGGTCAACGTTGTTCCACAAGTTACGGACTACACGTGCTCAATATGTAAGTGATCGCCGCTGTCCGGACGCCGGCATCCGTGTACACGGCGTCCCCATGCATGTGCCACGACACATTACACACGCCCGACTAGAATTCCGGCTAACCCGTTCCTTTATAAGGCTTCTCTCTATGCTGGTTGCCTGTCCGCCTAGACTGCGACCACCTCTTTTGCATCCGATGTATGATCAAGATGCAAAACCAGAACAAGCGATACTGCCCCTTATGCCGGGCCGACGTGGTTCAGAACGCGAACGAAGGTACGTATAATTTCCCTGGTGTACGTATCTTTTGCTTGCTGTGTCATCACTGACATTCGCCGTGTTCAGCCCACATTGACGACAAACTCGTGCACTATCTCGAGCGGTGGTTCCCCAAGGAAACCAAGGAGAAGGCGGCTTACAACGAGATTGAACGGCGCAAGGAGCTACTCGGAGATGCTTATCTCAATGAGGAGGGGCCCCAATGTCTTGTGATGTGAATTCCTTGGCATGGGTGGTGACAGGCTGCATTCTTGGGCGTTGTTTTTGCATGCATGCAGGGAGGCGCGAGTACGAGTTTCAAGGAGTCATGATACCCAGCAATATAATACTTGATTTCGTCGCAAGACACCCCTCCTCACACTGGACTATGTGTTCTTGGTCTCTGCTACCGCCTCGGCGGCCTGCAGCGCTGCCCTGAACACCTTCACTACGATATCCGGATCCTCCAGCCCCACGCTGATGCGGATCAAGTCGCGGTCTACCCCAAAGCCCTCGGCCCACTCCAGTTCCTGATAATGCGCCAGAAGCACATAAGGCGAGGTGAGGGTGAAGTTGGTTCCCAGACTCGGACCCTTCGCCGTGTCGATGGCGTCGTAAAACGCGACAGCCTGCGCTGGCTGACGGAAGACGACCGATATCAGGCCGCCGTAACCGCCGCCCGGCAGCTTGCACGCCTCGTAGTTGGCCCGCGATTCGTTGTACTTCGGGTAGAAGAGTTTCTTGACGATCGTGCTGGCCCGCAGGAGATCGCAGATGGCCTCGGAGTTGGCATTGATCCTGTCGATGCGCGAGACGAAGTCGCGGCTGTTGCGCTCCATGAACATGACGTCCTCGGGCCAGTACGTGTCCTCGTACTCGGTGCGCGCCCACTGCTTCAGGGCCGGGTAGTACCGGCTGTTGGGGTTGAAGATGGCGCTGCCGCCCATGACGTTGCAGTCGCCCGAGAAGATCTTGGTCAGGCTGCTGGCCACGATGTCGGCGAAGGGCAACACGTTGACGTTGGCAAACGTGCCGATAGTCTCGTCCACCACGACGGCGAAGTCGTACTTGTCAGCGAGCTGCCGGATGCGGCCGAGGTTTGGGCACGTTAGGAGCGGGTTGCCGGGGAACTCGCAGAAGAGCGCGAGGAACCGCTCGCCAGCTTCCAGGCGCTGCTCGAGCGCATCCAGATCTGATTCGGACGAGTGCCCGTAGAACACCACACCGGGACCGAACTTCTCGAGAACCTTAAGGGTGTCCACGTACGGGAAGCCGAAGTTGATGCTCTTCAGGGGGCCGCGTGCGGAGAGGAGGGCACGGTGAGAGTGAAAGATGGCGCTCATGCCGCACGGGAACAAGTAGATATCGTCCTCTCGAAGGTTGACGATACCACGCGAATTTGACTCCATCTCGTGCTCCGGCGGTGGGGCGGTGGTGAGCTCGCTGTCGGTGCGGAGCGCACCGGCGATCCTCCTCTTGATCGCAGACTTCGCAGGATGGACGAAGGAAACGTCGAGGTTTCTGCCGAACCGTTCCTCCAAAAACCTGAACGTCTCTTGGATGTCGTGTCCAATGCCCGAATCCCGGTCTGGGCTGAGCTTGGGCGATGGAGTCGCTCTCGTAGTGTCGAGCGACGAAGGCCGCTGGTAGCGCTTAGGACCCCGACAGGGCTTCGGGCTCTGGGGGACTGGGGTTATGGCATCGTCATCGAGGCGGAACAGGCCATCCTTGAGGAGGGCATGGCAGAACTCGGCCCGGCGGCTGGACACGCCATCGCCGGTGTGCTGCCAGTACTGTTTTACAAGGGGGAAGGCCTCCTGGGAACATAAGACAGCTGAAATCGCGGGGGAGAGCGAGAGCAAGGCGTCAGGGGTGGATTTTGTGGCGTCCAAGACAAGGTGGACGGTACTGAGCGAGACCGCAACCTCCGGAGTGGCGCGAGCCTTCACGAAGGAGACACAGCGGGTCGCAATTTGGCGGGTTGGGAACAGAAAGGCCTTCGAACCAGGGGTGCCGAACCTTGCCACGATGTCGGCAGCAAAGGCTTGGATGCTCCGGTGGATGAAGAAGCTGGCAGACAGGTCAGTTGGTCCGGGCCACAAGAAGGGTAAGCCAAGACATACCGAGGATAGCCAGTCACCATGCGACCGATGACCCAGTCCTCGCCCTCTTCATAGCCAATGTTTGACTTCCAGGTCGGCAGCGAGACGCTCACAGCCTGTCCAAAAAGCCGGCGTTAGCAGCAGACTAGCCAGAGCTGTAACAGAAGGTCGCGCGGGTAGGGAGTGGGATGTGGCTTACATGGGCTGTGTGCGGGGGGATCGACTCCCCCAGATCAAATTCGGGCATGACTTGTGTGAATAGGATTGGTCTCTCGAGGGGCGTTGGCTATGTGGGTGTTCACCACTAATTCTGAGCGCCTCACTGGAAGCTGTGGTGAGAGACAGCCTGTAGTGCCACAACAATAATGGCTCGTGGGGTGAGTGAAGGGGAACGTTCACTGTTGAGTCACGCCCGGCCAACGGTATGGTATGTATGGGACTAGGTAAGGGGGAACAAGGTGAGTCAGGGACAGAAAAAGGATCTAGGATGTGCAGGAAGTCCTGAGCCCAAATGCCGGATGTATCTCCCACGCTTTCGTTAGCACTCTTCGCTGATTACGGTTGCATTTAGTGGGAGTGCGTGAAGCTGTCGGCAAGTCATGACTGGCAGATTCCGAAGTTCGGAGAAGAAAAAGCGGGTTTTGTCGACATATGGGGTCGGCTCCCGACTCCTGCTGCAGTGGGAAGGGAAAACGACGGGATCGTCCCCTCATCATGTAGCACGGCTCACGCGACACTCCAAGGACCTTTAAATGTACAACGTGGGACCTGTACGCGCATGATGTGCCCTGCTCAGCATTCAGTCGGTTGGTTGCCTGTCTAGATGCAGTGAGTGTTTATTGCAGAACTTCGAACCCCCCCTTGCCGGGTGACATTCCTGCTGTCGCCTACATTTCCGTTACCTCAAACCCCACTCGGTGTGCGCAACACATCGCGCAAACATCATCTGCACCCGCCGTGCATGGGGATGGGGGGACGAGGCGGGGTACGGCCAAAGCCACCCGATCGCGATCGCGGGGCATGGGCGTTGGGCCATGGGGCTTTTGATAGATCTGGGGAGCACTGACGCCGCGGCCAGCTGAATTGTTGCCCACATCTCTTACATGCTTGTCCGCTTGCAACTGGCAACATCGCGCCGCTTCTGGGTGACTAGTGTTTGTATACAGCTGGGACGTCTTCTTGTTGCAAGCTGATGCCTGAGGTCTGTTTCGATTACCTAGTTCGTGTTTCGCTGCCAGGTCGGGGACAGGTGAACCAAGTGTACGTCGGAGTACTATGTACAAGCAAAGCAGTCGAGCAGTCTGCAAAAGAAAGAACAAAAACAAGAGCTATATCTCGGTATCGCTCGAGAGTGAGTCTCGCCATGATGCTATATCTCCCAACAACAATTACCCAGGTTGCTCTGTTAGCCAAGGTCACTCATTCATCCGTGACTCATCGTCCTGTTGTCCGTACCATACTCACAACTCCTCCCAAAACCGAGTACCATGCATCGTCCACCATCACAAGCATGTCCTCTCTAACCATCTCATGGCTCCAACACAAAAAGGCCGTCGCAAACTCATCTGCAATAACCAACGCGCCCCCAAGTACCTCTGCCTCATGCCCATGCACACCCACCCCTCAACTCAGCGATAATGCCCCCGCCCGCTCCTCCGGTTGCCGACACAGCTAATACTATCGCTCGGCGCGACACTATCCACATCATCATCATCGTCGGCTTCAACATCCCACCTGCCACCCGCGTGGCTAGCCGGCAGCGGCACATGGCGGGCCGACACGTACGTGGACGGCCGGCTGGCGGGGAGGGGCACGTCACGCGCCGAGATGTAGGTCGGCGCGCGGCTGTCGGGCAGCGGGATGTCGCGGGCGGAGATGTACGTCGGCGCGCGGCTGTCGGGCAGCGGCACGTTGCGCGCCGAGATGTAGCTGCCCTCGCGGCTGCTGTAGCTGCGGCGGGGGCTGCCGCCGCCGCCGCCGCCGGGATTGTAGGTGGTGGTGGTCGTGAGGACGCGGCTGCTGCCGGGGCGGGAGTGCGTGCTCAGGGGTGGTGGTGGTGGTGGCGGCGCTGTCGTATAAGGGTCGGGCGGCGGGGCGCGCACCGTGCTGCTGGATCGGTGGCTCCGGGCCGAGACGTAGCTGTCCCGGTCTGGGGCGTCGTACGTGTAGCTGCGCTGGACGATGGGCGGGTGCCGGGCGCTGCGCGAACTCACGTGGCTGCGGTGCTCTACTTCGCCGCCGCCGCCGCCGCCGTAGGGATCTCGGTAGCTGGCCGACTCGCTGCGGGGACGGGCTGACGAGGCGCGAGAGCGGGAGGAGTGGGGGCGGCCTCGTGCATCGTCGTACATGTCGTCTGCGGCCCGGCTCCGAGGTGAATCGACCTGGCTGTAGCGGGCGATGTACTCTGGGGGAGGCCGGCGGTAGTCCGAGGGCGGCGGGTAGTCGGTCTCGTAGCGCACCTTCTCGACCGCGCGTTCTACATCGACGTAACGGGTTTTGCGATCCGCGGAATACCCATCGTACCTCTCCGGGAACGTGGACCGGCGCGTGAAGGACGGCATGTCGAGATCCTGGGACGCCCGGCTCTTCTCACGCTTGGCCACGTTGTATGTGAAGGCGCCACCCAGAGCGGCACCGGCAGCGGCAACTCCGAGCAAGGTTCCCACGACTGCGCCAGCGCTCAGGCCGTTGGAGTTCTCTCGTGCCGAGGCGGCCGGTTCATAGACGGAAGACCCGGCCGTGACACTCCGCCTGAGCAGCCCGGGATGCGACTGGTCGTCGTCTTCGGGATACCGGGCGTGCGAGCGGCGGGAGCTGGTTCGGACAGACGCGCCGGATGACGGTGGTGAGGAGGAGGCTACGTCGTAGTTCCAGTCCAGGATGCGGGAGGCTTCCTCGTCGGTGGACCGCGTGTAGCGTACGGTCGAGCCGGTGTAGTGTGAGGGATAATCTGGTGGCGGCTGGTAGACAATGTCCATCATGTTGCCGTCAAAATCGGTTATAAGCACGCGCGAGCCGCCACTGCTGGACTCGATTCGGCGTGCCGAGGCGCCACTGGCGGCAATGGGGCCGTCGGCGGCGGGGTGGCGAGGGCGGGCGTAGTCCCGGGCGTCGGGATTGGCCCGGCGGGCAAACTCGTAGGCCTCGTCGGCCGCGGCCAACGAGGGAGCGCTGAGCACAATGCGCGACGCCCGCAGGGGCCGCTCTCTGGTGGGTGTAACTTGGCGGATCTGGAAGACCGGGGCAGTCCGCGAGGTGTTTCCGTAGGTGATGGAAGGGAAGTGCCCGTCCTCGGTGGCTAGGTAGCGCAGGCCCAGCGGTTGGATGATGGCGGAGTAGTATGACGACGAAGAGGGGAGGTGCTCGACCTCCACGAACGGAAGCATTGGAGCGATATAATAAGACAGAGACTGACAGATCCCAGGCGTGCCGGCTAGGTGCAGCAAGCAGCCTTGGGTCAGAGGCAAGTATTGCGGGCGTGTTGCACGGGGCACCGGCACCGGCACACAAGGAGCCAGGAAGCCTCGAGGCGAGCACCGAAAGGCGGCCAACCCCTTGTTGAGAGCTTTCGAGTCAGTTGAGGCGTGACGGGGCGGGCCGGCAAGGGTACGCAGTAGGTAGGGTGAGGGATTCTCGTGAGCTGAGGCCCAAGCCAAACAGCAACGACACGGGACCAAGCCTCGCACGCCTCACAAAGCCCGGCTGCCTTCGAACCTGCCTCCTCAATTCCCTTGTTGAGGCGTTGGCGCAGTTAGTTCGCTTGTGACAAAAAGGGTGCTAACGAGAGCTCTCGACGGGATCAGTCATCCGGCTGCTGCACGTTGAATGTTGGCCCTTCCGCGCCGCTCGTTTGCGCACAATGGATATACCTAGGCCTATTTTGTTTGGGCATGAGGACGCGAAGCTGGTCTCACAAACAGTGCCACCCAGGGGAAAGGAGGCCGGGGGGATTAGTTATGGGTAAGGGGCCGTGTGCCAGGCAAAGACGGTGGTGCCCAACCGGACATGAAAGCCCTGCCTGGCACATGGCCCCGCAGCGATCTATTGGGGAGGCATGCTTGAGAAGCTGATCCCGTCTAAGTGACCCGTTTGGGAGGCCGCATCTCGGCGTCCAAGTATCACCTCGGGACCATTTCAAGGTGAACAAAATCTAGTGTAAGATCACCGGATGAGACCACTCGAAGCTTGGAACTGGACGAGCAATGCGTCTCTCGCTCTGCCTCGGCCGAATGCTGCTGTGGCCTGCCCAGCTGGTAGGCTCTGGGCTCGCGTGTGTATTCCGGGGGTGGCTCATCAGCGAAGCAGCATCTCTGCATGCGGCCGCCAGCCCGGGCGTTTCTCAGCCTGCCACGTTGAGTCTTCCCCATATTTCTGGAACCCAACTGCCCCGCAGCCCTGACCATGATGCACCGGCTCAGGCTGAGACTCCTTCGCCGGCAAGGTGACCCGATGAAGCGGCCATTGTTTGCTGATACTGTGTAGCCAAATCTACCCTACCGTTGGCTGGTGCCTTTGCATACCGGCCACAGACAAGAGTCTGCGGATGAGCTGTCAGGCTGTGTACAACAAGTAAGGTTAAGTGCTGAGTCTCCATCACACTGAAATGCAACCCACAATGTTGATTCTTAGCGGTGGGGCCAATCACCTCAGATCTTGTGTTGCGATTGGTTATCGTTCTCACACGGTCACGCCGTGTCAAACGAGCAAAAGGTCCCAAGTGAGGCCGCCTCGTCGCTGAGATGTGCTGAGTCGTACGCAGTACTTGTGCTCAGCAAGGCATTCACGGAGTTGGTAGGGACAATCCACACATCGGATGGCAGAACGCAGATGTCCATGGGCGCTCACATTCGATGCGGCCCGTTCTGTGGTCGCATTGAAGTTCACTACTCGTGTGATATGAATCCCATCATAGCCACCCCAAACTCCCCCGCCCCAGATAGGTGTCCAATGGGCCCTGACGAACCCCCGTGCGGGTCCATCACATGAGGTTCCTTCAAACCCCAAGCCCAGGATGGTCGTTAGAAGTAAATTCGACGAAGCTGCTGGTCAGTAATAGACACCTAAACGCTGAATAGAAGGCCGATCAAAAGCCACCAAAAAAAGAATAGAACAGAGATTGACAGAGAGGAGAAGGGGAAGACGAGGGCCAAGTTGAAGTGGCACCTCGCAGACGACGAAAGCGTCTTGGGATCCGTTGTTGAACGCCCCATGTTTTGGTTGCAAAAACACCGACAGCTCAAGCACGACGTCCCAAGTTCCGGAAGACAGAGGCGGTTGACCGCGATGTTGTATCGCGGAACGCGCACCCTGCAACCGCAGCCCCCTAACAATACTTAGAGAGCTGGCAGATCTTTCCATCCAATCCCCTGTGTCCTTTGTGTCGATATTAAGGTTGGGACCACCAGCCTGCCGGCTTTAGATGATGTCCCAGACATCCTCGGCGGCGTGGCAGAACTTGCTGCAGGCGACGCTCGCCGAGAGGCTGTAATTGCTGATTGAGATCTTCTCGTCCACATAGGCGTCGGCAAAGTTGTCGGCGCCCTTGGCCATGGCACCGACGAAGACGCAAATGCTCTCGTTCGGCCCGAGCGTGTCGACGTAGTCGCGTACCCGCACCAGTGGGGCCTCGAAGCTGAGCGTGATCTTCCGGCAGTTCGGGGGCAGGTGGTCGGTGATCGGGTTCTGAATCACCTTCAGGAGCTTCTCCTGGGAGTTGGTGCCCTTGATGGACAGGCGGTGCAAGAGCTGTACCATCAGGCCAGCGAAGCGCTTGAACGTTCGCGGAATGCGCACCGAGGGCGACACCTCAATCAACACCCCCTTGGCGGTCTGAATGTAGATCTGAAGTCTACCGGCCTTGTTGATCGGCGAGTCGAGGAGGGTGAGCAGGCACTAAATTGAGCAAAGAAAGTCCGTCCATCAGTCGCTGCACCGGTCCAGCCAAAGATGATAACAGTGGTTAATTCAAACCTGGTGGGTAATGTCCGGCCGAGCGTCGCTAATGTCCCGGTTCATCTTTCGCATGACGCCGATGTGCTCGTCGCTGTTGAGTAGCGAGTACTTCTCCTCTCGCTGCACACCCATGCGGTTGGTGCCGCCGTGCGACGCCTTGTAAGTCTCGAGGCTGGCATTGGACAGCACGACAATGAGCCGCTTGGTGTCCTTGTCGGTTGGCGGAATGGCCGTATGCTGCTCGGCCACGAGCTGCGGCAGGGCCGGGGGCGGTAGCGATTGGGTCCCTGCCATGGAAACCAGAGTGTCAGATGCAAACGCGTGCTTTGTTCTTGCCGGGCGATTGAGTGAAGCAGGTCATTTGAGGCAAACGGAAGGAGCAGGGCATTGAGGAGAGGGACATTCTGGCCAACTCGCAAGTGCAGGCACCCGACTGAAAGCGGGGCAGCCGTTTTGGTTGGGAAATTTTGCCCCTCCAGGTTGGAGCCCTGTCTTTTTGCTCGACTGACACATGCTGGGAGTCCCACCACAAGCTGGACAAAAAGGGATGAGATTGTTCTCTTGTGCCATGTTCTCTCGAAGCGGAATACCTTCCTCTTCCTGAGAGCAAGACTCGAAGGCGCGCATGTGAGGGGAAGGGGTTGACCATCGTTTTGGCTCACTTACTCGGCCGTTTGCCTGCCCGATACTCTGGGGAGGAAGACATGTTGCAGCGTCGTCGGGTCGTAAAAAACAAGCTGGTTTGCTGGACCCGGCAAGTCTCAGTCGTGCAACGCAGACCCAGACAGAACAGCAGGAAGGCTCAATCGATCGCTCGCAGCAGGTTGGCGGTGGAGGTCGCGAGTTCAACGGCGCGTTGACGAGGGGGAACACTGCGGTTTTGATGGAGAAAAGATTGTGTCGGGCTAGACTCGCGGAAGGCTTCGCTTAGCAGCCACCACCAGGGACTTTATTCGGCTTACGGTCCCTACACGGCGTACTTTACCATGTATTCCGTACGCCAGCGCCAAGTAATACCGGGGTCCGAAAGGGTGAAAGCCCAATGGACTCCCGCAACCCCGGTTTCGGTCCAAACCTCGCCAAGGTGTTCCGTATTCAGTATTGTGTACGCGTTCCACAGGAACGCCCAACGTTGATGTCCGACTTGCAGTGATCCGCCAATGGAAGCACTGCACCGTCCTCGTCGAGTCGGTGAGCGCCGAAGGTGGCTGAGTAGCTCCGAACCTGGGCGCTTTTGCCCCAAGACTGAATCCTTAATGTCGGACGGATCGCATAAGGATCATGCCTACCAGCATAGAGAGACTTTGAAAGTCTCGGGATTGGCAGCTCGGAGACTTTCCGACGGAGTAGCCAGCCATCTCCATCAAGCAGCTGCCAGACCTGACGAGGGTGTTTACTTGTACTGGGAGGCAAAAACCCACCTGAAATGCATGTACGGAGCATTTCTGCTTCAACTTATTCCCCTGTCCGGAACTCCCGTCGATACGAATGCTGTGAAGCCTCGCTCACATCGCTGGGGAAGTCGGCGAGGTTACAGTATGCCGGGTATTACCTACGCCCCTTGTTGACGCCGTCAGCATGGAAGCGAATCCCGACCGGCCTTGCTGACCTTACTTGTACGGAGTACACAGCACACCAGTGGCGGGATACTTGGTACTCAACGGGCTGTCTGCCGCCTGACTTCTCATCCTGGCTCGGACCTTGCAATGATTACTTTGTGCATGAATACGGCCGGTCCTTCGGCCCCGGACCACGGGCCGTACCTGACTGGCGGACGGTTCAGAATTGCGCCGGTTTGATCTCAAGTCGTCTTCGGCATCCTCGGCTCCAGACTCAGCAAAGGAACCAAACACAGGAGCCCAGCAGCGGCTCTGTTGCCCTCATTCTGGCCAGCAGAGCTGGACTTCCTACCCAGCCTTCGATTGCTTCACCCTTGCGTACAAGCTCCGACCCTCAATCCCCGGGTCCGAAAATGGCCCGACCCGGGGCCGTGGTCGGCTCCCATCTGCGTGGCGGGTCGGCACTGAGACTATTCCCAGGCTGTGGTTTCGGGCCGAGACTCTAGTGCACCGGCGCCTTCCTCCCCACGATCGACTCGTTGTCTAGGCGTGCTCTCTTTTAGGAAATCGTTTGATCTCAGCCATTGCACCTGGCCGCCCGGCCCTGTTCATTCGTACTGCTAGCTTTGCTGGACGAGATGAGTGGGACCATGTGCGCCTCGTGCTCACCCTTGCGACGAACTTCATCCGGTGTGCTGTTTTGAGCTATTCTGGAAGCTGCCGGGGAATAAAATAACATGGCGTATCCCCATGAAGCTCTTTGCTCATCGTCAACTCTTATGACGGGTCCAGCCCCTTGTGGTTGGCTATACCAACGTTTGTCACAGCTCTGCCCCTGCAGTCAAAAGGCTGGTTCTTCTGCTCACACTGGCTCTACCACAGGCTCAGTGTGACATCGAGACTCGAACGTTAGACCAAGAAGTACGGTGTTGTTGCCATCAGTGATGGATGGCCTATGAGTCTGGATTCCGGGTGAACACCAGCCAGCTGCTAGCACTTCATCTTGCCGTTGAAGAGTATCGTCCAAAGGACTATTAGATGGTATTGTGATTATCAGCAACAACATGATTATGTAACATATGATAGTGCATATACACCGCTTAGAGCCTAATGTTTGAGATGCTGGCTTCGGCATTCTGTCACCGTCTCGTGCGTGTACAGAACTTGAAGCATGGCGATGGCACAACCGTGGACAGCGAAAAAAGGAACTGGGCGTCTCAAGCGCCATTGCTACTGTGTACCAGTCGGCGCCACATGTCTCACCTCGCACCGTGCAACGTCAAGCTTGAGAACTGATTGATGATCAAAATCAGTTACCGTTACCGAGTGCTTGGGGGAGGGGTCGCGGCCAGCCACGTCATACGTCATGATACACAACCCCCGAGCTCGCTGCATGCGACGCGACTTGGAAAGCTGGTCGCTCAAACACAGGTACACATACAACACTCTAGCCCCCTAAATCCTGTTTGTACCGGATTTGGTCATGTTTGAGAGACAAGAGCGGCACATCTTCAACTGCCTCCAGGTTCGAGGCATGAGTTTAGGCTCGCATTCTGCGGAGAAGGATTGAAGGTTGGTCAAGCACTGCGGCCTTCGACATTCGGTGATTGAATCCAACAGGGTCCATCAAAGTCAAGCAGGCCCCGCGCAACCCAAGCACTACAAAGCGCAGCACCCCGGCGAGCACAGCTGCCTTCCATAAACGGCGATCCGCCAAGCCCCTCCTACTAGCAACCGCAGCAACGACGTCGACATCATCCTGGCGATCCGCAACGCTTCCAAGCAACGTCGATCCGTACTCCTGGGAGCATTTCTCTTCTCCACTCCTCAACCTCTCCCCTCACCTGGCGCCGCTCTCCACACAGCAGAGCCGAATCCTTTCGCGCGGCATGACAGTATGAGCCGCTGGAGTTGGGACAGACATAGTGTGCCCAGGATTTACTTGCAAGCTGCCGTGACCGTCGCGAGAGACGTGGGCTGGTGCGAACCATAACCCGGTCTCGCGCCCAATCCTGACCATGTCTACACCGAACACGCCCGCCGCCGCCGCCGCCGGGCCGCAGGCCAACGGTTACAACCAGGCGACCTATTTCCCCCAACAGCACCAAGCATACCACACCAGCAACGACGCTGAAGCACCCTCCAGGCCTCTTAGCTACGCGCAAACCGACCATAGCAACAACCTAGCTGCTCCTGTTGCGACTCGCCCCGCCAGGTTCACAGAAGAGTGGGATGCGAGCCAGCGCGGCAGTTCCATCATCGACGGCTCGACACCCGGCACCATGCAGCGGTCCGCTTCGTATTCTGGCCATGCGGCTGGAGTGACAAGCGATCCGGCGGCCTCGCTATCGCGCGGGAATACCCTCAGGAAGAAAGCGTCGCTGCGGAGGAGCGCGAGCCTGAAGCGCAGCGGGAGCCGGCGAAGTATGAAGGCCGGGAGCGTCAGGAGTCTGGCTCTTCAATCCACCACCGACCAGGACGAGATGCAGAGTGCATTCTACTGCCCTGTCCCAACTTCGGCTAATCCAACTGAAGCTCTCGCAAATCGCTTCCAGTGTATGTGCTCCCCGGAATAACCTACTATGCCCCTGAAAGGAGAGCTGACGTGTGCGCAACCGGCAGCCTGGCGCAAGATTCTGAAGGACCTGATCACCTACTTCAAGGAGGTCCAGACACACTACGAGCACCGGGCCAAATCGCTGCTGAAGTTGGCGAACGTTCTAAATAACACTGCGACGCCACCGGGCTTCCTCGCATCTGGCGGGCTGGACGATGCGTTGCAGATCCTAAGAGGCTACAACAAGCAAGCAATTGCGGAAGCCAACAAGGGCAGGGAGATTGAGGAGGACGTCATCTTAGCTCTCACTGGGCTTCGAAGTGACCTCCACCAAAAGATCAAGGAGATTAAGAGCCTGTCTGGGGACTTCAAGAACTCGGTGGACAAGGAGATGGACAACACACGCAGGGCCGTGAATCAGCTCCAGGAGGTTCTCGGCCAGACCGAGCTGGATCCGGCCCTGGGAATTGGCAAACAAGATCCGTATCTCTTGAGGCTCGCTGCCGACCGGCAGCTCGAGAGGCAGATTGATGAGGAGAATTATCTCCATCAGGTACGTGGACGCTTTAAAGCGTTTGACAGGATGAGCGCACCGGATATCTAACTACGCGCAGGCGTACTTGAACCTTGAGACCTCCGGAAGGGAACTTGAGTCCATCGTTGTTGGTGAAATCCAGAAGGCGTACAATGCCTATGCTGGCATCCTTAAGCGGGAGTCAGACGCCGCCTACAACGCCATTGAAGAGCTCCGGATCGGGCCGGTCACCATGCCCAAAGATCGAGAATGGACCACCTTTATTCAGAGAGACGAACGCTTCGTTGACCCTGATCTGCCAATGCGAATGGCCGAGTCCATACATTATCCTGGCCGCGACCATTATGCCTGCCAGGAAATACGAGCAGGCCTCCTGGAGCGGAAGAGCAAGTACTTGAAATCCTATACCGCTGGCTGGTCAGTTATTCCAAACCTGTGCGAGCTGGACCTTCCTCTATGCTAACCTGCGCAGGTATGTTCTCTCTCCGACCCATCTACACGAATACAAATCGGCGGACAAGACGCAGGCACCCGTCATGTCACTCTACCTCCCCGAACAAAAACTGGGGTCCCACTCCACGGTGGGTAGCTCGTCGAACAAGTTTGTTCTCAAGGGGCGGCAGACCGGACCCATGCACCGTGGCCACACTTGGGTTTTCCGCGCCGAGAGCCACGAGACAATGATGGCCTGGTACGACGACATCAAGACCCTGACAGAACGGACGCCTGAGGAGCGCAGCAACCTCGTGCGTGCCAACAGCAGAAGCATCAGCCGGTCATCCCAAAGATCATCCGTCAGCAGCGACGGCGTCGAAGACGATGAGGAACCGCCTTTCACCGCCACCGTAGCTTCGGTCAACCAGCAGACGCCGAGACAAGACGTACTGTCACGGCGCCCTTCGGGCGGGCGGTTCCCGTCTGACCTCCAAGTGAACGCGCAGAGGGCCCTACAGGTCCCCGCCTCACCGCTTAGCGCGAGCTCGGGATACGGTGATCAGGATCCCTTTGTGACGACCCTTCCTCCCGGTGGCGGCGGCATTGGGCAATACACACAAGGTTTCCATCACGCCAATCCAGCGGGTGTGGCTGGTATGGATGGGTCGTCCCGCCACGCTGCAGCGGACATCTTTGCCAGCGGCCAGATTCAGAGCTCTGCCTACGCCGCTGAACCCGGGGCACAACAAAGATCAGAAATGTTGGGGCCCGGCCCGGCGAGCAACCAAGCGAGCAGCAGGCCGACCTCGTCAGCGGTCGATAACACCAGAGAGGGGATGCCGACCTGGGCCGAACCCGTCCCAATCCACGTCTCCAACGCCAGGCAGCACTTGGAAGTCTCCTCCGTCAGAGACAGTGTGGGGAGTGAGGTCTATGGCTCGCAGGGCACCACAGCGTCTGTGAACGGTGGGCGCATCCCCGGTCAGCCAGCAGCTCGCGCAGCGGACGAGGGGGTGCGGGGATCGGCCGGGCTGGGTGGCCCTGCAGTCGAGGATGCGGCGTACGGCAGGCCGGATGCCCCGGTTCGAACCGACAGTGTGCCGACCATCTCGCGCCTCCACATCCCTGGTGAATATCCTCGGGGGCCGAATGGGGGATTTTAGCAGGCTTGCTTCTCCTGAGTGGGTGATTTGGGTGCCCCTTTGTGGGTGTCGTCGCGAGGCATCCGGTCGTTTGTGTTCATTACTATCAGGCTAAGGCTTTTTGGCATGCAGTTAGCGGAATGTTTACCTTGTTAAGGTCGATCAGTGTGCAACTTGATGTTGGCCCCTTACCTACCCTGACTCGAGCGTTCTCAATTGCCGAATCCCGAAAACTAGTGCATGTGTAGCAAGAAGCTTGACCCTGCGAGCTTCATGCTTGTTAGTCCATCCTATGCCGGC
Organism: Chaetomiaceae sp. R4402; assembly: GCA_023628555.1. Classification (NCBI taxonomy): domain Eukaryota; kingdom Fungi; phylum Ascomycota; class Sordariomycetes; order Sordariales; family Chaetomiaceae; species Chaetomiaceae sp. R4402. The sequence goes on along the minus strand of JAMAKO010000015.1, from coordinate 127,756 downwards.
GGTCCAGGGCTTGGTCAGAATCTTGCTGAGAGCGCGCCTCGGGGACTGCCTCAGCTGCTGCTTGGTTTTCGACGCGTTTGAAGATCCGAGGTCAAAAGTGACATGACACGCCCAATGACACCCACAATCACAGTCGTTTTATACATCCTGACATGTACACAGGCCGTTGTGGTCACAATGTCACAGTGAAATATAGCAATAACAAACCAAGCCCTTCCAAGAACGCCCAAAAAGCCAGTCCAAAATTCCGGTGAAGGCGGCTTCGATCCGACCGCGCAGCTTGCCGCACGATCGAGGCCGCCCCTTTCCTTGACAAATACCAGACTTCCGTGGTGGTACAGAGTCCGTATCCGTCCCCAATACATATGAACTCCGTCATCAAGTTCACATGCTTCACCTGCCGCCCCGGGAGAAACCACCTCTGCCGCCCCGGGAGAAACCGCCCCTCCCACCGCGCGGTGCACCTCCGCGGCCGCCACCAAAGCCACCGCCGCCACCGAAACCGCCTCCTCTTGACCCGCCGAAACCTCCCCTGCCCCCGCCCCGACCGCCGCGAGAGAAACCGCCGCCGAGACCACCACGGCCACCGCGGGCGGCGCCGCCGCGGCTGGGCTTCTTGACCTTGTTGACGGTGCCCGGAGGGGGCTTCGGCTTGGGAAGGAATCGCTCGAGGGGTAATAGCTTCTCGCCGGCAATGTAGAACTTGTCGCCGTACTTGAACGAGGTCGCCTGGATGCCTTCCGAGGGCTTGATGGTGAAGTAAACCTGGTTTATCGGGCCGAGTACCTCGTCAATTTTGCCAACAGCTGTCTGTTGAGTGCGTCAGTGACCAAGGCTTGGGGCAGGGCCGATAGCGCCATGCGCGGGACACGGCATACCTTATTCTCCAGATAGATGGGAGCGTTGAAGTGGGGGACCTTGGGGTTGGTGGACTCGACTACCATCTCGCCTTCGCACGCGTGGACGAACTTGCCCATCTCGAAGACAGTGGCCGGAGGACCCATGTCGCGCTGTTGAAATCCGCCGCGTCCTGGACGTTTTGCGCCGTCAGTTTCCCTTCGTTCGAACTACATTCTGTACCACGGCTGCTCACCTCCTCCACGTCCACCAAAACCGCCGCCGCCACCGCGGCCTCGAGAGCCTCCTCTGAACGACATTGCGATTGAGTTTCCGTCGTTATGGGTTGCGTTGACGGAGCTGGGGTCGGTTGCCAATACCGTCGACGAATGTCGTACCTTGAGAACCAATTCCCAAAAGCCAGGATATTTTTTTGACCCCAAGTCTGCAAAGCGGTCAAAGATTTTGCCGCTACGAATGGGTGCCCCACCTGCCAGGTACGTGCCTGACCGCACAGCAGGAGTACAGTGATATGCACTGTGCTTTCCGTCTCAAGCTCTGTATCGTAAGGTACTGACTACAGAATGCATCCGCAGTTGATCAAGAGTAATTACAATAGCTCCGTGTAATATATGGGCTGCTAAAAACAGCAATGGCCAGATTGCGCGCTCGACTCTCCATGTAAGTTCCAGCGTGGACAAAACGACTGCCCCCGAGCCTTGGGCGAAATGCGGTAGACCACTTCACTGTGTGTTCAGCAACATTGCGCCAGTTTCTGAAAGGCGAGAATATTTTGGTATCTTGTTGCCGCGCCAGATTCTTTGTTGCCTCGCAGTCTCAAGCCAGTGCTCTGCGGATTCTGATACTTCCAACACCGCGGCGGCCTCTCGGTTTCCTGGGGACGCCTGGCTTAGCTTGAGCATCGCCTCAGACACGAACCACGCCGCATCCCGATTTCTCGCCAAGTCACCGCCATGCTCGTCCGCCTGTCGGCGCTGGCTTTCGCCGCCGGCATTCTGTCAACGCCATCACTGGCACTGTCGTCGTCCGACATCCCCGCCGACACCCCCGTTTCCAAACTTCTTGCTTCCGCGCAGGGCCACCTATCCAAGGGCGAAACTGGCGATGCCCTCGTATATTACGACGCCGCCGTTTCGCGGGATCCTACCAACTACTTGACCTTCTTCAAGCGCGCGACCACCTACCTGTCGCTCGGGCGCACCTCGCAAGCCACCGATGATTTCGAGAAGGTGCTCTCGCTGAAGCCCGGGTTCGAAGGTGCCCATGTCCAGCTAGGCAAACTCAGGGCACGTGTCGGTGACTGGGATGGCGCGAAAGAGCACTACCAAAAGGCCAAGAAAACCGAGGAGCTCGCGAGCCTGGAGGAAGCCAAGGGCGCGGCGACACTCGCCGAGGCCGCCGCACAAGCGGAGAACTGGGAGGAGTGCCTGAAGCAGGCCGACGACGCCATTCTGACGGCCAACCGTGCGCTGTCGCTGCGGGAGCTGCGTGCGAGGTGTGCGTTTGAGCGAGGGGCCGTTGAGCGAGGCATCGGCGATCTCCAGCACATCTTGCAGATGAAGCCTGGTGACACGTCCCCTCATGTCAAGATTTCGGCCATCCAGTTCTATGTGCTCGGCGAGTTGCAAGAGGGTATGGCTTCTATCCGGAAGTGTCTGCATTCCGACCCGGAGTCCAAAGAGTGCAAGCGGCTGCTCAAGGTCGAGAAGATGGTTGAGAAGGGGGTGCAGAAGGCCTTCAAGGCGCTCGAGAAGAATCAGCACATGACGGCAGTGCGGCCGCTAGTTCCGACAGCGGACGGAGAGGGTTTGATTAAGGAGGTCAAAGACCAGGTCACGGTTCTAAGAGCAGACGGGACGATACCCAAGTCGGCCGGCAATGTTCTTGTGGCGAGGTTGGTTGAGATGGCTTGCCAGGCATACTACGAGGTGAGTGCAGTGCCGATTATGATGCCGGAAACTCATGCTAACTTCTTGAACAGTCAAGTAGCAAGAAGGCCAAGGAATACTGCGAAGAATCTCTACAGGAAGACGAGAACTCCTTCTACGGCCTGCTCTACCGCGCCAAGCACCTTCTGGACGCCGAAGAATTCGAAGCCAGCATCAACACCCTCCGCAAAGCCGCCGAAGCCCACCCCGGCAAGGACGACGTCATCAACCCGCTCATGCAGAAGGCCCAGGTCGCGCTCAAGCGCAGCAAGACCAAGGACTACTACAAGGTCCTCGGCGTGAGCCACGACGCAGACGAGCGTCAGATCAAGTCGGCCTACCGCAAGCTGTCCAAGGTGCACCATCCCGACAAGGCCGTCAAGCAGGGGCTCACCAAGGAGGAAGCCGAGAAGAAGATGGCCTCCATCAACGAGGCGTACGAGGTGCTCAGCGACCCGGAGCTGCGCGCCCGCTTTGACCGCGGCGACGACCCCAACTCGAACGAACAGCCGCAGTTCCAACACGGTAACCCGTTCGGCCACGGGCACCCGTTCATGTTCCAACAGGGCGGCGGTGGTGGCCAGCAGTTCCAGTTCAAGTTTGGCGGCTCCGGGTTTCCCTTCGGCGCATGAGACGTTTGTCTCGTGCCTTATTTGTTTGTCTCACTTGGCATTAGCAGAAAGGAGTTTGGGTGTTCGCATGGAGAGGCGTCGATGGTAAACGACAGCACCAGGAGAACTGGGTTGGATTGTGTTTCTTTGGGCAGCAGTGAGTTGAGCGGAATGCTGATACGAGGGTCAGACACGAGGCCCGGTGTGCTTTACCTGTACGCAAGCAGACGCCCAGCATGTTCTTTCTCAGATAGCACAACAGGCGCCGACAGGCTTATTCTTCCCGAGCCTATATCAAATGTCACGCGCACTCCGCGTCTTCATCTCCAAATCAGCCGTGAGCATAGGTTACGTGTCAGCCTAGCGAGGATGCGCTAACATCCAGAGAGCCAAGCTAAAACATCTGGTAGGTCGTGACGGCCACCGCGCTCTCTGAAGGCGGACTGTGTTACATCTCCTCCGCCAGCAGGTGTAATCCAGGGGGACTAAGATAGTGAGGCACTGCGTCGCTCGGATCCGAGTTGCCTCCAAACCTTGGCCCTCAGGGGCCACCGGATGACCACCTCTCACCTGTAATGCTGACGTTGACTTCTGCTGAGGTTGAACGGGTACCATGGAGAGGCATCGTGGCATGACCGGAAACGCCACGGTCAAAACACAAAATTGGGTTGCACCGTGAGAGGATGGAGGTATGAAGAGCAGGTTCGCCATTCTTGCCCATCCCGCTGGCACGCGAGACAACCAAACGTATGTCCACATTTGGATCGCTGTCGAGTGAAACGCCCGCCTCAAAATCTACGAAACCCAAGGGCGCCAGACAACAAAGAGTATGTACACAAATGGTACGTAGTTACACAGCGCAACCCCACTGCGTTCGCCGGGCAATATCATCGGCCGGCCACTCGGGAAGGACATTGGAGGTAGCTTCGCGGCTACTCCATCTCCATTGATGCGGCAATGACTCTATCGTGCATCCTTTTGTAGGGCAATCTCGACCTGTCCAGTTTGATAGATCACTATGCCGTCAGTATACACATATGGCGAAGCAGAAGTGTCCAGGAGAACATACCATGTAGTATTACGACTTCACACCTCGGTCAGTGCGTCATGACGAGTTGTTGTGGTGGATAAAGTAGGCCCTGAACCAAGGTTCATAGTTAGCAACCCCATATTGCCCTGAGCCAGCATCACCCCGGAGAGTACGCACTTTGACGCCTCGTAGGCCGACCAGCAGATGGCCGTGCTGGGCATGGTCGTCAAGACTCTTGGCCGCACGCCCTTGAAGAACCCGCGTGCGCCCTCCCGCCGGTACAATAACCGGCAACCGGCCACGAAGCCATTGACCGTCCTCAGCTCGGGATCGGTCGCACTCCCCCGCGTCTGGAGCATCGTCTTGATCACGTCCATCGGCGTCGTCAGCGCGGCGGCAAAACCGCCCGCCACCGCGCCCGCCATGCAGTGCGTCAGGGGGTCGTACTTCTTGATCGGGTTCATCGAGGTCGAGATGGATTCGTAGGCGAGGAACTGGAGCGCGGTGAAGGGAACGGTCATGGACAGTGTTGTCGGGTAGGAGACGTAGAAGGCGGCAAGGCCTTCTTTCCTGTAGACGTACTTGGCGCAGTCGAACATGGAGCGGTACATCTTCGCGGAGTTTGCGATCTGCATTCTTTGCTTGATGACTGAGCGTGGGTGGTCAGAATAGAGCTAATGACGGCGAAAATGGAGGCTGCACGGTTGGTTGCCTCACCATCGAAGGGGTTCATCAGCGCATCGCTGGCGATCGTGGCGCATGCTCCGCTGGTGGCCGCAGCCAGCGGGTGGTGGACACCGGCTCGGTTCCCGCCCATGACGTGCTTGACCGCCTCATAAGTCGCGAAGTAGACCGCGTGCGCAGGGCCTACAAAACCGCAATTGTCAGTCCGGCCGTGGCCCGCGACGAAGGGTCCCGGCGTAAACACCCACCTGCCCCAACTATCACGCTGGACATGCCACGCCATAAGCTCAGGATGCCCTCCGTGCTGGCCATCCGATATGTCGCCTGTATCACGCTGGTTCCAACGGTCGAGGAGGTAGGGTTGAGTATCTGCATTCGTGTCTGCATGTCAAGACAAAACCAGTCAGCTGTTCTGTCTCGGTCCGGCTAGAACCACGAGGTTGGCTCACTTTGATCGCGTCGATTGGGTACACTGCAATCTAGTCAGCAACCGGCTCAGGGGGAGTCGGCGCGGGGGAACTGGGGTGACGAACTTGCGCAGTGTTCGGCAATGCCGGCGAAGGCGCCGGCAGCCATGTTTTGCAGTAACGAGAAGTTGGGTGGGAGCGATTCATAACTGCTGTCGTGTCAGCTCTGCCGTGACGCAACGGCAAGCCTGAACCTCCTCTGAGGCAAATGCAGCAGCGTACTCGTAGTCCTCCGCGGGCTCGGCATTTGGCTGAGCCATTGGGGAAGCCACAGCTCCCGGGGCGCTGACGTCGAGAGCCAGGTTGAAGATTGGACGTGTCGCAGGGAGAAGACTGGGGAACCGTGCGTGGCGATGAGGCTTTAGAGGCCGCAATAGCACAAGATCACTGGCTTTTTGACGCAATGAAAATGCTGGGAAGCAGGAAGCTCGTTTGTGAGGTTGCTGTCACCGCAAACCGCCAAACGAGGCCAAACCCGCAGCTCCCGCCGCAGCTGTCTTGCGGCCACGAAGCTACCGGACGAAGAGTCGGGGGCCGGAATTCGATGAGGCGCGTCCCTGCTCAGGATCGCTCGCAATGGGGAGCAGCGTGAAATCGTGCGTCTGCTGAAGACGATGGTGGTGATGCCGTGGCCGACCGGTCAGCCGTCTCCGAGATTTTCTGGCGACCGCTGTCGGCTCTTCTCCAACAAAGGTTGCAGTGTGGTTGCCCAGAGAAAAAAACTGGGACCGCGGTTCGGTCACTGTCGCAAAGCCGGAGCCTGGTCGGGGAACTCACACCCTTTCCACAACTGAAAGTCAGCCCGCAGCTTTTTGCAGGGATGGCGGGCGGCAACGAGCATTCGCCGCCCCGCCTGGGACACCATGGGTGGCCGCTGTTCTGGGGCAGCAGCAACGAAAGCAGCTCTGGGAAGGGCAGGTGGGCCGCAAACCGGAGATACCCCGACTGATGATGCATCTTAGCTCTTGGCTTTTGGCTGCAACACCCCTGCAGCTTATCCTTATCAGATCCGACTGCGGGTCTCCTCCGCCGGCCCCGACCGCACTCTTGGCTTTCTCCGAGGGGCGCTCTCGGGCAGCAAATACGCACTATCATAGTGCGCGGGATGAGCGGAATCAATGCTGTGCAAGTGAGACCTATGACACATCGGGCTTTGCAAGTCCTCGGCCAAGAGTTGTATAGGGTGGCTTGTATATCACCACCTTGCCTTGCCCGTGACATTCTCCATCCAGACCACTTATACACACGACAGCAGGGCTTTGGCTGCCTGACGTGCAAGGGCCCTGGAGCCCGGCTTTGAAATATAACGCTCTTACAAGCCAAAATACATTGTGGTTATCCTGAACGCCATCCTCCTGCCACTTGGCTCATAGCTCCTGTGTCCATGTCCCACCCCAGACTCCATGAAAGACAGGCCCGCGACTAAAGCCTCAGCAACACCTTCCCCATGACCCATCCCACCCGCAAGCAAACTCGGTTATGCAAGTCGCCTCCCACAACGATAAGTTCTATTGATGCCCCGGCGCCATGCCTGCCAAGCTCACCGAACATGCTCACGGCCTTCGGTGCAGCTGCGCCTGGTTGAACTGATAGATCATGTGCACGACCCCAGCATCCGGCGCGCCGTGGTCCGCCGCGGCGCTGTTCTCCCTGCTCAGCGTCTTGGCCGGCGACGTCTGCCACGCCGACTCGTCCAGCGCGGCGCCGCTCTCGTACGCCTCCTCGTCGTCTTGCTGCCGTCTCCCGACCTCGCTCGCCGCCGCGCTATCGTCCTCCTGCGACTCTTCAATGATGTCCGCCTTGCCCGCCTGATGGCCGCCTCGCTGGCGTGGCCCATGTGCAGGCCGGCCGCCCAGCGCCTGACCTGGCGGCTGGTGGTGGGGGTCGAGGAGGATGGATGCCATGGGCGAGGGTTGGGGGACGGCAGGACCGTGACGGGGCGCTTTGCTGTTCGAAGCGGGCACCTTTCCACGCTCCAGACCCATTCTTGAGAGCTGGAGGTCGGCGGCTAGTGGCGCTGAGGTAATGCTGGGCCACGCCGGCGGAGGGTGGAACTGGTTCCGTGCTCCGGGCGGGAGGCGTGACGACGGTCCCGTCCTGGGATTCAGGGCGAAGTTTCCGTAATTGTCCATGAACCCGTAGTAAGATGCCTCCATCTTCCCGTGCTTGGTGGAATAGTAGTCCTCCCGCACATCTCCGCCGTCGCCCCTCCGTTGGTTCCCAACCCCTTTCTTAAAGTCGAACTCGGCGAACGAACAAACATAGCCCAGCCCATCAACGTGAATCGTAAACTCACGGAAGAAGTCGATGATTTGGTCGCTGCACCTTGGCAAGCTGGAGAACATGACGAAAGGAATGGTCAAGATGCTCAGCAGTTCTTCTAAGAAGATGATCATCTTGACCTTGTACAACTCGGAGAACTCCTGCTTGACGTCGAAGCTGTGGAGTCTGTCCTTCCAAAGATCCGGCTCATAGTGGGTGTATTGAATGACGTTGCGCATGGCGTACTCGGGGTCAAAGACTGAATTCTCTGCCGAAATGTTGCCTCGCGCGAACGCCCAGACGCCTCCGAAGACTGCCGTGTAGAAGAGGGCGGTGCGGTCGGGCGTAATTTCGAACCCCAGAAACAGCTCGGAATCAATGACGGAAGCAATCGCGAGAATGGTGCTGAGGGCGCCGGAAATGAACGCCACCGTCCGGAAGACCATCTCCGTCTTGGCTTTGGGGAACTGGTCAATGTAGTGACTCGCAAAGGGGTGGGACATGTCGAGCCTCTTCCGAAACAGATGGGGCAGCTCGTTGAACTCTCGGAATTTCCATTCTGCCAGAGGAGTGTATGTGCGTGACGCCAAGAAGCCCGGGTTCTTCTGAATTTCCTAGACAAGAGGTCAGCGTCGCGTTACTCAACGAGCTGCGCGGGATGGCAACTGCCACTTACATGGTAGTACATGAGGAAATAGACGAGAACGAGATAGCCAACCACGAACGGCGAGAGAATGAGAATGATGGCACCCGCAAAAATGAACCGGCCGCGGAGTTTGAGACTCAGCTCCCCTCGGCGCTCGGAACGCAGGAACTCCTGATTGACCTGCCCTCTCTCATCGAAAACGAAGTCCAAGATGGCAAACATCAGCATCCACTCCATGGTCTGAGAGAACAATTGCCGATTGCGCATATAGGGTAGTGGGATGGTCAAATTCAAGAGATCTTTGTTAAACAGCGCAATCAGATAGTTTTCGCGCCTCATGAGTCGGTTCGCAATATCTGATGCGTCGAGCCTCTCCTTCGACTGGCTGCCAAGCCACCTTCGCTGTGCGGGGGTCAGGCTCGTTGCCGTCTTGGGGTTCTGGTCTCTCAAAGCCATGATGCGCGCCACGACCTCCTGCCAGGTGACTGTCTGCATGTCGTCGTCGGGAATGTTGAGAAGATAGAGATAAAAATCTCGAATGCCGAGCAGTCGTCGCAGGTCCAGCAGGTATTGGATGGACTTCCATATGAAGTAGAAGGCGAACATCCAGAGACCGAGGTTCCACAAGCCTGACATGTGCTTCGTGCACTGAGGGACGAGAATCTGGGAAAGCTTCTTGCTGCCGCGAAGCTTGCCGTAATCCACACACTGAGTAAGGAATGTCAATAGCAGCGCTAGAAAGGCGACGTTGCTACGTAAGTCAGCAGTGTGGTTCTGGTGTTTGAGCCCCTGCTCCACGAGACAAATGCAACAAAGCGAACCAATCACACTTACACGAGGTGCAGAACCCTTTCGACCACTATGCACCACATACCGTGGCCGAGATAGTAGTCGTAGACGTCCTTGATAAAGGTGTCGAGGTTTGAGACATTGGCCCATCTCCATTCGGCCTTCTTCTTGGCGTTGCCCAACACCACACCGGTGAAGAGGGAGTTAGGAAGGCCATTGCCGCGCCGGGGCAACCCAGTTGGGTCTTCGGTGTGCAACCTCTGCTGCGCCAGTGTGGTTTCCCACTGCGCACGAGCTCTCGACGATCCTGGGATAGCGGCCGTCTGGTCCCCTCTTCTGCTTTGTTCAAACTGGCGAGGTAGTCTCCCGGTGTCTGCCTCGTCGGTTTCCACTAGCAACGAGGCAGGGACGTCGTTATCGCCGTCATATTCTTGTTGGGCCCAGCTAGACCGCGCTTCCAATCGCGGCCGCCGTCCAGTTGGACCGCGGCCTGGGCTGCGAACCCCGCCAAGCGTCGTCCGGCTGTCCTCCACTCCGAGTTCTTGAGCATGTTCTAGATCGTAGTCGTGGAAATCATGGGAGAGATTCTCCTCGTCCAGCAGACCAGCCCAGTCTTCGGCGTCGCCATCGCGGCGTCTGAGGTCTTCGTAGAACGAGCGGCCCTGAGCTGTCGGGACGAGTTTCGAGAAGACGTTCGACGTCATCGCGTACAGGCCTCAAACGGTGACACCGTTCGCAATGGTCTGTGACATTGAGCCGCGAGTTGGGGTGGTATACCGGACTAGGACGTAGTTCGGCCCCCCACTAATCCGGTCGTTCGTTGGCAGGCAGGCGGGGACGAGGATCGAGCGAGCTGTGTCGAAAGAGAGAGAGGCGCGTCTCTGTCCGGAGGAACAACTGGCAGACAGGTCGTCGTCGTGTGTCGTGGCCGAGTTTAGAGAGGGAGACTGCCGCGTAGTATCGAGCAACGACAGTCGTGTGTGTGTCGCCCCAGCAGGCAGGTTGTTTCGTCTGATGAAGGACGCGCTCCTGAACAGCTTCGTGGCTGCCTTGGAGCAGTGGCATGTCCCATGAGCGACCCTCGTGCCAGAATGACGAGGGTCCAAGCTTCAGGTGATGCACTAGCAGCTCTTCGGGAAGGCGGTGTCTTTCGTGGATGCTGGGGACCAGCGTGCCAAGACCGTTATCCTTATCACTGACAGGCTCACGGTCAATGTTCACGGTGGGACTCCATGTCGCCTGAACATGACAATTGGCCATGTTACTGACTCTTACACTCAGGCATCCGGATTGTTACGGTACTTTGTTACCTGACATTCCTGTTAAATGGGCCACCAAGCTCGACTCATTGGCGCTCCAACCAGACTGTCATTTGAGTGAGGAATACCGCCTTATATAAAGCGACCTCGGCGACTTTTAACTTGCAGAAGTGGGATTGGATGCTGGGATAGGTGCCGGAACATCCAACAATGGCATCCAGCCCTGGGCTTCTCCCGCCCCAGGATTTGACGGCCACCACGCCGCCGGCTGCGAAGACAGCAAATCCCCTGTCTTCCAAAGTCACGACAGTTCTCTCGTCATCTTACGCAGATACCGAGTTTCGCGAGGCTCTAGCGCTCCTTGACGAACGGGGTGTTCTCAACACTGCCGAGACGCGCCGGCAGCTGCGTCTGGATCTGCAGAAGGAGGTAATCGACAGCAATGGCGAGATCATCGACGAGTTCGCCAAAGTTGCTGAGGTAACAGATCTCACCCCTTTCGGTCTGTATGGCCTCCCTCCTCGGCACTGAACTGACGCATGATCTTGAAGCAACTCCGGCGTATTGGGGGCACAATTGGTCGCTTGAACGACAGCTTCAATGAGATGAAGTCACAAATAGGGGCAGCACAAGGAGCCACATCGTCAACCTTGGCCGAGGCATCTCAGCTCATGCTTCAACGGCGTCAGATCGAGCAAAAAGAAGTTCTACTTGCCGCCCTCCATGCCAGCTTCGTGCTCTCAGAGGACGAGGCGGCCGCCCTGACCTTGACTTCGGAGCCCGTGGACGAAATCTTCTTTGCTGCACTCGCCAAAGCAAAGAGGATCAGTAAGGATTGCGAAATCCTTCTCGGCTTTGAGAATCAAACCTTGGCCTTGGAGGTCATGGAGCAAACAGCAAAGAATTTGAACCTGGGATTCCAAAAGCTGTACAGGTGGGTTCAGCGGGAGTTCAAGACGCTCAACATCGAGAATCCCCAGATCAACTCGTCGATCCGCCGGGCACTTCGTGTATTGGCCGAGCGGCCCAGCCTTTTCCAGAACTGCCTCGACTTCTTTGCCGAGGCGCGGGAACAAGTCCTATCCAATTCATTCTACACGGCGTTGACAGGGAGCTCGCCCTCCGGAGTGGAGGACCCGTCGGTCAAACCTATCGAGCTCGTGGCCCACGATACGCTGCGGTACGCTGGGGATATGCTTGCCTGGGCGCATTCTGCGGCTGTCGGCGAGCGAGAGGCGCTCGAAGGCTTGTTCATCGGGGACGGCGACGAGATTGCCAAGGGCATTCAGGCTGGCCGAGAAAATGAAATTTGGCGGCTTGCCGCCGAAGACGGGGAGGATACGGACGACTTTGACGCTGTGAAGAGCCTAAACGAGCTGGTCGACCGCGACATGTCCGGAGCGGCCCGTATCCTGCGCCAACGAGTCGAACAGGTTATCCAGACCAACGAAGAGACGATACTGGCGTACAAGCTGGCCAACCTGCTCAGCTTCTACGAAAGCACGTTCTCAAGGCTACTCAGCTCGAGCTCGTCCCTGGTGGAACTGCTGGGGTTACTCGAAGCCGAAGCATTACGACAGTTTCGCTCGCTGGCTCGTGACCATGTCGCAGCGATCCAAGGCGATCTGCAGCACACACCAGCCGACTTGCGTCCCCCAGAGTTCCTTATGGACGCGCTGGAACAGCTCACAACCATCATGAAAACCTACGACACTTCCTTTACCGCTTCGGGCGACTCGCAAGAGGAGTTTGAGTCGGTGTTGACGGAAGCGTTCGACCCCTTCATGACTGGCTCAGCCAACATGGCCAAGACGCTGCGTGCCCCGTCGAGCTCCATTTTCCTCATCAACTGTCTTGTGGCTGCACGGAGCAATCTCTCCCGGTTCGAATTCACGCAACGGCGAGCAGCCCTGCTCCAGGCGCAAATTGATCAGGAGCGGGCCCGCCTTGTCGAAACGCAGTATCGGTTCTTGCGTACCGAGTCTGGACTTGACGGGCTGATTGCGTCGTTGGAGCCGCTAGGGGAGAGAAAGGACGACGTGGAGAAGGTGCCAACGCTCGAGGCCGTACAAGTTCCGGCGCTAGGGCAGGCAAGCCAGACGCTGGACGACTTCCTGCCGTCAGCTTTGATGGATGCGGTGGAGAAGCTGAAGAACCTGCAGGACTCGAGGCTGGCTCAAGACATCACCGAGGAGGCGGCAGAGAGATTCTGTGTGGATTTTGAGCATGTGGAGGAGATGCTGATGCTTGCGGATGAGCTGGCTGAACAACAGCACGGGGAGGCGGACGACATTCAAAGCCTTCGGGCTGTGTTCCCTAGAACCTCGGGCGAGATTCGTGTGTTGCTGTCATAAGTGCGATTCACAAGCCACTGCCGGGTTTCGAGAGCTGGCTATCGGAGAATGCACTTCCTCTACTCCGTAACCCGGGTGAGATGTGGATGACCCATAAATGCTTTGTTTCAAGTCGCGTATTGTATCATGGAGCTGTTATCCTAGAGTTTGTGCCTAAACGCATCGCATGAAAGCAGTTGTTTTCTGCAATGACAATTACCGCGTACACTACCAACACATTATTGTACATTACAAACGATAGTCCCCAGAGCTCCAGCGACGTCACAGCCCCACCAAGCCACCTAGGACCCCTCCACTGCCGACGGCCTGCTCCATTCAGACGTGACCCTTGAATCCACTCCCACTCTGCTTCAGCTGTCCGGCCCACGCCCTCGACCTTCATAGAGCTCGCATACCAGCCAGATGCGCTTCGGCTTCGAACACTAGTCACACCATCAATCTGGACAAGACACCGCGACATTGACTTTGACCGAATCCCACCCAGCTCAGGGACCGGCGTCCCCGACCCCACCGGAATGTTCACGCACGTCGAAGACTACCATGTTCGGTAACAGGACCGCGTCGGCCCTGTCCATATTACAGAAAACCTACGATGAGAGCTACTTGACCTGCTCTACTGCCGTCTACTACGAGAGTCAGGTGAGCATGCAGCAACCTGGTCTGGTCATAATACGACTACCTAGCAAAGAGTTGAAACTTACCTCGTCCAGGGCAACGAAGGCGAGGCCTTGCGATGCTGGAAGCAAGCATTGGAACAGATCTACGACCACCATGCGAACCGAGTCGTCCCAAACTTCACCCCGCGTTCCGAGACCGAGAAGGCACTGGTAGATAGCCTCCGCCAACTGGAGCTGCAGTGTAAAGAACGGATCGATCTCCTTGAAGCACTTCAACTCTCTCGTCAAGAGTCATTCCAAGATGGTCCGACTTCGTCTGAAAGCCAAACGAACAAGTCTGCGGCTGAGCTCCGAAATGGGATTTTAGCTGGGCAAACGGAGCAGGGTTGGATCGGGAACGGGACTATTCCAGCCGTCACATACACGGAGCTGGCACGACCGGACGTGCTGAGACGGAGGTCGACTCATTCCAGGACGCCGTCTGTAAAGAAGGCGGTGCCCGGTGATAGCGGGTCGAACAGCGGCGATGTTGCTACACCGTCCTCCTCGCTGAAAATGCCTTCCACGGTGCCCCGACGGATGTCACCGGAGAAGAGAACACCCTCCAGGACGTCCAGCCCAGAGAGACACACGATGCGTACCACTCTGCGTACGGGCCGGTTGGGAGAGAAGTTCACGAAGACGACGCTGCGGCGCCCAGCTGCTGCACCCGCAGATGGTCCCGGGGCCAGCCAAGCCGCGATGTTGGCTTGGAGCTCATTGAGGCAGCAGGATGGAACGGAGTCAAAATATGTAGACGGCCAGGAGCTGTCACGGCCGGCCTCAAACCCGCCAACCCCATCTGAGCAGCCTCGCAGGAGTCTGGAAGGCTTTCACAAGACCTGGGATAGCCATACCAGAAGGCTGACCACGCCTCGGACTCTTAGTCCCGTTAAACAGTACGATAGGAGGACCAGTGCTGACTTGGCGGATTTGCGACATAGCGATGGATTCCCATTTGGCCGCCCTTCCCCGATCTCTGTTAGTGCCGCATCAAGTGCTCTCAACTCCTTCACACCCAAGGACAACCTCGAACGACGTTCGCCCGTGGGACGTCGAACCGTCCGCCAGGGAATCGTTTCTCCACAAACGCCACAAACAAGGACGCTGGGAGACAACATGGGTGCTGGTGCAGGATTGTCGGAAATGGGCAAAAGCCGGCCAACTGGAACCTTGACTTCGTCGGATCCCGCGTTTGCCTCGCGCGGCTCGGCAATCAACACGGTTTCCGCAAGCAGGAGCAGGCCTATCTCGACTCGATCCTCGAGACACATGAGCTTGACGCAAGAGGAGCGAAGTAGGAGGAGAGAAGGTCGTTCCCAACGAACCACTTCCCCAGCGAGTTCTGACCTCTCTTCCTCCTCATTCGAGGCTCCGGCAACGCCCTCACGGCCCGGAGGAAGCACGAGGCGGTTCAGGGAGACCTCGCTCGTGACCGGCACTCCAGCGGAACTCTCTGACGACTCGACATCAAATCCTGTGACCCAGGCGGCGAAGGCTTGGAATCAGCGCAAGGCGGCAATTCTAAGGAAGCTGCCCCCGGGGGTTGACCAGCACGCCGCGAAGCAGATTCTCAACGAAATCATAGTCCAGGGCGACGAGGTGCACTGGAGCGACATCGCTGGACTGGAGATAGCCAAGAACGCGCTGCGGGAGACGGTGGTCTATCCCTTCCTACGCCCCGACCTCTTCATGGGGCTGCGTGAGCCGGCAAGAGGCATGCTCCTCTTCGGGCCGCCGGGCACCGGCAAGACGATGTTGGCGCGGGCCGTCGCGACGGAGTCCAAGTCGACCTTCTTCTCCATCTCTGCCAGCAGCCTCACCAGCAAGTACCTGGGCGAGTCTGAGAAGCTGGTTCGCGCGCTCTTCGCCCTGGCGAAAGTCTTCGCACCGAGCATCATCTTCGTCGACGAAATTGATTCGCTGCTCTCGCAACGGTCCGGCTCCGGCGAGCACGAGGCCACACGCAGGATCAAGACGGAGTTCCTGATCCAGTGGAGCGACTTGCAGCGCGCGGCGGCGGGCAGGGAGGTCGGCGAGAAAGACAAGGAACGCGGGGACGCGAATAGGGTGCTGGTTCTGGCGGCTACGAACCTGCCGTGGGCGATCGACGAGGCCGCGCGGAGGAGGTTTGTGAGACGCCAGTACATACCGCTGCCGGAGGCCCAGACGAGAACGGTGCAGCTCAGGACGCTTCTGAAGCAGCAGAAACATACCCTGAGCGAGGCTGACATTGAGACACTTGTCGGCATGACTGACGGTAAGGAAGCCCTTTTCTAGAACTTGTGGCAGGGGTGCCATCTAACCTGCCATCTCAGGTTTCTCGGGCTCAGACATCACAGCACTGGCCAAGGACGCCGCTATGGGCCCGCTCCGCTCGCTCGGAGAGGCTCTCTTACACATGGCCATGGACGAAATTCGGCCCATCGAGCTGTCGGATTTTGTCGCGAGCTTAACCACTATCAGACCTAGCGTGAGCAAGAGTAGCCTCAAGGAGTACGAAGAGTGGGCAAAGGAGTTTGGAGAACGAGGAGGGTGACGCTGTCATGACATCCTGGCGTCGTTCTGGCAGGTTTGTTCCAGATACGGGATATGTACATAGACGCACAGGACCGAGGGGCTCTGATACGCTCGTCGACTGAAGTATTGCATGCAAGTGCATTCGCCACGGAACAGATATTGATGTGTTTGGTCATAGCTTTAAAGTGCAGAAGCCCGAGCTGAAATCCAACTTAGCTTCGCAATGTCTGCCAGCGCCGTCAGGGCCCGCCGCGAGATTTGTCCTCTAAACGCCCAGTCATGCTCTCTTTTGCACGCTACACGGCCTGATCGTACAGATATACGGGATTCCCGTATCCCCACCGCACCACCCACCCTCTTCCGAGTTCAACCACGGGGTGGTGGCTTCCAACCGCTTCTCACATCCCCCTCTCAAAAACGTACACACCCTCCGTTCGCCTCCAAGCAAGCAAGCAAGCCCCTCATCGCGCCGGCTGCGGAGACGCACCCCGCTCCGGCGCCGCCCCAACCTGCCCCGCCGCATCAAGACCGACGCCCATTAACCTCGCGCGCAGCGCAAACTCCTTGCGTGCGCGGCGCAGCAGCAGCTCGGCAGCGCCGAGCTCCGCCTCGACGCGCTCGGCCGTCTTCTTGGCGGCGCGGCGCTCATCCTTGTCGGCGCGGTCGGCCAGCCGCTCGGCGAGCCGCTCCTCCTCGCTTGGCACGGGCGGCCGCCCTTCGATCGGCACGCCCGACCCGGGCGCGATGATGTGCTTGACCACGTGCCGCTTGCTCTTGGACACGCGCCAGCCGGGCGTGATGGCCACCACGTCGCCCAGGCGGAGGGAGTTGTTGGGATCGTGCACGAGGTGAGTTTCGGGGTCGTCGAAGAACTGGGGTTGGGTTTGGGGGAGTCAGCTATCTTGCGCCTCTCTCTTCTGTCTCTTGCTTTCCGCTTCCCGTTGTCGGAGTGTTGGCCGAGCTTCTGGAGGGAGACAAACCTTCTTCACCCAGTTATTCCATTTTTGCCCGCCCACCCGCACCTTGACCGTCTTGTCCATCAACCCCGCGGATATCACCACGCCGTGCAGCTCTCTGAACCTCCTGAACACCGTCTTGGCCGCTTGCGCTGCTGGTTGCGCCATCGTCGCGCAGTGCGTGGACCTCGTCGAACTCGTGATCTGGGACCAATGGATGGCGTTCCAGTTGAGGACGGGGAGAACTGGCTAATGGCACACTGAATGGGCCTCGTCGGTCAGCCAATCGTGTCTTGGTCGCGGACTGCGTTCAAAGGGTTGGTATGTCGTCGGGTGGTGGTGGATTCGTGAAAGTCGCGGCGAGCCGCAGCCAAAATTTTGGCCCAGCTGGAGTGCTGCTTGCACCGGAGGCCGGGGGCAGGCTAAAAGTGGGTCTAAGCGGGTGCCTCTAGACCGCGGCGCCGACAGGGGCCCGGGGTCCTCCGAACATGGAACTCCTTCAGGACAGAACGGATATGATAATATCACTGTGTGGCCGTTTTTCTTCAAGCTCGAACACTCAGTCATACATTTTATCCCCTAACCAAGGGTGAAAACAGCAACAATGAATACAACTAGCAATTATTGTATGTATGGCTCTTCCCTTCACACCCAGCTCATCTGCTGCCGTACACCTCATGATCCCGTGGTCCGTTGCGTCCTGGGTCGAACAGACACACCGTTTGTCATACTACACGTCACATGTGTAAAGAGCTTAACCCTCATTGGGGACAGCCGCTCTTCCTGCGGGGCCTGCTCGACGCCTTTCACCACCCGTAACAAACAAGTCGTGCCCGTTAACCCGTTCCATCCATATCGACAAGTCTCCTCATATTCCCAGATGTTACCTCAAAAACCGGCCTGCACCGTTGATCTCACCAGCCTCTGCCATGACATCAAGACATGGAAGTCGTCGACTCGGGCACAGCTCGTCCGTCACTCCCCACAGCCGCCGGGAGCTTCGCTTTCCTGCGGGGCGGAGGGATCTTCGGCGGCAGTTTCTTCTGCCCATTCCCTGCCAAATGAACAGCGGCCGCAGGTGGTGGATGACCAATCGGCGCCCCGTGACGGTGCCTCGGCACCTCTGGCAGCGACATCTGCGGCCTCAGCAGTCTCGGCGGAGTCGGCTTGGGCCGCGGCGGGCTGCCGCCCCCTGCTTCTTCTGTCGGTCGGTCTTTCAGCCACGGGCCCGTCACCGACCTCCGGCTCGGCGTCTTGACGCCGGGCTTTTCGGAGACGTTCGCCACCACGCTGACGGAGCTGCCGGTCTGGGAATGGGTTAGGCTGCCGACGGGGCTAGTGTCGGGCGAGCTTGTTTCGTCGTCGACCAGCCACGGCGTCTTGGCCACGCGTTCGAGTAGGCGTAGGGTTGTGGGATCTGGCGGCTTGAAGTGGGCGCTGCCCGAGCCGCGGAGGAGTTCGAGCAGGCTGATGACCTGCTCCTTTTTGTAGTGCGGGGGCTGGCTGAGCTGGGTGTGCGCGAGCAGAGGAGCCAGGACCCTGAGGTACGTGTGCCGCAGCACATTGGCGTCCGAGGGCAGGTCTAGCAGGTTGCGCATGATTACGTCCAACAGCACTCGTAAGTCGTTGGTGTAGAAGTATTCGTACGTCGCCGACGTGGTGAAGAGAAGGTACAGTAATTTGAGAATGAGCAATTGCTGCGAGGTCTCCGTCTCCCGGTTCAACAGCAGAATGATGTTCTCGCCGAACGTTCGAAACGACGGCCCGTGGACGCTGAGGACTTTTACAACCCGGTTCGTCAGGGGCGCTGCTGGGGTATCGGGATCTACCGCCGCGGAGGTAGAAGCCACCATGTACTGCTCGTTGAGGACCAGCTGTGAGAGTTGTCAGCTTATTGCAACGTGGCGAAGAGAAGGCATGGCAGAAACAAACCAGAACTCGTATGACCGGATAGTGGTAGGGGTCACCGGCATCGTCCGACAGAGCCTCAATGAGCTGGAACAAATACATGACGAAGTTATCGTCCACCTGCAGCAGATCCTCGGGGCGCAAGTGTTCAATTCGGGACATCTCGTACATCAGCTGCAGCAAAAGCCGGTGTAGACGAGGATCCTCATCGGCACACCCCTTGATGAGCTCCAGCAACCGAGAAAAGCAACCCTCGCTGATCATGGTCCGGAAGGTGTCCTCGTCGGTCCGGCCGTCGAGGAGGAGGAAGTTGGCGTACACATGAAGCTTGGCGAGCTCGTCCTCCTGCAGCAGGCTGTAGATGAGCTGCGTGCGCACGTAGTGGCTGTTGCTGCGGAAGATTTGGCTCTCGAGCAGCATCTGGGAGCAGCGCGCGACGTCGTCTTCGTTCTCGAGGCGCTCGTCGCGCGCGCCGGAGACCAAGTCGAGCCATGACCGCAGGGCCTCGTCGAGTCGCTCGGGCGTCGGACAGGTCGCGGACAGGATCTCGATCAGGGCTGGTTATGGCAAGTCGATTGTTAGAGCCCAGGCATTTGCGACTCAACGTTCTGCTACATCAGGAGAGAAGCATACCATCCCAAAAATGCTGTCCGCTCTCGGCGGGCCACAGGCCGTGGGGCTCGCTCATGTTCTCAGACGAGAGAAACCGGGCCAGAATGCGGTATCTCGAGCATCCCGGCTACGGGCGGCGCAACACAACACATGTATGCGGCTTGTTGCGTGGCTTTGTATTCCGTGGTCCACGGGGACTGCTGAGGCGACCATGCAGTGTTCGCCAATTGAGACTGTATGGACTGCGCATGTGCTCATCTGCCCGTCAATCTGCCTAGCAGGTGGAGGGGTCGCTTGCTGAGAAGGAGTGTCCCAACTGTTACGGCCTACCGATCTTATCGTGGGTTCTTGACGCTTGTCCTGTTTTGGGTGCCAACTGCTGCGCTCACAGGCCCCGAAATGACGTCGAACCGGGAGGTTATACTGTAACGGTATTTCACATGCTCTCTAACTGTCCCATACGTGACATTCATCTGTGCGACCAGCCAGCTCAAGTCACGGCTCTACATAATCGCTGTCATCTGGACTCTTTTCACGCCCGAGAACATGAGTCTCCCTCTGTTAGCCTTCTCGTCGTTTAAATTCTTCCCGCTTATCGCATTGGCCTGCTCCAGATTCGTCCAATGACCTGGTCCCAAGGCTGTCCTCCAGGCTTTATGCCTTTGTTTCACAGCCAGTCGGTTGGAAGCATGACACTTGACGGTTCGACGGTTCGACGGTTCGCGTGCAAGATGCATCATTTTCGGATCCTTGCGAAAAATAGCAGGGCACGTGCAGTGTTGACTGAAACCCCTCCGGGCCGGTGGCGATCAGACAGTCGAATCGGCAGGCTGCATATTCTGAATGGGGTATCATATAAGTTCGCGGATAGTTACACCAGATGATCCAACCACCGCCCGGTCTAGTACTGAGATATCCTACCCAATGGCTCCCAGGCCATTCAAAACCACCCTCACAACGCCCATAAGAAACATCTGGAACCCCCCCCCCCCGCCGCCGCCCCGCCAGCGGTTGCCGCAGCGTCAGTTGGTGCTAGCTCTCCTCATACACCTTCGCCTTTGCAGCGTACTCGCGGATGTTGCTGACTATGGAATCCTGTATTGTGTCGCCCTGACCAGCTGCAATCCTCAAGATGAACTCGTTCAAGTTCTGGCGCCCGAGGATGTCCACATGATCCGCCGTGTTGGGCCCACCCCGAGGATTGAACCGCTCCGGCTCGTGCGGCATCTCAACCACGGTGATCTTGATGTTGGCCGGGTTGTACCGCTTCATCTTCCAGCCCTTGTTGCACATGTAGCCCGTGCTCATGATGTTGACCGTGCCGTCGCCCTCGCCCATGATCACGCCGTGGTCGACCATCCCCTGCGTCAAGCCCGTGTCGATCGTCATGTTTAGGTGCGTGAGCGAGCCCAGTTCCGGCGGGCGGTAGTAGTACCCGCGCTCGGTCGGCTTGCCGACGCCGTAAAAGCAGTAGATCTTGAGGCTGGGCGCCAGCGGCAGGCGGGTTTCCAGGGGGTTGATCCACTTCCTCGGGTCGACTTCGTTTGCTTGGACCTCGGCGGTCGTCTGCGCGACACCCCAGGAGTAGCTGCTCGTCACCTGGTCCCTGTACCAATCTTCGGTTGTATCCAGCATGTACTTCATAGCCTCATCCACGGTAAAGTTCTGGTTTGGAGTCGTCCAGTTCTGATCTCCCCGGAAATTCAAGAATGAGCCAAAGGTGTGTTCCTGGCCGGGCTGGTCATCCGGTGCCCCGTCGAGATCGCCCCAAATAGCGTTGCCCCCTATCGGCAGCATGGAGGAGATGCCCGGCATGGCGCGGAATATCTCGGCTCGCTCCGTTTTGCTCAGAAACTTCTCGAGCCCGTAGACCGCGAAGGCGTTTAGCTGGGCCGTGTCGCGCATCTCGCCGGAGAGGATGGCCGAGACATCCTTGACCGCCCCCAACATGCACCCGCTGACGTTGATCCAGGATTCGATGTGCCTCTCCACCCAGTCATCCCCCCCTTTGCCGCCGTGAGTAGACGTGATCCAGTGGAAGAAGTAAAACACAACCTGGCTGCCCATGCTGTGGGATGTAAGTACCACCTTTCTGTTCTGGAGCTTCACGGCCAGCTCGATGTGGGTCTTGAGCCTCGTGAAGTAGCTATCTCGAATTTCGAGGTTCTGGTACGCCAGCCGCCAGTCGTATGCGGCCGTGTACGAGTTGATGGGGTCGTAGCCGAGCGATGCCAGATTCTCGAGGATCTTGTTCCAGATCCAGTAGCCCGTAATGAAGAAGTCGGTGGCATCGAAGCCTTGTGCCGCGCGCAGCTTGATCCCCGGCGGATCCAGCCCGGTCTTCTTGTCAAGCATGATGTGCGCTTTCCAGGTCTCCTTGTCCAGGACCAGCGCCCTCATCATGCTCCAGCTGCCCCATAGCCGTTTCCGGAAATATGGCAGGGAGGCGTTCGAAGTTCCCCAAGATTCCAAGCCGGTTGAGATCACACCTGGCACCATGACGATTGGGTGGTGGGCGGAGAGGCCTTCGGCGCGAACCTGAAGGCCTACAGAGAAGGCGTCGTAGCTCTCAAGAAAGGCGCGCTCGCCGACCTGTAACGCAACAACAAGCCTAATTAACCAACAAATTACCGTAGGAGACTCAGCTGTCAACTTACGACAAGCTCCCGCATATCCTTCACCAACCCCGCCGGGAGGACGTCAAACAGACTATCCATGCTCAGCTCCCCAATCTCGGGGAAGTCTATCAGGTCATTGCTCTTGGCGAAAAAGCCCGCAGCTATGATGCCAAACAGACTGCCCATGAGGAAAATGGCCGTGGTCCTGCGCTTGCGTGTCCTGGGACGGTGATGGTGGACGACGGTCTTGACGGTCTTGGACTTCTCGGCGGTCTTGGCGGGGACATCGTCGGAGAGTGCGGAGGACTCGGATGGCGTGTCGTCTGCGGGCACCCGCCGACGCAGAGTGCTCGACATCAGTAGCGACCAATGCGCGGGTCACGGCCCGATTGAAACGGGAGTCTGAAAGGCGGCGGGCGCGGAGGAGCTCCGCGGGTCGCGTCCGCGTACGACGGCGTAAAGGCCTTGACCCTCGTCGTCTTAAATGTCCTCTTGGCTGAGACAGGGCACCCACATGTGTGCGCCAATCTGCGTGGCCTGGGATCTTCACTGCAGAAAGTTCCCCTGTGGTCCCTCTAATGGTGAATGGTGTGCAAAAGACGTAGAGAGCCAGGAACATGGACCCCGACAATGGTAGGTTATTTCCATTCCGTCCGAATTGGTCTTTCAGAGTTGCACCCGCAACCGTCCGTTCTGGGTCACATGTGGTGACGTCTCGGTCCCACTAAGTGCAGGGAGCTCTGCTTCGTAAAATACACCGGTACGGGTATTGCAACGCTGATCTGTATTGTAAGAGAGTCGAAGGACTGCGGAATGCAATGTTGGGCGAAAGTCTTAAATGAACCGTACATATATGAATTCTTGATTCCATTACTATTCCGCGAAACTTGCTATCATGTACGACTGGTCTGTCCTACGACGTTCAACGAGCGCTGTCTACGTGTAGACGGTATTGAACCTGTACAGGCTCGACAGGGTATCGTAAATTCTGTCCCAGACCCGCGCATTGCCCCACTTGAGGCGCGAAGCTGTGTTTGCATGTGAAAGTTCGATACCCCACACTCCGTTGGGAGCTCTGAACGGGTGAAAGCATTCGACCAGGTCAGCCCTGCCTTACATGTACTGGTGCTTCACGGACTACACTGTACAGCAGCACGCTACTCATCGCCAACCTTGCGGTCTTGCTATCAGCGTTTTACTTCTGCCGCAAAGCCGATCTGTGATCATGGCTGCCAGCGACACTTCAGCACGCGACATCGAGACGGCACCAAAGGCGGAGCCCCCGGGAGAGCTCAAATACATTCAGTACCAGCATTCTCTAGAAGCGCAGTATCTGCCGGCCATCCGTGCTCTGATTTTAAAAGATCTGAGCGAGCCATACAGCATCTATGTCTACCGCTACTTCCTCTACCAATGGGGACACCTCTGCTACATGGTGGGTGGCCGTTGCGGTGACCTTTGTCATGTCACTCCCCGCGCGGCTGACTGACCTTCTCCCCCACCAGGCTCTACATCCCACCGACTCCTCCCTCATCGGCGTCGTGATCTGCAAACTCGAAATGCACTCTTCTCACTCGACCCCGACTCTCCGAGGTTACATCGCCATGTTAGCGGTCTCGGCTGCGTACCGCGGACACGGCGTGGCCACCGCGCTGGTCAAGATGGCCATCGACGCCATGACCGAGCGCAACGCTGACGAGATCGTGCTCGAGACCGAAGAGACAAACATACCCGCCATGAGACTCTACGAGAGGCTTGGCTTCCTGCGTTCGAAGAAGCTGCACCGCTACTACCTCAACGGGAACAGCGCATATCGCCTGGTGCTACTTCTTCGGTCAACGGATGTGGACTCAGCCACGGATTTGGCGCTGGATGATGACGAGATGTTGCCGAGTTAGAGATTCCAGGCACCTTCACGAGGCGGGGGCCCAGCAGGTGCCGTGTGGGCGGAAATTGGCTGCTCGGGCTTCTTCAATCATACCAACGGTCGCGAACTTGCCCTCGCATACCCCAACTTCCGAGAGGTCGAATGAGACGATCATGTGGGATGGCTACTGCGGTAGCCCCATTTGTCCGTCTCGATGCGTCACCTACACCACAGACCGGGGGCCGACTCGACAGTGGTTAATGACGGGAGACAAGAGCTTCGGTACACAAGCACCCACCAAGCAGCCAAACGCACACCGGAGTCCTTAGAGAATAAGCCGCTCAAAAGCATGACTGTGGGTATCTACAAGCAACATGAATGTAGACACAGATGTGCAATATGGGGAAAGGGATCCGCCATCTCGACAGGGGTGGACAAGCACGCCGCAGCTCCTGTGCCTGGAGGGTTACGAGCGGCGTGAAGAAAGGGACTTGATGTAGGAGAATAGCTCGTTGGACGAGTACTGCTTTCGTCAGCGCGGTTGTTGGTGGTCTTGAGGCAAGCTGGCGAGCACTCACCAAGGACGCTTGGATGCGCCAGCGGTTCCCCCCATAGATGCCGAGGTGAGTCCAAGCATCTGGGAATCATGGTTAGCCAACCCGAAACTGAAAATTGAGATCTGGTGCTGACCTGATTTGTAGTAGATCTGCCTCCCACCCGGCCTGACTAACTCGAGCTCCCTCATCCGATTCAGCACCCGCGCCACGTCGTCCTTGTCCCTGAAGTCCCGCGTATACACGCAGATCAGCCTCCCGTTCTGCGGATCGACTCTTGTCTCGACTTTTGCCACGGTCCCCAGCTCATTGTTGGCCGTGGCCCGGGCGACTTTTGTCCAGACGGCGTTTAAGTTGCCCGGCTCCGGGAACAGCATCCACTTCCCCGCGACGACGTTGCACACCGCCGCGAGCTCTTTCAGGTCCTCCACGGCCTCGCGACGCTCCTTGGCGACGTCCCTCTGCACCGTGCTGGATGCGTGCGCGCCGCTGGCCGTCGCCATCCGCTCGAAGGATTCGAAGAGATCGAGCCGCTCCGCGCCGCCTTCCATGAATCGGTCCAGAGCGGAGCGTGGGCCTGGCGGGCTGTAGGGGTTGGCTATCCATATCCAGTCCAGGCCCGGGCGCCAGTCGGTTGTGGCGGGCGGGAGGCGGGCGAGGAAGACGTCGATGGACTCGGAGAGTTGCCTGGCGCCGGGTTCACCTTCGTATTTGTTGTACAACTGGCCGGGAGCTGATGAGGTGCTGGGGTCTTGTGGTGTTCGTTGGTGCTGGAATGCCACCCTCGTGCGGCGATCCCACCAGGAAACGACGTCAAAGTCGGCGACACGGCTCTCGAGGGCCGAGACGGTCTCATCGTTGCCTGAATGATGTGAGCTTAGCTGTGCGTTTTAGTAGGTTGAGCAGATTGGGTTCTACCGTAGAAGTCCGAGTCTGAATCCATGCCGAAAGTCTGAGGTTTTCACTCTGCTCCAAACGCCAGCGGTTCCCTGATGCGAAGAACTGGACCAAGCGCTAGAGTGAGTTCCCGCCCTTCGATGCGATGGGACAGCGCGGATTTATGAGATCGTGGGCCATCTGCGACCACAGTGCTTTTCTTGTCTTTGGTAGGCAACGGGTTGCTACAGCATTGTCTTTTGTTGTCGGTCTGCAACCTAACAAAGCTCGGCTGAGTCAATGTAAAGCCGGTGTGAAACAAACTTTATGAAAGATTGGAGGTACGGGTATTGTGAGCACCCGAAGTGATGGTGGTGCGAGCTCGAAATGGAACCAGGTTCCGAAAAAGAAACAGTGTGACAACAGGTGCAAAAACTATCCATTATCTACTCAAAGTCATCATTCTGTCACAACACCGTTCCTTGTCCGAAATGTCGCAGGACGAAGGACAGCTCGTGCGATCTCTACATTCTCGAACTCTCGAGCTGCCTCCCTCCTGCGTTGAGTTTTGTCCCGCTTTTCCGTCGTACTTTCTCGTCGGAACCTACAATCTTCAAGGGCAGACTAGCGGGCCAGAACCTGCAGAGACCCATCCGGCCGGATCTGACGACGAGGGCGATCGGCCTGCGCAGGCAAAAGAGCTACAAAGTCGCAATGGCAGCATTTTAGTTTTTCAGTTTTCAGGGGCGAATCCGTGAGTTTGAGGTGCGATCAACTCATCGGAGACGATGCTGATACGACAACCTTAGAGCGCCCATTCAAAGTGTACAACAACCCTCAGCACTCTTGGATCTCCGGTTCAACCCTCAACATGGTAGTCGAGATGTGTGTGCTGTGGTCTCAAGCACTGCCACTCTCGCCCTCTTCAGGCTCTGTCCCGAGGCGGATCCGCCGTTGAAGCACCTCAACACCATGGACATTGCGGCGATGTCAGATGACGAAATCACCCCGGGCCCCGGCGAGGAGATCTTGTTCCTTTCCTTCGCTTGGCACCCATCACGGGCAGACTTACTGGCTGTGACAACCTCCACTGGCAACGTACATTTGGTGCATCTCCGTTCGCTCGAGGGAGGATGGGAGCTGAATCCCGAGCCTGTCATCACCCATACGCTGGAGACGTGGTGCGTTGCCATATCTCCTATTCCAAACGGTCTGGGGCAGCCCAGTGGAGGGCAAGAGGCAGCCGAGTCACCCTTCCGTGTGTACTCTGGAGGCGACGACTCAATGCTGCGCTTCAGGACCCGCTCTTGGGACGAAGGAGCCATCGTCGGATCCCTACCAGCCCTTGAGTCGAGAGGCCACGACGCTGGAGTCACTGCCATCTTGCCCCTCTTCGACCAGGGTGATGGGCACGAGCTGATCGTGACGGGAAGTTACGATGAGCATATTAGGCTGTTTACTGTCCCGCCTTTTAGCAAGCCCAAGAACCTGGCCGAAGGTAGATTGGATGGTGGTGGGGTGTGGCGGTTGAAGTTGATCGACTTGGATAGGACACCCAGCCAGGACTACGTGTGGAGGGCGAGGATACTGGCCTCTTGCATGCACGCTGGCGCGAGGGTCGTCGAGCTCTTGGGAACGGGGAACGGCGAGTATCATTTCCGTGTTTTGGCCCGCTTTGAGGAGCACAAAAGCATGAACTATGGAAGCGACTTCCAGCCTGGATGGGAAGACAAGTTGTCAGTGGTGTCAACCAGCTTCTATGACAGGCTGCTGTGTATGTGGAAACTGGAGATGGTATAAGCCTGGCAGCCTGAGTACCTAGGTAGTTTAAGGAACCTGTTGCACAGTGGTGAACAAAGTTCATGAAGTTTCAATGAGACCACAAGCCAGACCGAGGTGTGACGCAATTGGGCTCACCGCTTTCTGCGCGCTGAGACCAAGCTAGGCAGAACTGCCCCGCGCTAATCCCAAGAGAGTCATGGGTGAGTTCGCGCCTTAAGCGCGCCTGAGCATGGTGACTGGTTTGGTGGGGACAGAGTTTAATTCGAGCTCCTTCGCGACGAAGTGAACGTTGATTTTGCCCGAGATACCTGACAACCTGAAACTGGTCAACTGGCAGGCGCTAACCGCTGTGCACTCCCATTTTCACGAAAGGTCGAGCCAGCCGACTTGACTCTTCAAATTCTTTGTTTTCTTCCCCTAGCGCAGCTCGCTCGACCTTTGGCTGTTTCAGCAACGCAGCCTTCCAGTCGTTCTCGTCCTAGTTGCCCAACCTATTCTTGTGCTTACCAGACCACGCCCCTCGTGCCTCTTCCACCGCGACTCGAAGCTTGAATGACCCGTTTCTGAGCTGTCTGCTGCAGCGCGGTGGCTGCGTCTCCCCGCCGACTGATCGGTTTCTCTGGCGACTTTAGCATCTCGCGCCTCCCACAGATCCTCCGCATGGCGACAATACTAGTGAACGGAGCGGCTGGCGCTGCCGCCGATGGCGGCCAGGCCATTCTCCCGAAAATTCACGAGGCCCTCAAAGTCATCCACAGTCCGTACTCGACCAACCAAGCCCGACAAGAAGCTCAAGCCTTCCTCGAAGACGTCAAGACCTCAGACGAAGCACCCTCGCATGGTTTCAACCTCGCGTTCAACAAGCCCCAAGAACCCGTTGTCCGGCACTATGGCCTGTCTCTGCTTGAGCATGCTGTTAACCATCGGTGGGAGGACTACAGCCCAGAGCACCGAGATTACCTTCGAACTTGGGTCTTGCAGCTGGCCGAGGCGGTGTCCGCAGAGGACCCGTCATATCTGAGAAACAAGATTGCACAACTATGGGTAGAAGTGGCCAAGCGGGCTTGGGTCAGCAGCTGGATGGACATGGACACCTTGCTGGTCCGCTTGTGGCGGGTTCCCAACTCGCCCGTTCATAAGCAGTTCGTCCTCCAGATACTCGAGACCCTGTCCGACGAAATCTTTAACGGAGATGACGTTGTGGTCGCCCTCCGCGAGGGAGCGTTGAGCAAAGCCTGCGTGGAGATCTTCACGCCGGCTGCTGTCTTGAGCGAAGCTTTCCCCAACCGACAGGCCGGCCCCGATGTACGATGCGAGAGCGAAGGGTGGCTCAGTAGAGTAACACAACTCATCAACGAGTGCCTCGGCGGCGGTCTGGAGCAGAGCGAGGACGCCAGGGCGTGTGCCGTCAAAGCTCTCAACGTCCTTAACTCGGCTGTCCTGTGGGCAATTCCAAAAGCATTGGATGCCGTCGGCTGCCGCGCTGTCATGTGCAGCAGCCTCGCATCTCCCAGTGTTCCCGTGCAGAAGGTTTGATGCTCTTCACCGTCATGCAGGCTACGAAACTTTGTTGTGTGTTAACTGTTGGAAGGCTGCTCTCGAGGCCTTGCATACGCTCTACAGCCGGTCCAATTTCACCCCGGATGAATTCGTTGACCTGGTGGTGCCCATGTATAGCCCCGCCATGGTTGACCTGTTCCGCCGTCTTTTTGAATGGTCAGCGGTGGATGCTCAGGATATCGACGAGGACAAGTATCAGTTTGGCAAGAAGTTCTCCGAGGTAGGCAGTTCTACCGACGGACTTGTCTTCAGCTCGTGTCGGCTGCTGACTGTTGCAGTTGCTTTGCTCCCTGGGCAACTACCTGGACAGGAGGTTTGGGGCTATTCCGCCCCAGACGAACATTCAAGGCTATTTGGAGCTGTTAATGCTGGTGGTGCAGAGCCAGAGCCTTGTCGTTTCAATTCCAGTACTTCTCACCTGGACCCGCCTCCTTTCCCATCGAGCCCTCGGCCCGGCCGCTGCCGATATGCCCTTCATCGTGGGTCTCTTGGAGCTGTGCAGCAATCGCCTGATTCGCTATGAGAACTTCCCGGAGGATACGGAGGACCCTATATACGTCCTGCTGGTCGAGGACACGGACACTATACCCGAGCGACACGCTTTTCTGGGCAACTACCGACGGTATTGCTGCTTGGTAATCGAGAACATCGTCAACCTGAAAATGTCCGATGCGTTTTCGCACCTATTAGGCCGAGCAGAACATGCGTTGAACACGCTTTACGATGGACATCCCGCCCTGAACCGTGAGTGGGCGGTGCAAGACCAGACACCTGAAGTTGATTTGGCTGACATCAATGGTTGACAGCCGCCGACTACTCCAAAAACTCCATGCCAGTATTAACGGTCGACGCTCATGCGACTGTCATCGAGGCTGCGCTCAAAGGTTACGACAAATGGAGGACGTCTCGCAACAGGTCTCCAGAGGAGGTAAGCAGGCTCAAGGCCGGCGAAGAAGCGAACCTCTTTTAACGACAGGGACAGAAGCAGCAAGCCGTGGGCGTGGAAGAATACTTCGAGAAGTGGTGTGGCCAACTCTTGGACATGAAGTTCGAGGTAAGACAAGGCCGAGTGAATGTCATATTTCGCTTCGCTAAGAATACCTTCAAGGATCCCTTAATCCGCAAGCGGGTACTCCAGCTGCTGGTGAACTTCTCTACGAGAGCGCTGGATTCGAACCCCGCCTTCATGCTCAGAGTGCTGGAACACATTTTGATGACTTGGCCAGCTCTGCAACCAGAGCATAGGCTTTACAACGATGCCATTCGGGATCTGCAAACTGAGAGCATGGTCGAGTTGCAACGACTCGCGTCAAAGATGCCGGATCCTCTGCTGGTGAGCGCTCTCCACGCTTTTCCCTGCGCTACACACTGGGCTGACATCGCGGGTAGGACGTCTATGACCAACTGCAGGCCAAGGTGCAAGAGATGATCGCATCAGGGGACCTCGATGAGAAGCGACAGGTCGCGTACCAAAGCTTCCTATTCATCATCATGTAAGAATCCGGAACAAACCGTGTGAGGTACCCTAAATCTCACCTCCCTCCTCTAGTCACCGAGCTACCCGTATAGACCCGACGACACGAATTTCGCGGCTCACTGGTTTCATCGAGCCCGTGAAGAACCAGTGGAAAGAAGAAACTTTGAAGCAAGCATTGGGGTCATACACAGGGTTTTGCGAGCTTCTAGGCCTCGACAAAGCGCAGAGATACATCGCCCGTCGTCGTATCCATGAGGTCGCCGACTGGGGTGGGACGGAGCTCGATGCCGAAGGGTTGGCTCTGCAGGCTGAACTGGACCACAGACAAGCGGTACGTCGCCCTCCCGTTCACACTTGCCTGCTACCCCACGGCTAACTAGGACCCAGATGCTACCATTGCGCGTGACGAAGTCCTTCCTGACATACTCTGTTGAGAGGATAGAGAAGGGCTCGGCGCCGTATCAGGCATCATGCACTCTCTGGCAGGACGGCTTCCAGCTTATTCTGCCAGAGCTGCTGAAGTTTCTTAGGTTAGTAGTCGATTTATGCAGCCATTTGAACACTGCGTTAACACTTGACCCAGCTATGCGCACGCATCGCACAACCCAGCCAACTGGAGCTTACTGCCAGCAGACATGCAGCCGGTGGTGGGGCGACTCCTGTCGGACCGGTTCTGGCAAGCAGGTATCTCTGAAGGGAGTAAGGACGACTTCTATGCCAGAGTTCTGGGCAAGAAAAACACCCTGGAAGGGTTGGCATCGACCATCCGTGGCGCCGTCCGGTTCGTCCGGGAGACGTGCTATGCCATCATCTATTGCATGACGCGGCTGGACATGCAGTTCTATGGTTTCCTGGAACTCCCAGGACCGTTGGCGAATGCTTTGTTTGCCGACTCGTTCCACCTGGCGTCGCACCAGATCATCAACCTCCTCACGCTGGTGAGGTTCCTAGTTGATAACTGCCCTGTGGCGTTGCGCGACCACTTTGTGCCGCCCGTTTTAGCCACCTGTTTTGAGCAGATGGATACCAAGATCAGCTCGGAATGGGAGAAATTGGGACAGCGAGAGGCAGTGCAAGCGGCCGGGGACGAGCTCACGGAGGAGATGAAGGCTGAGAGCATTCTGAGGCAACTTACTTATTCGGCTGTGCTGATGGTTGCCGATGTCCTCGATCCGGACAGACTCGGTATGTGCCCTACCTTGATCTGTTCTCTGTCCTCTGGGAGTCTTACTGACGGGGAAACAGCATCTCCAGCAGCATCGCCGGACAAGACTGGCGGCGATGCTTCCAATGCAAAGCACCCGCCGCTGCGGAAGTTCTGCCTGATGAACACGGCGATTGCAGTGCCGCTGCTTGTCTTCTGCAGCCACGCGATCCGCATGCACGACGGGAGGTGCTGTGGCGTGGTGCTTCGGGTATTCCGCTCTATCGTACCCGAGTTTAGCCCCACGGATCTTTCAAAGGCCCTGAAGGACTCGGGCCACACGGCGCCGCTTGAGACGTTCCCGATTCCGGAGGACACGGCACGAGAAATCCGAGAGTTCATATCCACCGAGGTGTTGAAGGCAGCCATTTCGTCCTTGCATGACCCCTACTTCGTCGACTCACAGCGGGATCTGGGTGCCCTGATCGCTTACATCTTGGCTTACTATTCACCGCTGACACCCACTCCTCGGCACATCCTCGTTTCCCTGCCCAACATCAAGCCGGATGACGTGGACAAGACCATCCAGCAGATCATCCGACCAGGGATGCATTCCCGCCAACAACGGGCTCTCGTGCTTGAGCTGCTAGAGGACTTGAAGGGCGTCAGTATCTCCGAGATGGGCAAATTGACCAAGAGCGGTGCCGTACCGGGATTTACACACGGGAGCAAGAAGTCGAATCGGAGCAAGATGGTTCAGGAGTTCATGACGCCCAATGCCGGTTCGGCCGCAGATGGCGCTGCGGGTGCCGGTGGCCCGGCAGCCCGCAACAAGAGCCCAGACTTGGAAGGAGTGGCTGGCATGTTCAATGAGGCCGGTTAGGTGCCTGAGAGCAGGGCGTTGGAACGGCGAGGAGCACGAAGAACCACGCATCACTCGTATGAAGCCGCGCAGGGGTGCCGCGCACCACGGCAAGTTTTGGTCATGGCCGCTCCGTCACGTCACCGTGAGCGAGGGTCTTCCAAATCTGGACGAGGGCGCTGCTCAGATTCGAGCGGATCTCCTTGTCCTTGGTCAGCAACGAACAGATAGGTAGTGAATACTCTAGCGAAGTCCACCGTTGGACATGGGGATACCACGGGAAGGAGAAGAGCCGATGGGCGGAATCACGTTCGATGCTGGGCTTTGACCCCCTTCACAATCAACAAAAGCCACTCACGTGGCCGCTTGCGAATGCTTGTTGGACGATCGTGTTGCTCAGTCCAGCAGTGAATTGTTTCGGGTGATCCGTCTCCGACATATCGTTTGGGTGGGGCCGCTTCTTCACACTGAGACGCTGCAGTCCCCTGTCTCCTACACTAGTTTTCCTTTTTCGTCTCACTGCCTCGGACCCAGGCCGTTTCCCCTTCCACTGCCGAGGCCCGCGACACCGATGGCGAGACCCCTCTCTCACGCCCCTCATTTGTCACTGCGAGTGAGTGTACTGTGTAGCAGGCAAGTGCTGCTTTAAGTGTACCTGATGCTTGAGAGGTGATCGGCGCCAAAACCACACCCTTGTTGTACACCGCCTGTGGGAAGCTATGCTGTTAGAAACACACCCTGCAATCCCGGACCTATCGACAAGCCATATGTATGTAGGAAGAGGGAGGTAGCGTTTACTTGGCCACCCGTCAGGTAATGGAATAGCATGCTGCCGCTCCTCGTACCCTCCTCTATCATTGCGTCTGCATTTTGAATCTCTCGTCGATCAGAGAGGAAGGGAAGTTACCAAGCATTCTCCTTGAGGTTTCTACTGTGTATGGGATACACTCGTCACGTTGTTTAAGCAGTGTGCGTCGAACCACTCTGCTCAGCCCCAAACGCGTTTCATGCCAGCAGCTGGTGCAAGGACCACCACGACCACTTGAACAGGGACAGGCGCGCGTGCAGCTTCTCGGACTACGCAGACTTATTATATTCAGAAGCAGACGGTCAAGATCAGGAGGAACACTCGGGCCATCCCAGCCGTGGTCTGTTCCTAATACATCTCCACCAGAGTTCAGCTCGTGCCCATCGTCTGAACCACAACAGCGCAGCCATGGTGTACTGCGGGAAGCCCTCAAAGGGGTGCCAGATGTGTAGAACCCGGCGCATCAAGGTGTGTGAACTGCCACGCCCCAAGCTGTCTCGGGTGATTGCTGGAGACCGCGGCTGATCGACATCGCCAACCCGCCTCTCTAGTGCGATGAGACGAAGCCGACTTGCAACCGTACGTCAAACTCGCTTCTTTTATTTTTACCGTTTCTGGGTTTCGGAAGCTCTTTGTGGTTCTCGAGACCTCACTTCTGCTCCCCAGCGGCTTCCAATGCCCCAAGATAGGCCCCGGAACCTGGAAGTAAATAGCTTGCTTACTTATCTTGTTGAACAGAGTGCGCAAAAGCTCGACGCCAATGCCCAGGCTACCGAGACGAGTTTGACCTCGTCCTCCGCAACGAGAACTTCGCTGCCAAACGCCGAGCGCTAAAGCTCACCACGCCGAGGCGGAGCAACATTGGCAGACCCCCCAAGAAGCCAACCCCTTCATCAACCTCCTCCAGTACCACCACTTCCCCATCCTCATCCCTCCCCTCCCCTCCACACCCGCAACAGCGGCAACAGCAGCGCCACCCACCACCTCCTCCGCCACTCGCCCCCTCCCCGCTGCACCTCCCGCCGGAGGACCTGGCGCCGTGCCACTTCGTGTCCAACTTCGTGCTGCTGCCGCGCCAGGACGGCTCGCGCGGCTTCCTCGACTACCTCATCCCGCTCATGCGCGAGGAGGCGGCAGGCGGCGAGATGCACCTGCAGCACGCCTTTAACGCGTGCGCGCTGGCGTCGTGGGGGAACCGGGTCTCTTCCTCTTCCTCCCCGTCCCCGTCGCCTTCTTCCACTGCTGCGGGGCTAGTGCCTCGTTTGGTGACGGCGCGGGGTGGAGGAGATGCAGCTGGGCGCGCGGAGGCGGGGCTGGGCGCGACGTGTACGTCTAAGGCGTTTGCTGAGTATAGTAAGGCACTGAGGGCGACGCAGGCCGCGTTGGTGGACCCAGAAAAGTGGAGGAGTGATGGCGTGCTGGCGGCGGTGCTGTTGTTGGGCATGTTTGAGGTGGGTTTCCCCTTTTGGGTAACATTTTGCGTCGAGGCGACTGACGACGTTTCGGGGTAGAATATCACGGCCAAGCAGCTTGGGAACCTGGCGTGGGGGTCGCATGTTGAGGGCGCGATACAGCTTATCAAGGCGCGCGGGCGGGGCCAGCTGAAGACCAAGCTAGGGGTGCAGTTGTTCATTGCTGTGAGGACACAGCTTGTAAGTTCATGGTTTTCCAAATGAAGGGGGAGGGATATTGCTGACGCTGTTAGGTCATCCACGCCTTGACATCGGGCACCGGCCCGGCCATGGGCGCCGACTGGTGGATGCAGGACGCCGTGGTTGATTCAACTGCCGCCGAGTGCCACCGCGTCAGCCTCATGGCCGGCGAGCTCCGCGGCGAGATCACGCTTCTGATGGCCGCCGCCTCGCGCACGCCGGAGAACATCGAGCGCGTGCAGGGTTTCATGCACCGAGCCCAGCACCTCGACGAACTGCTCACCGCTTGGATCGACTCCCTGCCTGCGGCCTGGCGGTTCAAGACGCTGTGCTGGCAATCCCACAGCCTTGCCGTCCCGGGCGGCGGCAAAGACTACTCCAGGGCGGAGGTGTTCCCCGGCCGGGTGGATGTGTACAGCGACTTCTGGGTGGCGGGCGTCTGGAACATGGCGCGCGCTACCCGGCTCGCCCTCATGTCCATCACGGTCCGGTGCGCCGCGTGGATCTGCTCGCCCCTGGACTACCGCACGACGCCCGAGTACGCCACCGCGGCGCGTGTGTGCGTGGACACCATCTCGGACATCCTGGCGTCGGTGCCGTATCACCTGGGCTGGCATGTCAAGAGGAGGGATCTGTTCTCACAGGACGAGGCGGCGGCTTTCGCCTGTGGCGACGAGTCGGGCATGAAGGCGCTGGCCGCATATTTCTTGACCTGGCCGCTGGCTTGTGTGATGACGCAGGATAACTCGACAGATGCTCGTATGTTTGACGTCTCGCCCGCTGGGAACACAGAAAGAAGGAGTGCTAACGAAAGATTCTCCAGAGCGAGCCTACGTCAGAGGCAGGCTCGACTACATTGGTGATGAGGTCGGGGTGAAATACGCGCATATCCTTTCGCAGGTCAGAACTTCACCTCGTATTTTTCGACGAGGATGGGCCTCTAGCGGTACTGATACGGCAAACAGCTCCGATTCCGTGTCCCGTCGATGCTTATCCGCTCGGACGGACTGCTCGCCAAGCCATACCCGATGGCTCATAACCTTGAGAAGCTGGTGTCGGCGACTCGGCAGGCCTACCCGCTCTCGCCGGCATGCGCCCCGGCCGCCCTTCCGCTGCCGGTTGGTTGGCAGCACGGACAGGCACAAGGTGTGTAGGTTGTGGGGAGTCGTCCCGTGCAGTTCATGGTCATGGTAAGGGGAACTCCTGCTGTGCAAATGGTGCGCGAGTGAGGGAATGGGATTGCGTGGAACATGAGACATGATGTTGTGAGTTGATACATGACATGACGGGCTTGGTGCTGGATACCCCCTCTTCTTCTTTTCTGTTGCATGAGTACACGAATGATCGTCCACAACAACGGTGCATTGGACTGGGGCCGGGCACTCGCAGAATCGCTGCAATTGAGCCACACAGAATTACTGAGGTACGCTTCTCGCTGCTCTTTCACTCAAGATAATGCGGGAACAAATTGTGTGAAAACGGCAATCCGCAAATCGAATCTCCCAGAAAAACACGACAAACGCACAAGTCCCATACTTCGCTCAGGTACGCAGCTTGCTCACTCAGGACTGCTATCCCCATGCCTCGATTTGCCATGCCTGAGATCCGGCGCTGGTCAGTTACGTTGAAGCCTCAGTCCCGGGTTCCTGAGCAGACGTACCTCTTCCTGTGCGCACCTTTGTCGTGCGTCTTCGCTGTTGAGCCCAGGTTCCAGGCCTTGACGACCCAGCTCTGCGTCTGGTCCACGTACGACTCGTTCCCAATGTTCTTGACCTGGACGCGCAGACCATCTTTGGTGAAGGCCACGTGGTCGCCCATCTGCCGGCGCGCCTGGGCTTGGATCTTCTGCATTGACAGGTAGATCTGGTAGCCGACCCAAGCCATCGCGCCCAGGAACACGAGCACGATGATCAAAGGGAGCAGTTGTCTGCGGCGGATGTTAGAATTGTATATCTCATAGACAAGTGGAAATTCCGAAAAGAGACTGACTTGGTCGCGGACGGCGGAGCCTGCGTCTTTTTCCCCCAAGCCATGGCTGTTCTTGAACTGCGGATATTCACTGGGATGAATGGATAGATTTGTGATGTTGTCAGATTCAGCAAACTTGAGCTGTAATTTCTCGGCGTCTCTAAGATGAAAGCCAGCGACTGATGTCCTGCAATCGTTTCGTTTAGAAAGTGCGGCAACGGCGGTAGTGGGACCAGAATACAGTCATGAAACGGGCACGCACAAGAGGACGCAGTGAGGGATCGGTCGGTCATGGAAGCCTGGCAGGAAGCAACCTGCGGCAGTAGACCCACGGCAGTGGCTTCGTCTGATGCAGGTCACACGGAATTCCGAGCAGTGGGTTACTATCGTAGAGGATCAATTTGATTCAGAGTTGAGGGCAACTCATCCAAGCGGCCATCGCGAGGCCGCCAATGTCCATTTTAAAAGAGGGCACTCCGACCACTACCAGCGAGCATCATTTGACCCGCGGCTTGTGCTTCCCAGGGCTGCAGGGACCCTGCTGCTTGCGATGCGACCACTCATTCGGCTGATGGCGTCCTATCCGACGCAACGCTTCTCCATCCAGCCAAGGTACCGCAGTGGATGGGTGGTGGTAAGACCTAGCACACAAGCGGACAATTGTAAGATACCGATACCAGGGGCGTTATCATCAGTAGATGGCATCTGGTTAGTGCAATATACTGCGCATGCTTGTACCGAGGTGGTAAGTCGGTCGCACAGCTGCCTTGTGTTCGTGATCCACATTCTCGAATTCTTGTCAGCCACAGCCACAGCGTCACAGTGCGATTCCATCACTGCAGTGCTAACCTTGATGAGGCCAGTCTGGCATCCCACCGCGCCCCCGCCAAACTGGCCAGGCCCCAGAGCCACAGCTGCGAGCTGCCAATCCGAAGCTCGCTCCACAGCCCGCCCACCACCATCGACTGGCAACGTTGGTTGACCGACGCCATCGACTTTCCTGCCAGTTCTCCGTCGCCAGGCAGCGCACGGCACGAAAACGTTCACTGACACGTTGCCCTTTGGTCGTCGTCTCTTGGTGTCGAGGCTGCACTGCCCGCACATCGAACCGTCACGGACTCGCGCTGCTGCTGCTGCTGCTGCTGCTGCTTGCTGCAACGACGTAGCACCGCACAGCCAAGCTCACCATGTCCGCTCCGCACGACGGCTACGGCCAATATCCGACCCAGCAACCTGGCGAACAGGCCCAGTACCCCGAACAAGGCTATACCGACCCGAACGCCGCCTCGCCCGCGGCCGGTGCACAGCATGCCGGAGATCATGGCAAGAAGAAGAAGAGGGCCTATGCCGCAGGCGCGTTCGACGTCGGTGTCGGGGGTAATGCCGCCGTAGGTGGCCAGCCGCCCGCTGGAGGGCAATTCGGAGCTCCCGCGCCGGCATATGGTGGTTATGCGCAACCAGAGGTCCAACCCCCCGCTTACGGCGCCCAGCAACAGCAGCAACAGCCCTACGGCGTGGCTCAACCGGCTCCCGTGGGCGGGTACCAGGCCCCGGAGCCGTACTACCCCTCAGCCGGGGCTCCCCCGGCCCCGGGCGGCGTCGCTGGCCTTGCGTCCGGCATGTCAGCCATGAGCCTCGGGCCTGGCGCGCAGCAACAGCCGCAGCAGCTTCCGCCTCAACCGCGCGCCGTTCCCCTGAACCAGCTCTATCCCACTGACCTCCTCAACCAACCCTTCAATGTCTCCGAGCTGGAACTTCCCCCGCCGCCCATCATCCTGCCCCCGAATGTACGTCAAACCCCTCGCGTTCCTCCGAGTTGGAGTTGACGTGCTCGTGGTTACTGATCCCTAAACAGTCCAGCGTGACGCCTTCACCAGATGCGAACTGCCAGCCCAAGTACGTCCGATCGACGCTGAACGCCGTCCCTACGACGCACTCGTTGCTCAAAAAGAGCAAGATGCCGTTTGCGCTTATCATCCAACCCTACGCCGCCCTGCACGACCTGGATGATCCCGTGCCTATCGTTCAAGACCAGGTCATCTCGCGTTGCCGGCGATGCAGGTCCTACATCAACCCGTTCGTGACCTTCCTCGACCACGGCCATCGGTGGCGGTGCAACATGTGCAACCTCACCAACGACGTGCCCCAGGCCTTCGACTGGGACGCCGCGGCCCAGAAGACCGTGGACAGGTGGCAAAGGCACGAGCTGAATCACGCCGTCGTCGAATTTGTCGCGCCCCAGGAGTATATGGTTCGGCCTCCGCAACCCCTGGTGTACCTCTTCTTGTTCGATGTCAGCTACGCCTCCGTGTCGACCGGCCTCCTTGCCACAAGCGCCCGCACCATTCTGGACAGTCTCAACAGGATTCCCAATGCCGATCGGCGCACTCGGCTCGGCTTCATCGCGGTCGACTCCAGTCTGCACTACTTCTCGGTGCCTAAGGACACGGAAGAGAACGGCGAGACGAGCATGCTTGTGGTCAGCGACCTGGACGAGCCATTCCTCCCAGTTCCTCAGGAGCTGCTGGTCCCTTTGACGGAATGCCGCAGCAGCATTGAGAACTTCCTCACTAAGCTGCCCGACATGTTCGCCAACAACCAAAACAACGGGTCTTGCATGGGCTCTGCCCTTCGGGCTGGGCACAAGCTCATCTCTCCTCTTGGTGGCAAGATCGTGGTTCTCAGCGCATCGCTGCCCAATGTCGGCTATGGCAAGCTTGAGATGCGGGAAGACAAGAAGCTGCTGGGCACCTCCAAGGAGAGCGGCCTGCTCCAGACAGCGAGCAGTTTCTACAAGAGCTTCGCGGTCGAGTGCTCTAAGAACCAAGTCTCGATCGACATGTTCCTCTTCTCCTCGCAGTACCAGGACGTGGCATCGCTGAGCAACCTTCCGAGATACACGGGCGGCCAGACCTGGTTCTACCCAGGATGGAATGCGGGCCGCCCAGAGGACGCTATCAAGTTTGCCTCCGAGTTCAGCGACTTTCTCTCATCCGAGATCGGCCTCGAGGCGGTGCTCCGCGTTCGGGCGACGACCGGGTTGCGCATGAGCACCTTCTACGGCAACTTCTTTAACAGGAGCTCCGACCTGTGTGCCTTCCCTGCCTTCCCGCGCGACCAGTGCTACGTGGTCGAGGTGGCTATCGACGAGAACCTGACCAAGAACGTCGTGTGCCTCCAGACGGCCGTGCTGCACACCACGTGCAACGGCGAGCGCCGCATCCGCGTCATGACGCTCGCTCTGCCCACGACCACCAACCTGGCCGACGTCTACGCCTCGGCCGACCAGTGCGCCGTCACTACCTACTACAGCCACAAGGCGGTCGAGCGCGCGCTCAGCAACGGCCTCGAGTCGGCGCGCGACCTGCTGCAGGGCAAGGTCACGGAGCTGCTGCAGACCTTCCGCAAGGAGCTCGCCGGCGGCAGCATGGGCGGCGGCCTGCAGTTCCCGTCCAACCTGCGCGGCCTGCCGGCGCTATTCCTGGGGCTGATCAAGCACGTCGGCCTGCGCAAGTCGGCGCAGATCCCCTCGGACCTGCGCTCCGCGGCACTCTGCCTGCTCTCGACGCTGCCCCTGCCCCTGCTGATGCAGTACATCTACCCGCGGCTCTACTCGCTGCACGACATGCCCGACAACGCCGGCGTGCCCGACCCGGAGACCAGCCAGACCGTGCTGCCGCCGCCGCTGAACCTGTCGTCGGAGCGCTTCGTGCCCTACGGCCTGTACCTGATTGACGACGGCCAGACCCAGTTCCTGTGGGTCGGCCGCGACACCGTCCCGCAGCTGCTGGTCGATGTCTTTGGCGTCGCCGACCGCGCCCAGCTGCGTGTGGGTAAGGGCTCGCTGCCGGAGCTGGACAACGATTTCAACGAGCGCGTGCGCGCGGTGGTGCAGAAGAGCCGCGATCATCGGTCTAGAGGGGTTGGAAGTATCATTGTGCCGCATCTGTATGTGGTGCGCGAGGACGGCGAGCCGAGTCTTAAGCTGTGGGCGCAGACGCTGCTGGTCGAGGACCGTGCCGATCAGGGGATGAGCTACCAGCAGTGGATGGGGTCGTTGAGGGAGAAGGTCAGTCTCTGATGAGGATGAGGATGTGGGTTGGTTGGGGTGTTGAAAGGAGGCCTGGCTGAGGTGCTGATGGCTTTTGTTTCGTAACACAGGTTGTTCAATGAGTGAATGGAAGCTCTGCTGTGAGCTGTTACTGCTAGGGGTGGTTTGCTTTTTCGCCGTGTGTGTGTGCGGATGCATGGGTAATGTGTGCGGTGAATAGATGTTTTACACACAAGCAAAGGACCGGAAACAGAGAGAGGATTGCAGCTGGTTGAGAGATTGTGCGCTGGTGTCAACGCCGGCCCATGTCACCGCCCCATGTCGTCCACCTCGATGCCGCATTTGCCAGTGGTCTCTTGATGAGCATCC
This sequence comes from Chaetomiaceae sp. R4402, assembly GCA_023628555.1. Lineage (NCBI taxonomy): Eukaryota > Fungi > Ascomycota > Sordariomycetes > Sordariales > Chaetomiaceae > Chaetomiaceae sp. R4402. The sequence goes on along the minus strand of JAMAKO010000015.1, from coordinate 86,628 downwards.
CTCTGCAGTTCTGCTATTGTAATTCCGAGCCATGGCTGGCAGACCAGCGACCGGCGGGTGCGACCAGCCTCAACTTGAGCGGCCAGCTTACATACTGTGCCTGGCGCCTGTGGCCTACAATGCCATCCGTACCTGAAGTACGCACCATGAAGCCGCATGTTTCCAGCGCCCAGAATAGCAACGGGATGCGCGGCCCCACCAGCCCGCCAGATCAGGCCTCAGGGGTCACTTGTGCAGCCGCCTTATGTACATGTAACTAAGCTTGCGGCTCTTCCCATGCGATGCGGGCTTGATAATTCCTTCTCGGCTTGTGTTCGGATGACGGCGCCAAGGCAGTGAACCTAAAGATGACGGGGGGCTTTCATCGCGTCTCACACTGATTGATTTTTAGCGCGCGAGGAGCAGGAGAGGCAAGGTCGTGCTGTTTGCACAGCCTCGGGACGAGGGGGAGTCTTTGAAGGTGCCTGAAGCGCCCCTCGTAATTGGTCTCTTGTGAAACCGACCCGAGCCACAGCGCGCGCCCGCCTTCCCACCTTCCATGGCCCGCTTGTATCTGTTTCTGGAGCTAGGGGAAGCTTAGGTCAGGTCCCGCGCACAGCGCGGTCACATTGTGCGCGGCCATGCGGATTCCGGAATGGAGAAGGGATGGAAAGGTGGATGTTGTCAGTGCAGTGTGTGCCTTGAAACAGGAGCCCGCCGGCCATTGGCGAGCGTCAGGTTTGAGACTGGCGTCAGCCGGGGGCCCACTTTCCATTTGTGCCGCCAGGCCCCCCAAAACGAGCGGTTGCGCTGCCATGGATGAGATGGGCGAGTCGCGGAGGGTTGGAAGGGGGGAGGAGGGTGCTCGGGCGCCTAATTGGAGTGCCGTCGTTGGGCCGTTTGGGACTTGTATCATGCAGCCCTGCCTCCCCTTGGCCTGAGTGGACCGCGGCACGCGTGGGACGACCGATTTAGCAATGCCGAGTGTGAATGGATGCAGCTTGAGTGTGTGATACAGTTCACCCGAGCCTGTCGGCGCGAAGCATAGTGAGCAGCTTTGGGTGAGTCAAGTGGTGCAGTGCAGTGCAATGTAGGCTGAGAAATTGCTGAGTTCGGGAGCAACAACTCGGCACCGATATCATGAGATGCCTCTCGGCATGTCTCCATGGGTTGGCCGAGCGCTTCGACGGTGTTGGACAGCGTGGACGGGCAACTCTGCTTTGAGTGCTTTCAGAGGTGTTGCAATCCACGCACAAAGGCCTCGCTGGTTGGTCGTCGCAGGCCCCAAAACTGCCATCATCTAGTCAGCTGGCCAAGCCTTGTTGGCCGTGCTGAGCATCTTATTAAAGGTTCGCGGTGGGAGTGTGGCCAAGAGTGTCCCTTTGGAGCGACCATCCCAGAGCGGGGCTGCGACAGGTGCCGAAGCAGCAGGCCACTCTCTCTGTGCTTTGCTCACATTTCGTGAGGTGTGCTTGACCTGTACCCAACACCAGCTCCACCAACAACACCCTGAGGATGGGGACCCACTCGGCCCCTGACCCTTGTCGCCCGCCCTCTCCCCCGCCGCGCGAGGCTGGGATGAGGTGGGCTGTGGAGGACCAAGCTCGCTCCTGCTCTCTCAACATACAACACTACCTGCCCCTTCCCACAGACGACCATCTTGTCTTCCCTTCTTGCCTCACCCCTCGCGATCTCTGCTGCGTCGCTACGACAAATCCTGCATCTGCGTCCGCGCCCAAAGCCGAACTCAAGCCCGCGCTCAGGCCATCCGTTCATTTGGGTTCGCTCTCAGGTGGGACACCCTTCGCAACACTGGAAGCGGGGCAACGACCGACTGTCGCACTGGAAATCCCAAGAACTGGCCCGTCGTCTGAAGACCGCATCTCCTCTTCCCGCCCTGTGGTTTGCACTGGGAAACCGGCAATACACTCGTCCAGAAGCAGCCTTTGGAACAGCTCAGGTACGTAGACTGTGTTTGTGCGCTATTATGTCAGGAATTACCCCTCCTTCGCCCCTGAGCAACCCGCGGTCCGTGGCGCACGACGACGCCGGCACGAGTGCACGGTTCATGATTCGTTCCTGCGCATCTTATCCGACGGGACGTGGTCGGTCTGCACAAGAAGCTGGTCGAATCGGTGCCTACAACGCGCTTGCGCTTCGCTTTCCAGCACAAGCTGGTCCAGAGAGCCCCTGAGATCTGGATTCGCAGACGGAGCGTCTGATCGCCAATTCCCGTCCCCCCTCCCACGCTCGGCGACAACCGCTCATGTGTTGGACCTCGGACCGTTCCACCCTGCATGTTCGATTGGGATTTCTAGAAGCGCATCTGTTTCTGCACCTCGACTTAGCGGCACCGAACGCCTGATCCGCGCCCTAGATCGCCCGTGGTTCCGTCATCCTGTCGCTGCGTGCCTTGTTGACAGACGCCCGTCCCCGCTGGCACCTGCACTGTCCTGTTTCCCTTGGATTGGAAACTCGTTGTACTACGGGTCTAGTGCCGGCCGCACCACGCAAAATCGAGCTTCTGTCGCATTTCATTTTCTCTCTTTCCGTTGGTGATTACAGGTAGCTAACTTGCGATATTTATTTATCCAGATCTGAGTTAGTCTCGGCTCAACCACGCGCCTCGCTCGCTTCGCGGACAAAGGACCAGCCAGAAACCCCAGCCTCAGGGACAACGTGGGCTGAGTGGCCCAGCTCCTTGACCTCCTGCAAGGGGAGCACAAAGCCGTCCACCACCAGCTCGACCTAGTTACCTAAGGTGCTGGTCAGTCCGCAAATTTACCGAAATCCAACACGGGAGCAGATTGTCCTGGAACCTAGCCACCCTCGGCTTGGTTTCTCCCCATTCTCAGGCCTTCGGTCATTGCATTGAGAACGGAGTCGCTCAAACTCGCGACTGTCTACAGCCATGAGTAACGCGCAGAACAGAAGCGGTGGGGGAGCTCGGAAGATCTCCTTCAATGTCAGCGAGCAGTACGACATCCAAGATGTCGTCGGCGAGGGCGCCTATGGTGTCGTGTGGTATGTTGCTAGGCTCGGGAAGTGAAGCCGTCTGGGTGCGCCAGTTACTGACAACGACTCCTAGTTCCGCCGTGCACAAGCCCTCCGGGCAGAAGGTCGCCATCAAGAAGATCACCCCATTCGACCATTCCATGTTCTGCTTGCGGACGCTGCGCGAAATGAAGTTGTTGCGGTATTTCAACCATGAGAACATCATCTCCATCCTCGACATTCAGAAGCCTCGGAGCTATGACACCTTTAACGAGGTTTATCTGATTCAGGTACGACTGTCTATGCGCTCCGCCACACCCTTTTCCTCACGCTCACTTACATGGGACGACTAGGAACTCATGGAGACGGACATGCATCGCGTGATCCGGACACAAGAACTCTCCGACGACCACTGCCAATACTTCATCTACCAGACGCTGCGCGCCCTCAAGGCGATGCACTCGGCCAACGTGCTTCACCGCGATTTGAAGCCATCAAACCTGCTTCTGAACGCTAATTGCGATCTCAAGGTTTGCGACTTTGGCTTGGCCCGTTCGGCAGCGTCGCAAGAGGACAACTCGGGCTTCATGACGGAATACGTGGCGACGCGTTGGTACCGTGCGCCGGAGATTATGTTGACCTTCAAGGAGTACACCAAGGCGATCGACGTCTGGTCGGTTGGCTGCATTCTGGCTGAGATGCTCAGCGGCAAGCCCCTGTTCCCTGGCAAGGACTGTATGTTGCCCTTGACGTCCCGTGAACCTAATATGTTCTTTGGTGCTGACACACACGCATAGACCACCACCAGCTCACGCTGATCCTGGATGTCCTGGGAACGCCGACGATGGAGGACTACTACGGCATCAAGTCGCGCCGCGCCCGCGAATACATCCGATCCCTACCCTTCAAGAAGAAGGTGCCCTTCCGGACGCTATTCCCGAACACGTCGGACCTGGCTCTCGACCTCCTAGAAAAGCTGCTCGCCTTCAATCCTGTCAAGCGCATCACGGTCGAAGAGGCGCTCAAACACCCCTACCTGGAGCCGTACCACGACCCGGATGACGAGCCGACGGCGCCGCCCATTCCGGAGGAGTTCTTCGACTTTGACAAGCACAAGGACAACCTCAGCAAGGAGCAGCTGAAGCAGCTGATCTACCAGGAGATCATGAGGTAGAGCTGGGCGAGTAAGTCGTCGCATCAGGCGTGCGCGTGAAGGAGGTCGCTCGGACGCCGAGCCGAGTCCTTCTTTCACGCGAGGTGTTCTTTCTGCTACCGTTTCTGTCTGTTTCTCGCGACCTCCATTGGGAATTGGGGATGGGTTGAGAGAGCTCTGGGATGTGTAGGAGGGGAGTAGGGGTGGTGGTGTGGAGGGTTATATGGAAGGCATCTGAGCCTTGGTTTATTCATGTCGACCAGGGCAGCAGATCGGTTAACGACCTGTCTCATTGTCACGAAGTCACCATTGCCGTCTCAGGGGAAGTGATAATACTGGTTTGTTTTTTTTGCGCTCACCGGTTTGTTAGACGGGTTTTGAATTCATTGTAGGGAGATCATCGCCACACGACTGCTTCATCATTCATGTCTCCCATCCTGCGAAGAACTCCCCGTCTCCATGTTCGGTTGGGTACTCGTGTGTATGTCTCCGGATAACACGGGTTTCCCTATCGATGAATATAGCGTATCAAAATGCAGAAATCCGACCCTTGGTGAAGCAGTTCCCATACACCGCGCTCCATTGCCCTGATCCCTTCCCACTTCACCTTTGCCGTCCCGGTGCCATAGTAAAAGCAAAAGTCGAGATTGAGATGCCGCACCAAACCATTTCGCCCAGAACGCCACTCAAGCCCCCTGATGATGATCATCCCGATTACGATTCCCGGCCACGTCAACCTTTTCCGAACACATCCTCCGCCTCCCCGCAAATACCTACCTATATGAACAGGGCCTTCCTCGTTGTCATCTCTGATGACACCAGGGGACCACGGCTGCAGCGGACACCGGCCGAAAAGGCCGGCTACGCGCCAATCACCCAGACCTCGACGCCCAGCACGCCGAACTTATCGCCCTCGTCGCTGAGCGGCTCGTTGCCGAACGTCTGGCTCGTCGAGCTGACGCCCCGCTCGAGCGAGTCGTCCAGCCACAGGCCGTACTTGCCGTCGCCGGCGCCCAGCGAGAGGAAGGAGGCCTCGCACAGCATGTAGTACTCGTTGATGCCCGAGTAGGGGAACGCCTTGAAACGGATCGAGTGCGGTGTCGTTGTCGTGGTTGTTGTTGTGTCTGTCGCGATGGTGGTGGTGCGTGCGTCGGCGCCCGGGCGGTCGAGCGTGTCGATCAGAGAGGGCGGTGGTGGTGGCGGGGCGAGCACCGAGGCGCGCCAGAGGAAACACTCGCCTGTGCCGAAGTATTTGGGGGCGGGGTGCGGCGGGTCGGAGAGGTAGGCGCCGAAGAGCTGGTGAATTGTGTTAAGTGGTTAGCAAGCCTGTCTCGGAAGCAGAGCGGAAGACAGCGGGAGGGAGGGGGGGGGGACTCAGACTTACACCACCCTCACAGTCCCTCACACAGAGCACAAACCCAACCCTCTTACCTTGGTACCGCGCACACTTCTCGTACAGCGTCGCCAGACTCGCGCCGTCCTGCTCCAGGCTATACGCCAGCCGCCACTCCTCCACGATCCCCAACCGCGCAGGCACCATGATGCGGATCTCCTCGGCAATGGGCTCGGTCAGCAGTCGGGCCTCGCGCCGCGTCTCGTCGGCAAACCCGACCAGCTGCAGCGGCTCCAGCGGCGGCGGCCGCATCGGCGAGGCGGCGCGCTGCATCTGCTGTAGGACGTGCGGTGGCGTGTACACGCCGTCGAGACCGTTGCCGAGGTGGCGGCTGCCGCCGTCTGGTTGGAAAGTCTGCGCGTGCGGCAGGCCGGGCGGCGGTGTAGGGATAGAGGAGGACGGCTCGCTGGAGAAGCGGCGCACCAGGCCGCCCCAGAGGCTGGACACGGAGCTGGTGAGCAAGCTCGGCGAGGCGGCGCCGTTGGGTGGCGTGACGGTGCCCGGGAGCGAGGAGCGGGAGACGCCGAGTTCGGGGGAGCGGCGGGAGCGGAGGCGCGGGTTGTTGTGGGCGGCGTAAGAGGTCATCGTGTGGTGCTGGGTTACGAGGAAGTGATGGGATGGGCTAGTTGATGGCTAAGCAACAGCTCCTCGTTGGCAGGGATGCTGCTGTGGCCGAAGCTCCGATAAGCGACAGATGTGTCGATCGGCAAGGCGATGCTGGTTGTCAGGCGGGACTGGGGGTGACGGCCAGCAACGTTGAGGCTGTTGGCGGAAAGTCGGCATCGACGTGCTCGGGCAGGATGAAGCCTGCCATGAACTGGGGGCGGTGTTGTTTTCGCAGGATGCTTTGTGGACGGTCAGGTCCCGCGCATCGACATGGCTGTTGGGCTGTTGCGTCAGCCTTAAAACAGAAAGCATTCACAGGTGGACCATGTAGCGGAGACCGCGGGTTACCTTGGCAAGCCACTGTGTGACCACCAAGAACGGGTTGTTTGGTGGCCGTTGCCGTAACTGGCGGGGCTGCAGAAGTATCTGTACTTCAGGATTCCGAAACGAAACAACCAAGGCCAGGAAACAGGCCACTCGGACAGCCCATACACTTCACACCATCAATGCTTGCACGCGCTTTGCTCCACTGAAATCGTTCGAAAGTCTGCCTGTATACACGCTGAACGCCATCTATTCTAAACTATTTGTAAAGCGGGAAATACCCTGCCAGACGCCTTCGGGTGTCGGCTGCTCCGCGCAGACGTCGGGTTCGTACCCAAAGTTGTCTATCAAGTGGTCACGCGTCGTCGGCCCAATGGTAGCAACAAAGATGTCCCGGTCTGGCCGCTTGGGCTTGGCCCTGCCAGTGCCTTCATCGAACTGGCCGGTGGCACTTAGCAAGCTGTCACACCCGCTGGGCGAGAACACAACCACCCATCTGCGTGGCCGACCTGCCGTCTTCTCAAGACACCGGGTGAAGTCCTCCTTGAACGACTTCATCTCACCTGTGCCGTAGACAACCACCTCGTCCACACGCCATCCCGCCTCACTTAGTAACCTGGGAATGATATCCCGCCGCTTGTCACCCACAAGGAAGAGCAGCGGGGGTTTGGATCGGTGATCCCTGTACCAGTTTCCATAGTGCTCAATGATGAACGGCGCCAGCTTCTCGCCAGCCCCGGTGTGCTCGCCGAATACTTGGAGTGAGGGAACTTGAAGAACGGCCTTCAGGGCGCGCGTGGTGGCGGGCCCAACGCTGTAGACAGGCACGTCCTGCAGATGCGGCCACCCGTCCTCCCCTGCAGAAAACACTCACCTTAGCATCCCAAATCTCAGCCCATTGGCCCTGGCGTCTCACCTCGCCCTTCCTCAACGAGCTTCGCGAAAGCCTCCACGGCGCGTTGCGATGTGAAAATGAGGCCACCGTAGGCGCTGCCCTCTGCCGTGCTTATTGACCGGTGCTGCAGCGCATCGCGCACCTTGGCCATGCCATCGTCGTCGAAGCGGTGCTCGAGCACGGGGACAAAGCACGGCTCGAAGTCGAGGTCATCCGAAGGGTTCGAGAAGCGTTCCTCGTAGGCATCGCCAGGGACGGACTTTGTCTTCAATAGGAAGACCGGCGTCTTACGATCCATGGCTGTCTGAACGAGCGTGGGATAGGAATGGGTGGCAGAAGCGAGACACGCAGCAAGGGTCAGGTTCTGGAACTCAAGCCGCTGGAGCTCCCCGCTGTACGCAGCTTATCGATAAGGACGAGCGGCTTACAAGCTCGTCTCTCGTCCGATTTCCAAGCACATAGAGGCATCCGAGAATTGCCGGCCATCGTCGCTTGGCTATCAGACGAGTATTGAACCTACCTACACAATTGCTGTTCCAATCGACGCAATTGCTCGACAACCCGAGGATTTCTTTGGGGCGGCCTTGAGGAAGTGGCCGCTTTCCACCCCCTACTGTGCGACACAATGGCAGAAGATAGCACAGAACCACAACCCGGCACCGCGCCAGCCGCAGACAGCGCGGTCGCCGGGACCAGCGCCGAGTCGCCCAAGAAGTTCCCCAAGGGCGTCGTGCTGGGGAAAGACGGGAAGCCGTAAGTCACAGCCCCCCCGATCGTCCCTGCTGCTTTCACCCACCTCACACTCAACCCGCCTCAGTTGCCGCTCCTGCACCTCCTTCGCCGCGTGGGCCTCGCAGACCAAATCCACCCTCAAACCGCCGGCAACCGCGGCGACACCGCAAAAGGAATGCCCACCCGACGTGGAAGTGCTGGGCCGCAGCACCTGGACGCTGCTGCACTCGATCGCGGCATCGTACCCGCCGGCGCCGACGGCGCGCGAGCAGTCCGACCTCAAGAGCTTCATGCGCCTGTTCTCGCGCCTGTACCCCTGCTGGGTCTGCGCCGAGGACTTCCAGAGCTACATGGAAAAGCGCGAGATCAGGGCCGGGAGCAGGCAGGAGTTTGGGAACTGGCTGTGCGAGGCACACAACGAGGTCAACAGGAAGCTGGGCAAGCCGACGTTTGATTGTGGGAAGTGGGAGGAGAGGTGGAGGACGGGGTGGAAGGATGGGAGTTGTGACTGAAGGGTGACTGATGTTGGAGGGGGGAAGGGGTGAAAGCTTGGTTAGCTGTAATTATGTTGTGTATGTTACTGTCCCAATTTTCGAGCCGGCTGGTCGGGTTGGGTAGACGGAGTTTTAGCGTCGTACTAAGGCAGCAGGTGTCTCATTGCTGCTGATGTTCTCCCCTTGAGGGGTTGTGGTGGCATGGGCGGGCGTTTTGGTTATCGACTCCTCTCAACTGCCGTTGTTCAGATATGAGGAACAAATCGATTCCCACTTCGAATTGGTCGCCCGCTGTGTCAGGGTGCTGTGTTACACAGCAGGAGAAGCCGAATATCGAGACTCGTGTTGAGGCGTTGAGACGGGAATAAGGTTGCGCTTACTAACGTCTTGGCAGCGGCCCAACCATTGCAGGAGGACAGGCTCGGCAGGGCAACCGGCACCGCCCGGCTTGAATTACATCACTTCCGCGTAAATGAAGAAGGATCGAACCACCATGTTACGCATGCATGGCACCTGCCGACATGCGCTCAACGGAGCCAGGCCTGTCTGCACTGGGTGGCCGACACTGCCTTATCATTTGCTGCGGTATTTGGCCGCGGGGCATTCGTCGATCTGTCGGGACGGAATGGATAACCTGATCGCGACCTGCGTCACGACAGCTTCCCGGCCCCGCCAACAGCCCACTCTGCCAGCATCATAGCGTGCTTTATCACCACGAGCTCTCCGCGATACCATGCTTAGGATCCTCTCTGTGAATGCAGCCGACGAGAGCTTGATAAATACCCCTCCTTCCTGCCTCTTCCGTATTCTCGCTTGAATTCTTTCAGGTTGTTCTCCTGCGTCCATCCGAACAGCGTATTCAACCCTTCTTCCGGACACTTGAGATGGCGCCCGATATTCGAGAGCAAGGCCTGAAGAAGCCCGTGGCTGTGGCCGAGTACCTGTTCAAGAGGCTACATGAGATTGGCATCCGCTCCGTCCATGGTGTGCCCGGCGACTTCAATCTGGTGGCCCTGGACTATGTCCCCAAAGCCGGCCTGCGGTGGGTCGGCAGCGTCAACGAGCTGAATGCGGGTATGTGTGGCCCCATACTTGATGATGTTGCCAATCAACAGAAGACTCACGGAGTGAAACAGCATATGCCGCCGATGGCTACGCCCGCGCGAAGGGCATCTCCGCCCTGGTCACCACCTTTGGCGTGGGAGAGTTGTCCGCCATCAATGGCGTGGCCGGCGCCTACTCCGAGCACGTCCCGGTCGTCAACATTGTTGGCTGTCCGTCGACCACCTCTCAACGCGACGGCATGCTGCTGCACCACACGCTGGGCAACGGTGACTTCAATGTCTTTGCGAACATGGGGTCGCAGGTCGCGGTCGACACCGCCAAGCTGAACAAGCCGGCCGAGATCCCCGACCAGATCGACCATGCTCTGCGCGAGTGCTGGATCCACAGCCGGCCCGTGTACATCATGCTGCCGACCGACATGGTTGAGCGGAAAGTTGAAGGCGCGCGCCTCGACACGCCCATCGACCTCTCGGAACCCAAGAACGAGGAGGAGCGCGAGGATTACGTCGTGGACGTCGTCCTGAAGTACCTCCACGATGCCAAGAGTCCCATCATCCTGGTGGACGCCTGTGCCATCCGCCACAGGGTGCTTCCCGAGGTGCACGATCTGGTGGAAAAGACCAAGCTTCCGGTCTTTGTGACGCCCATGGGCAAGGGCGCCATCAACGAGACGCATCCCTCGTACGGAGGGGTGTACGCCGGTGTGGGATCGCACGAAGACGCCAGGGAGCGGGTCGAGTCATCCGACTTGATCTTGTCGATTGGCGCGCTCAAGAGCGACTTCAACACGACCGGTTTCTCCTACCGGACCTCGCAGCTCAACACGATTGATTTCCACTCGACCTTTTGCAAGGTGCGGTACTCCGAGTACCCCGGCATTGCCATGCGCGGTGTGCTCCGCAAAGTGGTGGACCGCGTCGACCTGAAAAAGCTGTCTCAGCCCTCGTCGCCCGAGGTTGTCAACGAAGTAGCCAAGAACAAGGACGACTCCGAGACTATCACGCAGGCGTTCTTCTGGCCCCGTATCGGGGAGTATCTCAAGGAGAACGACATTGTGGTGACCGAGACGGGGACGGCCAACTTCGGCATCTGGGAGACCAAGTTCCCGCCGGGCGTGACCGGTCTCTCGCAGGTCCTCTGGGGCAGCATTGGCTGGGCGGTCGGTGCTGCCCAGGGAGCTGCGATAGCCGCGAAGGACATGGGCACTGACCGCCGGACGATCCTGTTCGAGGGCGACGGCTCGTTCCAGCTGACTGCGCAAGAGGTGTCGACTATGATCCGGCACAAATTGAAGATCACTATGTGAGTCGACCTTGCCTTAGCATAACAAAAGAGCGTGACCGTGGCTGACACACATGGTAGCTTCCTCATCTACAACGAGGGTTTCACGATTGAACGCTTCATCCACGGCATGGAGGCCGAGTACAATGACGTCTCGCGCTGGCAGTACACCAAGATACCGGCCGTGTTTGGCGCCTCGGAAGACCAGGCCCGCACGTTTGTTGTCAAGACCAAGGACGAGCTGGAGAAGCTGCTGACCGACAAGGAGTTCAACGAGGCTGGCGGGTTGCAGTTTGTCGAGCTGTGGATGCCCAAGGACGACGCGCCGAGGGCGCTGAAGATTGCAACGGAAGTGGCGGCAAAGACGAATGCGAAATTTGACTGAGGGTGAAATGAGATGGTCTGGTATTGTTGCACCTCGTCCAGGGTAACAAGAGACTGGGCCTGGAGCTGGAGATCGTTGTCGAATGCGCGAATGGGTCCACCTAGCGCACAGCATCTTGAGATGTTATTGAATTCATGATATCGAATCCAGTGTGACACCGCTGCCTGTCAAATCGGTCAACGGCGATCATCACATCTCACTCGTGAAACGGCGGGAATAGGGGTAAAGGGTGCGGAAGCACGTGACTTGATACGTGGACAGGACGGTGTAAGGTGCATTTGTAGTCTGTTGTTCGTATCGTTTCGGGCGCAAGTTATAACAGCGTAGGCTGGAAAAACTGAAACTCTCAGCTGAGGACTTAACATTCGTCTTGACGAGAATTGTCCCTGGTGATTGTGACCATATATATAACCTACCTATACAATTCTGCAGGTGGAAAAGGCTCCAAAACCCAAAACCCAAAACTTTCGACCCGCCTTTTCTGCCAAGCCCTGTTCCACCAACATCAACACTTTAGACCATCAGCTCAGACCATGGCAGACAACGGCAAGAGGAAGAACGCGCCAGCTGGTGCGGCAGCGGAGCAGCGGTCAAAGAAGAAACGAGTACGTCCAACCGAATTGCTGACGGCATGAATATTATGCCAGCCTTATGCACGGTTCTCAATGTGGCGTCCTGCGAGATCATCATCTCACCCACCGTGATATCTGCGCAGCCCTCTGCATCTGCCGTCAACTTTCCTCTGGCCTCTTTGCTTCACGTCACTGCCCAACAACTCACAGATAGCCATACCGCCTTCTTTCCGAACTTCGTGTCTTAACCAGTTTCATCCAGACAGGAAACGCCGGAAAATGGAAGACCCCCCACCAGCAGGCCAAAATGGCCCTGCACCAGGATGCCGGCGTCCAGCCGGGTGACACAGGCATCTGGGTTACCTGTGCTCGGCACCAGGAGGGCAAAGCAGCGAGGGAAGTCGGCGTGCTCTTTGCTGAGGTACGTTTTGCTGCATGAGATGTCTTTGATGACCGGCTCACTCCCACCGTGTGTCACCCCCCCTGACTACCTACGTACTCACATCTGGCTTGCCGGGTCCTAGTACGCCGAGAAGATGTACGGCATCCAGTCCGTTCACGACGCCCACGCAGCTGGAGACGCTGACGGCGGCGACGACAACGACGCGGAGGCGGAGGATCTCGAGGCGGCCATCCAGGCGGAGGTAGCCGCCCTGACCGCGAAGCCGTCGGACGCTGCGGGCGCGGGGGCGACCCAGATGAAGCCCGTCAAGATGAACGTCGACTGCCTGCTCTTCGTCAAGACGCTGCCCGCCGTCGAGCCCGTTGCCTTCGTGCGGCGGATCTGCGAGGACGCGAAGGCGTGCAACGAGCAGCCCGGCCTGATGAGGTGTCGGTACGTGAACCGGCTGACGCCCGTGAGTGTGATGGGGAGGGCGACGGAGCAGGGACTGGTGGAGGTTTCGACGGAGGTGCTGGGGCCGTGGTTTGATTTGAGTGGGAAAAGGGGCCGGCCGTTGGGGGCGGCGGTGGACGGTGGTGATGGGACGAGTGCGGCCGAGGGTGCGGCCGATGCGGAGACGGTCGCTGGTAACGTTACCAGCGGCGACAAGGTCCCTGATGATGAGAGGAAGCCGTTCACGGTCAGTTTTGTTTACGTTGTTCCCCCTGCTTCTTTCACGGCTAATGGTGGCTCACGACAGTTTGCGATCCGGCCAACCATTCGCAACCACAGCAATTTGAAGCGGGACGTCGTGATCAACACAATTGCAGGCCTCATCAACGACGATCGTCATAAAGTCAACCTGGGTTCGCCAGACAAGGTGATACTGGTTGACATTTTTCAGGTAAGGCGTTACCTATGTAACGAAGCTGAGGGCTCCGAGCCTACCGTGCTTCTGCACTTTGGCTTCCCTTTCATGATTCAGGCTAACGAACCCTTGCTTCCTGGGCAGACGGTATGTGGGATGAGCGTCGTGGACGGCGACTGGGACGCGCTCAAGAGGTTCAATCTCACGGAGCTCTATAGCCAAGCGAGAAGTGCCCAGGGCGGCGAGGATTCCAACCGGGATTGAGGGGCCCGGCTCCGTGGGTTTTTGAGGTCCAGAATCAAAATCCCATGCCCGTTAGCAATGTGCATCGAGGCATCGTCAATGGCACTGGCGGTTGAGTGGAGCATTGCCCAAGTGCGGCTGCAAGGGGCTCGCGCTAAGCCCTATTTCAGATAAATTTGACGAGCTGGCTGTTGGCCTGTGCCCCAAATCTCCGTTGAAGCTCCGCTAAATCAGACCCCGGTCAGGGACTGTTCCAGCGACGTGGGAATGGGATTCGGGGCCTGGGCGGAGGATGCCGCGATTCCCTCTTGCTACTCGTACATCGTCGCTCCGACACGACGTTGCGTCCTGCTGGGTGGAGCGAGATCATTCGGCATACGGAATACAGTGTACAAAACTGAACTGCATGGTCGGATGCGGCGTGCGGATACCTTCAACCAGGCTGACCTTGAACCTCGCTATCAGATCAACAAAAAGGCCCCATAAAGTGTAAAGTTCTCGCGCCGTGCCTGGGCTTTTCGCTTAGTTTATTTCGTGCTGGCCAATCACCCAACCGCTGGCTCGCTTGCTGAGGCGCCTCGATTTCTCTTTGGGGTTCCAGAAGCCCCATCGTCGGGGACGGTCTGCGAGAGAAGATAACGTTAACTGACGAGATGACTCCGCGGGATGGAACCTCTGCCCGCCCTCTCTCGCTTGCCATTGCCCGACGCAGCCAGACCGCCCCCAGAAGTTCCAGCAATCACCCGTGCTGACCGGCCAGACCTGCTAGCACCTTCCCGATTCGCCTCAGCGATCCAACAGAAGCTTCCAACGACGACACGCACCAGGAGAGGGGGGGGAGGAGGGCCGCAGCTGCTTGGTATTCCCCAGAATCCAGCGAGACGCGGCAAGGGCTGAACCGCGTCTCCACATCGTCGTCAGCTGCTGCGCGGTCCATGTACACTACGTGCACCGTACCTGACCAGCGACCACCACTCGTTGCTGAGCGTTGCGGACCCGACTGTTGACACCGTGCTGGACGCAGCCGCACACGGCGGCATACACGCCCTTTGTTGCTCACCGGGATAGATGACAAGGCAGCCCAGCGATGGGCAACTGGCGGACACAGCCTCGCCAAATGCCCTTATTCCCGTGCCGGTGGGTCATTCACATACCTGCTCAGTACATGATCATCCCAGCTTGTCTGCACCTTTTCATGCCTCCCTCGGGGCTGGCCGTTCCTAGCGCATGGTGCCCCCGTCAAAGCAAAACGGCGGCCTGGCTTCTCGCTACAGCCTGGCCCTTATTCGTCCACTTCTCCAGACCAAGAAGCATACTCCGCGCTCTGGCATTAAGAAACTCCTCCCTGTAATTACCCAGCTCGACGTGGTCGGAGAGAGCCAAGCCGCCTATGGAGCGCCTGGATGCGGCTGTTGCCTTCACTTTCCACATCGTGGACAGTATCGAGAGTCCCTTTAGCCCCCGTCGTGATATATGGCTGTCTGCGATGTTCTAAAAGCTGAAGTAGACTGTTCACCGTCTCGTTTCTCGCCAGTGACGACACACGAACCCTGCGGCATGCCTGGGATTCTCCAACAACATACCACCATTATAACACACACTCTCTCTTCTCTCCACTTGCGCTGCTGCTGTAGGCCGGGTTTCCGGCTGCCAGAGTTGGCCCGTGTTGGGTGGTCCTGCAGGGACTGCTTACTAGGAAGCACCAACTGAGCCAATGCAGACTTCCATATAGGTATGGTGCATTACGCGACGGCTGGTATGCCTCGCCTCGAGAGCGGCTGCTCCGGCCACGACCGCTCCTCTGCCCTCCTGGCGTTGGCCCCTGACGTACGGGTTGGCAGACAGAATCGTCGGTTTACTCGTTCTTCAACTCCCAGCACGCAGTCTCTTCTCCCGTGGTGCCCCTCCTCCGGGCCACACAAACCTGTTTCTGCCCCTGAATCCGCAAACAAACCGTCGAACCGAAACACGCCGCAATCACTGCCTCGACCACACCCAGCCCTTTGCACCCGAGACACAGTGGCTGACCTGCCAACCATGTGCCAAACGCCATCTGGTGAGGCCGTCAGGACCATGCTCGGTCCGTCCCTTACAGCAGACACTACCGTTGAGAAGGTCCAGAGCGTCCCGTCCCTCCGTCCACAGAGAGTCTACGAGATAATCCTGTCCGATGCCCGGCGTTTGCACCTTGTCCTGCCTCCTCGACCTCCATGGCGGCCCCTGAGATCTGAACAGGGCATGGTAGTGTCCGAGGCCGGGGCCGTAGGCTGGATCAAAGAGGCTCTCAACAAGCAGGACACTGTCTTCAGCAAAACGACACGCAAAAACAGCCCAACCTCAGCGCCAAACGCCGACCCCGCCACACAGCTACTCACCCTGCTGCCATCCCTCCTCCACCAAGGCCAACAAACCGACATTCCCAAGTCCCCATTCGCCGTCTACACCTCCATCCAGGGCACGCCCGTCCCCCTACTCAGCAATCCTCCCACCCCATCCGCACAACAAGCCCTCGACCGCCAACTCGGCGCCCTCTTACGCAGCCTGGCCCAGCTGACCTCTCCCACGGGCCGCTTCGGGCCCCTGGCCGCCGTCGTTGGCAGCAGCAGCAGTAGTGCCGCCTCTTCGTCTTCACCCAGCCACTCCTCAGCTGGAGGCACAGCAGCAGCCGCGGCAGCGGTGAGCCTGCCCATGCGGCTGATGAAGGGCGGGCTGGCGGCCACAGGCGGCGCGGGGACCTGGTCGGTGGCCTTTCATTCGATGTTGGAGGGGGCGCTGCGGGACGGCGAGGACATGGCGGTTGTCATGGCGTACGCGACGATTAGGAGGCAGTTTCGGCGGTTGGGGTATTTGTTGGATGAGGTGACCGTGGGGAGGCTGGTTGTGGTGGAAGGGGGGGATGGAGGGAATGTGCTTGTTGTGGAGGAGGAGGAGGAGGGGGTTGTTGGGGGAGGGGCCAAGGAGGAGGGGCGAAGTATAGAAGAGGATAAGGTTGCGAAAGGGGTTGATGGAGATGCTGAGGAGAGGGGAAGAGAAGGGGATGAGGAGAAGGAGGGAAACCAAAGCAAGGAGGTTGACACGAATAACGCAGAGAGCGAGACACAGCGGCCGGACATTGCGTCCCAACAACACCCACAACTACGACTGACCGGCCTCCGCGACTGGAGTAGCTGCGTGTTCGGCGACCCCTTGCTCGCAACCGTCTTCAGCGACGCCCAACCCGAAGCCCAAAACCAACAACAACCCTCGGCTGCTTTTCTCGAAGGCTTCAATGGCAAGAGAGCCGCCCCATTATCACCGCACGATGACCAGCCCTTCCCGCTGGACGAATCCCTCATCGAAGACACCGAAACAGCATGGGTCAGACTGCTGCTCTACCAAGCCTACCACGCCGTCGTGCGCATTGTGCGCGAGTTCTACCGCCCGCGCCCGGACAGCAGCGCGAGAGAGCTGGAGGCGCGGCGGAAGCTGAACGAGACGCTCGCGCGTCTGGCTGAGGTGCCGGACGGCGCGAAGCGGCGGCATCGTCGGCGGCCGAGCGGGGAGATGTCGCCTGCTAAGAGACTTAGGGGGGTGGAGGGGTGACAGGAGTAAAGAGATCCTGGGGACGTCAACAAGATCTGTGGCCGTCCATATGATGCATAGCATGCCTGCCCGTTTGTCTGTTTCGGGTTAAATTCTGTAGTGGTACAAAAGGTACATGGGACTAAGGTTGTGTCTATTTTTTCTCATCATCCAGGTCCTCCTCGTCACGAGGCAGCGACATCCCCATCAGACCAAGCAAGTTGCCCGTGGGCCCAGCCATGCCCCCCTGACTTTTGAAGCTTTCGAGCAGGTTCTTGGCAAGGTTGTAGTCGATGTCCACCGCCTCGTCGCTGGCCTCGCCCTCGTCCTCTCCGGCCTCGGCTTGTTTTGCCCTAGACACCTCCTCTCCACTTTCCTTGATCGAGGTCGCAGTCTTCGTCTTCGGCTTCGGGTCAAGGTCCAACGCACCGTGCCCTTTGAGCTCCGACTCCATCTGTGCCATGAGCTTGCGAATTTCTTCGTCCTCATCGTCGTTTTGGCCGTCAGTTTCCTTCGGAACACGCTTGTCCTTCCCTTTTGCTTGTCCACTGATCTCCTCTGCCGGAAGCCCCATCATCTCCCTCATCATCCTGGCAAACTGTTCCTCGTCGAAGCTCACCTCCTTGTCCTCATCCTCGTCGCTCCCTTCCTCCCATTCCTCCCCATCACTGCCGTCCTCATCATCCCGATCCATCTCATCAATCTCCGCCCCCTCAATCCCCGCCGACTCATCATTCAGAAATGCCTCAAACCTCGAAACCATCTTCTGCAAATCCGCCTTCGTCGCTGCGTCCCCAAACCCGCCATCACCACCACCACCGCGCCGCTGGCCCTTCCCCCCGCCCGCCGCCGTCGCAGCACCCTCCAACTCCCTCTCAAAATCCCCATAATCAATATCCATCCACGCATCATCATCCTCCCTCCCAACCCCCTCCCACCCACAGATCTCCTCATCCCCGGGCAGCGCGCTGTCCCCACCGTCCTCAGCCAGATCCTCCAGCAGCAGCCCCACCTCGCGCACCACCCGGCTGGCGCTGTCCTGCGCCGCCCGCGCGAGCATCTCAAATCCCGTCGTGAGCTTCATGCCCAGCTCCAGCCGAGCCAGCCTTTTCGGGCTTTCCCCTTCGTTGCCGGCCTCGACGACCTCGCTCTCGGCGAAGTGCAGCACGTCCCGCCACGCCGGCGGCGGCGGGAAGTGCTGCGACCGCAGCTGTGCGTAGAGCACCCTCGTGAAGCGCACGCTGACGGTGACGAGGTCGGACGGTGGGAAGATGAGAACTGCGGTGGAGGTGGGGGAGAGGAGGGGCTTGAGGGAACGCGGCTCGCGCAGGTAGAAGGCCTCGGTGGCGGGCGCGACGGACTGCGGGCGGGCGTGCAGGATGTAGGCGAGTTTGCGCGGCAGGGTGACGAGTGAGTGGTGCAGGGAGGCCTGGATCTGGGCGGGGTATTTTTCGAGGCGGTAGAAGGCTTCGGCTTCGACTAGGGGCGAGTGGATGAGAGTTGAGGGGGTGGTTTTGATGGTGTTGAGGGCTTCGGGGAGCGAGAGGGGTTGGGAATTGACGGGGTTGTTAGGTGTGTTGGGGTTGCTCAGGGGGATGAGCAGCAGCTTGCCGTCGTGGATCCAGACCCGGTTGGTGTCGTTCTCCGGGCTGAGCCACTTGGGCGTTACCTTGGCGGCTTCGATGAGTAGGAACTCGCCATCGCTGTCGGAGACGCGGATCCAGAGGGACGGGAACTGCTTGCTCAGCTCGCGCAGAAGGTAGACGATGAGCCACTCGTCCTCGACGCTGTCGCCGTAGTGGGTGGTGCCATGGAGATAGGGCAGTCCCAGGCCTGCGTCAGATGGTTAGTCTGCAATCATTTCCTGTCTCAACGGGGTTCAACGGTACGCACCACTTTGGGAAGCTGCTTTCAAACTGAACGCGTCGCGCTGCCAAATGTAGTCCTTCGCCAAGTGACCCAATTTCTGGTCCGCTGCTTTTCGGACAATTTCTAAGCTGGGAATGTCGGCGGCGTCTTTGTCTTTTATGATGAAGAGCATGTATTCCAGGCAGTCTTCGGGGAGTCTCATGCGGAACCCGTCGAAACCCTCATCACCGGGCCGCAACTCAGCGGTCGTGTCCACAATTCCATCTCGTGTCGCCATCGAGCCTGGTACTTCCTATCGCGTTGGCGTCTTCTGGTTCCGCAGCGGTTTTGCTTTTCGCCCGTGACAGGCTTACAAGCAGAAGGCACGAGGAAATAAACAAAATCTCTTTCCAAGTGTAAATGCCCGGGAAGTACAGGAAGTATTTTCTGACATCTACCTCTCTCCGTAAACAAGCTCCTTTTTGAAGGCCCAAGTTCTCAGCAACATCACATTTCCATGTTGCACCGTGGGCTGTCTCAGCTGTTAGTGCCACCGCGGGGTTCTGTTAGCGTGGAGCTTGGCCTGGAGCTGCCGTGAATAGCGGGCTCCATCGCAACTTTAAGTGGGCATGACGCGATCCCCTGCCATTTAGCGCCGTTCAAGGTACACAGCGCAGACGCGTGCCACGCTCTTCCAGGTTGTCCAAGGCTGCTCTTTGTCGTCGCAAACATATGTCGCCCTGCCAAACCGTCCACCTAACCCGGCCCCGGACGACGCCATATCCTTGGTTGCCAGCATAATCGGTTTGGGCAGCTAGTCCCGGGCTATAGAATGCCTGGAAGAACCATTAACGGCCTCGCGGCCGAGTCTGCGCGGAAACGCGCCCGACGCGCCGCCGATGACAGCGACGAGGACGACGAAGTGGTCGAAGTACAACATGCGCGCTCCCACCTGCGGACTGAGCAGGTGAGCTGCGCCTAGCCAATCATATACTCTTCATTGATTTGGTCCGTTGTCCGGCTGACACTGAGATTCACAGCGGAAACGAGTGCGCCTTTCCGAAATCGAACTTGACAAGAGTGATGGCCGTGCTCGGCGGGAGTCGACCCCTTCCAACGACGATGCGCAAAGAAGCGAACAGGAAGGGCCCTCTTCCCCCCGTACGCCCCCAAAATCCCAATACGAGTTGATGCGGGACAATAACTTTGACCACCTCCGTCACGCCGCTGCCGACGACCAGCGCGCAACTCAACGACTCCGGTTCCGTCCAAATCTCCTTGGCCAGAATACCATAGCAGAAAACGGAATCATTGAGAGCGTTACCTGCGTTAACTTCATGTGCCATGTGCGCCTCCACTGCGAACTCGGCCCGCTGCTCAACTTCATTGTTGGGGAGAACGGCAGTGGCAAGAGCGCCGTGCTGACAGCAATCACGCTATGTCTCGGCGGCAAGGCAAGCTCCACCAACCGTGGTGGCAGCTTGAAGAGCTTTGTCAAGGAGGGCTGCGAGCGCGGCGTTCTCGCCGTTAAGATCAAGAACCGCGGCCAAGATGCCTTCAAGCCGGATATCTACGGCGAGTCCGTCATTGTGGAGCGCCACTTCTCTAAGTCTGGCGCCAGTGGCTTCAAGGTCAAAACCGCTCTCGGTCAGACATACTCGGTCAAGAAGCAGGAGGTCGATGAGCTTGTCGAGTACTACGCCCTTCAGGTCGACAATCCTCTCAACATCCTGTCTCAGGATAATGCCCGTCAGTTCCTCAACGCGTCCACCAAATCACAGAAGTATAAGTTCTTTATCGAAGGTGTTCAACTGCAGCAGCTCGATAACGACTACAGGCTCATCTCGGAGAGCCTGGCGCAGATGGTGGCCAAGGTCCCCGATCAAGAGGAGCGTGTCAAACATGCCAGGACCGAATTCGACAGGGCCAAGCGTCTGAAGGAGGAGCTCGAGGGGAATCACCAACTTCGTCTGAAGCTCCGGACTCTGCGCAACCAGATAGCTTGGGCTCAAGTTGGCGAACAGGAAAAAGAGGTTCGCAAGCAAGAAGAAGCCATTGCGGAGGCCGTCATTCGAATTGCGGAAGCAAGCCGGGACATGGACGAGAAGAACCAGGCTCTTGAGCTTGCCGGGGACAGGGTTGAGCGTGCTGATGAGAACCTGCGGCTTGTCCGAGACGAGGAAGACGGGTTGCAACGCCGCCTGGAAGACGCCGACGAGGTGTTCAGGAGGCTGAAGAATGAAGTTGAGCAGCTTCACGTGGAGGAACGCGAGGCCCACCAAGCGCTGAAGGCCAGAACGGAAAGCATCAAGGCGGTCGAACGGAAGATTAATGACGAGCAACAACATCTCGAGGCTGCCAACGGCGAAGAGCATACGAACAAACTGCGAGAGCTCGACGAGGCAAACGAGGCGGTGAAGCAGATTGAGAAGGAAATTCAAGAGAGGAAGGACCAAGAGCCAGAGCTCGTCAGCAAGGCGGACGATGCGAAGGCGGCGTTGGATAGATTTGGCGACGAGGTCCTACGGAAGCGAAATGAAATCAACAACGTCGAGGCGAGAATTAAGCGTCTGGAGGAGGATCGCGGCCTGCCCTACGATGCTTACGAGGCCCAGGTCCCCAACCTCCTCAAGCTGATTGCCAACGAGACCCGTTTCAAGGACAAACCCATCGGCCCCCTCGGCACTCATGTCCAGCTTCTCAAGCCCGAGTGGTCGTCCATTCTCGAAAAGACATTTGGCATCAATCTGAATGCCTTCATCGTTACCAGCAAAAACGATGAAACACTTCTCCGCGGCATGATGAACCGGCTCAATGTGCGGACCTGTCCCGTCTTCATATGCAGTCGGCAAGCGCTCGATATCAGCGGCAAAGAGCCCGATGCGGAGTACGACACTATTCTTCGCGTGCTCAAGATCGACAATCCGATGGTTCGCGATCAGCTCATCATTAACCACATGATTGAACAAGTCATCCTGATCCCCGAGCGCCTTAGAGCCGAACAGGTCATGTTCGACGGCGCCCGGCCGCGGAATGTCAAAGCTTGCTTGTGTTTTCATGACCGAAAACGCGGCGAAGGCCTCCGGCTCGCAGCGAACAACAATGGAAACATCTCTACCAGTCCGATCCAGCCGAACCCGAATCTGAGACCAAGGATGAAGACTGACTCGGACACGCAAATTGCGCTTCTGAAGGACTCCTTAAATCAGATCATCGCCGAGGCCCGGGAGGTGGATGCCGAAAAGCGTCGGCTCCAGCAAGAATCCCAGCGCTGTCAAGCGGCCCTGACCCAATACAAAAAGGACCGAGCTAGGCTAGACCGCGACCTGAAGTCTGCGCGTAACAAGGCCGATGGCATTCAGGCGGAGCTGGATTCCTTCGACGGTGATGATAGCCGCCTACAGGGCCTAAAGGACCACCTGAAGGAGCTCCAAGACGAGCTCAATCATCACGGGATTCAATATGGCACGCTCAGCGCGAAGAAGCAAGACAAGAACCTTGAAATCGAGGAGGCGAAGAGGAGACTCAAGGAGCAAAAGCTGCAGATGAGAGACTACGAGCAACGCCTCAACAAGGCTGAGGCCAAGCTCAAGCAAGCCCGTGACCTGCGCCACATCTCGCTCATAGAAAAGAACGACCTGATCACCAGGGCAGCCGACTATGCTGAGAAGAAGAACAAGGCGGAGGTAAGAAGGGCGAGGCAAGAAGATGCCGTTGCACGCTTGGCTGCGCAAGCAACGTTGATCAGCGCACAACGCTTCTACATCCCCGAAGGCGAGACACTTGAGAGCATCACGAAGCAGTATGATGTGCTCCACGCGCGGATAAAGAGGGCGGAAGACAAGCGAGGAATGACCGACCAGCAGGTGATGGACTACTTTACAGAAACAGAGAAGGTGCACGACCGGGTGGTCGAGGATCTCGAATCCAGCTTGACGCTCAACGCTCGGCTGCGGGAGACCCTCAACATGCGCCTGGAGAAGTGGAGGAAGTTCCAGCGGTACATCTCGTCGCAGTCGCGCGCCAACTTCATCTACCTGCTCAGCGAGCGCGGCTTCCGCGGCCAGCTGCTGCTCGACCACGAGAACAAGGCCCTCGACCTGCAGGTTGAGCCAGATCGGACCGAGCGGAGGGCGGCCGGGCGCAGCACCAAGACGCTGTCGGGCGGCGAGAAGTCCTTCTCGTCCATCTGCCTGCTGCTGGCCATCTGGGAGGCCATGGGCTCGCCGCTGCGCTGTTTGGACGAGTTTGACGTCTTCATGGATAATGTCAACCGCGCCATCAGTACGAACATGCTGGTGAGTTTCCCGGTACAGGCACTCAAATGAGGGAGGGTAGAGACTCACACATCACAGATTACTGCGGCTCGGCGCTCAGTGAATCGCCAATACATCTTCATCACCCCCAATGCCATCGAGGGCCGCAACGCCCTTGACAAAGACGTCAAGGTCATCCGGTGCGTCAGTTAATTCCGAAACTCTCAATCTTGCTTACTGACTTTTATGTTAGTCTCACTGATCCCCGGCAACGGACACTTGCCGACCACTGATACTTTCCGTATTGACTGCTTTAAAGTGTGTTGCTGTCGCCTGCTTCGATTGTCTGAGGATCTGTACTGCGACGTGTACGGCGCTTGTAAGAAGGTGAATTGCGTGGTTCTGGGCAGCTGAGCATTGGGGGGGTAAAAGAAACTGGCTTGGAGGTCTTGGCTGGCGCTCACATTGGCGGGAAATGCAAGGAATGCACGGAGGGTTGGGCTTCATGCCCACATCCATAGCGACAGGCGTCATGGGTACTGTGTTTTGTTGTAGTTCTACGTCTACAAGCTTCTGGCGGCATCGACATTCTGCACGCTTGTAGCCCTATATAATGTACTGACATTGTTACATTCCTACACGGACATGGTTATGCCCTCCTCCTCTTGATCGCGGCGTCTCGCTTCTATATCCGGACACCCTTGCTCCGCAACACGTTGACCGCCGCGCCAGCATTGAAGCCGATCCACTCCCCCACGGAGCGCACTGCGCCGCCAGCTTGGGCGGCCTCGTGCAAACGGCGCCGGAGGAAGGCCCGGGTCTCGCGGAAGCCGGGCGACTGATCCGTCGTCTGGAACAGCTCAGCCGCGGCGTAGATGGCCGACAGCGACGCCCGCTTGCTGTACCACGATGGGTCGACCGACACGTCACCGGCAAGGTAGAGGATCTCGTCGGCCAGGAGGGCGAGCTCTTTCAGCGACGCGGGGACGTAAGACGGTTGCGCCATGATCGCGAGGGCCTGTAAACACCAGGGCAGAAACTGAGTCAGCAAAATGTCCATGAACCTCAGGGCCGCCAATCCTCCCCAAGTATGGGCAAGCCCAAGCACCGGTGAGCAGAGCAAAACTGAACCACTAACCTCCTGCCACCGCCCCACAACGCCCTCATTCCCCCTCAGCCTCGCCCACGCCAGCGCCTCGACCTTGTCCTCCACACCCACCACCACCCCATCATCCTCCGCCGCCGCTACGATCTCGTGCACCTTCCCCGCGAGCGCTGTCCGCTGCGCGTGCAGGTGCCACCGGATCAGGCTGAACGCGCCGCCGCCGTCCGGCAGCACCGCCGGGCTGATGTCCAGCAGGCCAGCGTCGCGCGCGCCGAGCGCCAGCGCCTCGGGCGTGAAGCCGTGCGCCGGCACGTGCGCGTAGGCGGCGGAGAGCAGGGCGGCTTCGGCGGGGGTGAAGGGGCCTGGGGGAGGGGGGTGGTCGTGCGAGTGGTAGCTGCGGCGGAGGGGGGGTTGTTGAAGTGTCGCTGGTGGTGGTGGGGACGGTTTGGTTGGGAGGGGAGGGTGGTGGTGGTGGTGGTGGCGGCGGCGGTGTTGGGTGAGTCGCGACGATGAGGAAGCGGTGGTGCTTATGGATCGGGCTGTTGCGTTCGGATCATACTGCCGTGGTGAGGTAGCTGGTGGTCGTCCTGAGAGAACGATGGCTGGCGGCCGGAGAGGACGGAGAGTGATGCGCCGAGCTGCCGCTGCTGCTGCTGAGGCGGCGCCAGGCGCGCAGGAGAGGGCCGGAGGTGGCATGGTGCCGAGATATCTGGGCAGTCTGCCTGGCGTTTTCTGATCGATCAATTGCTGCAGTTGGCGTCGTTGATCGAGTCGGCACGCGGCTTCCGATCGCTGGCGGCCCTAAACTCGGCACGGTCCGGTCGCGTTGGGCCAAGTTCCTGGCGGTCTTTGCTGCATTGGGAAGGTTCATAGTGTACCTTATCGATACGCGACTGAGCCGGTTCCGTACATAGCGCACCACAGGTGCCTTAGCTCCACCACCACTTAACGTTGGTTGAAGCTGTTCTCCGTATGATTTAATTTGCGCTTGCACTCGACTTTTCCACGATGAACCATCCTTTCTTGGCGTATGTAACATGACCTTAGGGACCCCACCGATATGATGACCACGACTCTCCCCGAAGGTACCACCTCAGCTTGAGCTTGATAACCTCTTCGCTGCAAAGGCAGTCTAAACGCAGATGCGGTAACTAAGGACCTGGCGGTTCCATGGTACCCCAGCAGTGGTCCGTTCTCCAGCCAAGCCCTGCTGTTTCGAACAACGGCTTCCTGTGAGCGGGACAACTAACCCTTCAGAAACGGTTCGTTTCCTGGCGGGGCGCAACACCGGGAGACCGGCCAATGCCCGCATCTCTCGGGCATGCGGGATGAACTTTGATGCACCACGCGCAGCTAAAAATGCAGCAAGGACAGGTGCTAATGCAAGGTCGCAGCAGAGTTTCGAATGTGATGCGAACGCGCACTGGCTCGCTCTGTGGTGGAACGCAGCATTTGCGAGAATTTGAGCACGGCTACCCCGACCAACTGCAGGCTGACCGTGCCCGTTGCCGCATTTTGCGCGCACCGATCGAGTCTCTGGGCTGATTCGGGACGGGAGCCTACCTGTATCAATTGGTACCTGGTGAATCTGTGATCCTTGGAGGCAGTGGAGGTTCGGTGCCTCCGGCCAGCTCACAAGAATTGCCGTGCCTACTACACAGTAAGGTCATGGAGGTCGCTTTGAATGCTAGTACGTACTCCGTATTGGTGTCGTCCCTCGAAATGCTAACATGGCGAGCATAGGTGTCTTACCACTTCTAGTACTATGCAGTGAAAGCCTGGCACGCCGACGAGAGCAAGATAAAAGGAAGTCTGTCTACTTGATAGTACCACGGCACCGCACAGACAGCTGGTTTAAATACCCCTGCGCAGCTTCACCAATGTCTTCAATGGTCGAGGCAACCCCGCCGTGCTACTCCATACACGAGCACCGCACGCCGAAGTCCACATGAGATGTCGAGGCTGGTGGTGTCTCTCTGGTTGTGCCGTTTCTTGTGTTACCATAAAGCCCCATTCCACCTTGCATTGACCGGTCTTTTTCTGCTCTCCGGTTGGTCCGCTGTCGATAGCCACGGAAGACTCTGCGGTAAGGGTCGAGCCACCGCATGGCAGGCTTTGCTGCGAGGTTGGTGACGCCGGGCGCCTCGCCATCCCTGCTGACCGGTGGCAGAAACTCGGTAAGCTGTCGTGAATGGCCAACGGACCCGACGGGACTCGGCACCCGCTCTCTGAGCGCACGAAATTCTCGTCGCGAACCATCAGATGTAGGGGCTTGAGGGCCGTTCGGATTGGCCGCTGCCCGCACGGGGGCTGCTGAGTCTATCTGCTGTGTCACCGTTCCACAAGTTGCGCGGAAGGCAGCTCATGGGCGTAGGGCAGATTAATGTCCGTCATCGCCGCCTGCCAGGGCTTAAGGGTTCCCCCTTAAGGTCAGCCTGGCATCAACATTCGACGTCCATGATACGCAAGCGTACGGCGTGCTGAATTTACCCACCGATGGTCCACCGCAGTACTGATACGTATCGCCGAGCTCGATAGGGTCTGGTTACCTACTATAGGTATCTGTACGAAATGCGAGGGAGGCAAAGGCGCTGGAACATACGGTGCTCAACGGGAACAACTACGCCATCGCGGGTGTACTTGTACTTGTAAGTCACTGAGGAATTCCCAACTGAGCGCCCGGGTCTCTGTTGAAACTGGGATATTCCTGACTTCTATGGACCTCGAAGCTGTGTAAAGGTATATACAACACACAGGTTTGTAGACATCTCACTCACCCGGCGATGCATCTGATTTGAGGTGGTGCCGCAACGGTCCGTCGTCATCGCTCACAGAGAGCAGCTATCGAGACGAGCTGTGGTCGGGTCAAAACGACCGGGACTGCCTGAGCCAATACCTGCGCGAAAACGTACACAGTATCTGTACAAGTGAACTACCCTTATCATGTACGCTACCGCAGTCAGCGTCAACCGTGAACACGATCAGCCAGATTTTAAGTAGCTGCGTGAAAGCTGCAACTGGTGCATTGCCAAAGGTTGTGCCGTCGTCGAATACTCGGCGGCTGCTACTGTTTAGGAATTGGAGGCGGTCGGTATGTGTATTACCGAGTTCTCTCAAACGTCGATACCGTAACGTTAGGTACCGTACCAATCTTGTGAACCTGTGATGCCACTCCTTTTTTGTCTCCGTTTTTGGCGCCTTCTCTCTCAGTGGCCCATGCTCTGAACGTCCCTCCCGTATTTGCTGCCAGCAGAAGCCGAGAGCTTCTTTTCGTTTTGCCTGGCTGGGTGAAGCCCAATGCCAGGATCTTGTGCACGAACCGCGCAAACCCGTTGTCCTCAATTCAATCCCGCACTGCCATTCGTGGTTGATCACGCATCCGCCAAGAACTCCACAGGAACTCGCATCCTTGTGGTGCCTGCTGGGCCACTGTCCGACACGCGTTTTCCGCGTCGGCCGCTTTTCTTACCCTTGCACGTCCGGTTCACCCGTTGATCAGTTTTCTGAAAGGTACGGACAGTCAACCGTTACTGGGCCCTTCCATTCCTTGGTGGTCAGACGTATGCGGCTCGATTTTTCTTGAAGTTGACTTTCGTTTGTCACTGCTTCCAGGACCGTACCTCACGTCTACCTCCGACCAACCTCAGCCGCGTCGCCCGGACAGCCTTCCCTGGGTCCCACAACTGCCCTGTCTCGGCCGTGCAGAGCGCCTTCAACCTGCCCGTTCACCATCTCGGACGCACGCCTGCCCAACCTGGTTGGCGGCTGACATCCCAGCTCCATCGAGAACCCGAGGCTCTCAGCCGACTGACTCCTTGCCCCGTTCCGCGAAAGTCGTGTACCCTCCGACCTTGGCCTCACCTGCTGCGACAAACCCCCACCGAAGCCAGCCAACATCCCCAACCGGGCACCGCTACGGTTAGACAAACGCCTGCCATTCCCTATCCAATCGTCGCCTCGCCGAATTTTTCCCTCACATCAAGCGGCTAAGTGCCCCGAAAAAAACTCGATACCCTCCACCACAGAGATGGGTAAGTACGGAATCGAATTGCATATTCACTCTGCATTCGGAGCCGCCCTCGATTGGAAGCCTCGTCACCCTTTCCCTCCCCTGCCTTACCTCTACCACTCGCCAGCCGGCCTCTGCAGCTTTGGGGAGAACAGCTTTGCCCGTTATCGCGAGCATCCTCCCAGTGTCTCGATGACGTGTTACCGCCGCTTGTAACCCCCCAAATCTGCCCCGTCGGCCTTCTTGCTCGATACCTACCTTACCTACGCACACCCATCTGCGGAGCCGGAAGCCGGTGTTCTGGCTGAGCTTCTCCTCCCGAGGTCCCTTGCCCATACAGCCTCGCCCGCCGTGCTTCCAGTCACGGAGCGGCACGCTGCTGCAGCGCCTTGCAGTCCCCCTCCATCCTCCAGGTCCCGCCATTCCACCTACATACATGTACGGAAGTACATTCTCGCACAAGCAAGCCCGGCCCCCTTCCCTTTCGGCCTGCCCTGCATGTCTTTCCCTCCCTGATCCACCTTTCGGATTCACTCACCACTTTCCCCCGCCGCGGCACCCCCAAGTACTGCTACCCTCCCTCAAAATCGCCACTCTCCTTCAATTGCTTCAATCCTTCCCGCGTTCCTCCTCCACTTCGCGCCGCCCCGACCTCTTTACCGATCTTTCTACCTCGATTCTTTCATTTGGTTGGATCGTCTTCTAACCTTTGGTTCTCCTGCAGCCGACTCGGGAGACAACTATCGCCCGGTGAGTAACTGCCGCTACGTTTCTTTCTTGTTTCTCTTTACCCGACTCTACTCGCGGGATGCATCTCAACCGCGGCCGCCGTACCATCATCTTACCTTCGTCGTTATGGCGATGGAACCCAGTCGATGTGGGCCGTGCTCACTATTTGAGCGCGGCATCGTTCGCCCAGCTGGGGTCGTTTGCTGTGGTATCCACACTTTCCGCTCGAGCTCGCGGATCGGAGGATGGATCGACCCCGCCATGCGGCCTGGAACTTTGAGGCTACTCGGTCGACATCGCTGGTCATTCGCGCACGCTTTGAGCTCGCTATCATTGCCAGCCTTGACGCTCAACCTGCCCAAGAATCCGATTGCTTTTTCCTTTCGAAGATCTTGATACCGATGGACGTCAATCCTGAGCCAGCCACTGACATGTGGCAGCGTGAGAGGTCGCGTTCTCCACGAAGGGGACGTTCACGGAGCCCGAACGCGCGTCGGTCGTTCTCGCCTCGTGACCGGTCGCAGAGCCAGCGTCGAAGAAGGAGTCGGTCTCCCATGACTGGACAGGGTGCAGCTGCCGGAGGAACAGGTTCTGGATACAGCGGAGCGCCCCACAGATCGTACGAGGACCGCGCGGGACACCGAGAGCAAGCCATGAACAACATTCGCGAGACGTCGCAGCAGGACCGCCGCGTTTACGTCGGCAACCTGTCCTACGACGTGAAATGGCACCACCTCAAGGACTTCATGCGACAGGGTAGGCTTCTTTTGTCCGCCCGGTACTTTCGCTGTTTTTCAGCAACCCCCGAGATGCTAACTCTGTCGGTTTTCTTTTCTGCAGCCGGGGAGGTCCTCTACGCCGACGTGCTGCTTCTTCCTAATGGAATGTCGAAGGTGGGCGCCTATGAGTGATTTGGCTGGTTCTTTTGTGGTTCATCTCTTCTTGGTTCTTGATGGATTGTTGGATTGACGGGTTGGGACGTTGCCCGAGGCGATTTTAGGGATGCGGGTAAGTCATTGTCGCGCAACTCAGGAACGGCTGGACACAGATCGCTGACGGAACTTCACAGAATTGTGGAGTATGCCACCAGGGAGCAGGCGCAGCAAGCCGTGGCGACACTCAGCAACCAGAATCTGATGGGCAGGCTCATCTATGTCCGAGAGGTATGCCATTCGTCGGTGGGTTCGATGGAGCGACTGTGTGTTGACTGTGAAACAGGATCGCGAGGCTGAACCTCGGTTTGGCCCTCCGGGCGGTGCTGCTCGTGGCGGCTTCGCTGGCGGCATGGGCGGCGGCCCCTACGGCGGCGGCGGCGGCGGCGGCTTCAACCCTGGCATGGCCGCCGGTGGTGGTGGTGGTGGTGGTGGTGGTGGTGGCCGCCAGATCTACGTCTCCAATGTTTGTCAAACTTCTACGCTCCCGGTATCTTGACCCAGTGCAGTTGTTGACGAGCATGACAGCTGCCTTTTAACGTGGGCTGGCAAGACCTGAAGGACCTCTTCCGGCAGGCTGGTAAGCAAAGCAAACAAGCGGATCTGTTTCATGATGAGCTGGAATCTGACCCTTCGTCCTCGATCAGCTCGTGCTGGTGGAGTCATTCGTGCCGATGTCCATCTTGGCCCTGATGGCCGACCCAAGGGTTCCGGAATCGTTGTGTTCGAGTCGCCCGACGACGCCCGCAACGCCATTCAGCAGTTCAACGGCTACGACTGGCAGGGCAGGATGCTCGAAGTCCGCGAGGATCGCTTCGCTGGCCCAGCCATGGGCGCTGGTGGCTACGGCCGTGGTGGCTTCGCCGGTGGTCGCGGAGCCTTCGGTGGTGGCTATGGTCGCGGTGGATTTGGCGGAGGCCGCGGCGGTTTCGGCTATGGCGGCGTCCGGGGTGGTTATGGCGGTGGTGTCGGTGGTGGTGGCGGTGGCGGTGGTGGCTTCGATGCCGGCAATGCCTCGGTGCCCCCCAACCCTTTCACCGACCACGCTACTGCTGGCGTTGACAAGTGCGACACTATTTATGTTCGCAACGTGAGTTTCTCACAACATCAAACATTCCTTATCCTTATGTGGCCGGGATGGCTTGACTGACCTTTCACTAGCTCCCCTGGTCGACGAGCAACGAGGATCTGGTCGAGCTCTTCTCCACCATCGGCAAGGTCGAGCAGGCGGAGATCCAGTACGAGCCGAGCGGCCGGTCGCGCGGCAGCGGCGTGGTCCGCTTCGACAGCCCGGACACCGCCGAGACCGCCATCTCCAAGTTCCAGGGCTACCAGTATGGCGGCCGCCCTCTCGGCCTGAGCTACGTCAAGTATGTCACGCCTGGCGGCGGTGACAGCATGGACACCGATCCCCATGGCGGCCTCACCCAGGACCAGATCATGTGAGCAAGCCACGCCGATTGGGATCCCGACGGGTTTTGGCAGGTGGGCGAGCTGGTTGTGATTGTTGGCAGCTCTTGATCATCAGATTACGCTGCTCACGCAATGAACTTCTTTCTTCTTTCGACGCCTGATCGATTCGGAACTCGCGGCGGTCTCGTTATTGGGCTTGTTCCCGTGCACCTCTTGATTTCCTCCTGATTTCATTGACTCTCCGACCTCGCGTCATGCTTTCCTTATTTTCTTTTATCCTCAAGGACGCGGCACAGGGGCGTGGTGGCCGCGTCTCCATCACTTCGAGTCCGAGTGCATCAAAATTTTCTTGCCTCACGAGCGGTGGGTTTCTAGCGAGGGGGGTAGTTGGGGTTGCGGCGATGGAGAGGGAGATTTTCGACGCGCGCTTCCCATTTACGGCACTCATCAACTCACGATCCGCACAAAAAGTTGACGATATTTTCCTCGCTCGTTGGGTTTTGCGTTCTAGTTGGCACCGCGGGAAAAAAGGGAAATCGGAGGGCTGTTTACCCTAGAATGTACCGTCGAATAAGCATCTGATTCTCCCGTTGACGGTGGCGTGCGGTAGGGGAAGGACAACAACAACTTTGGGCAGTTGTGGTAGGCGTGCCTGCCGGTAGTGGTACCGTCCGCTGCGAGAGTGAGGGCCGGCCTTGAAATGGCTGGCGGGCTTGTGGTGAGTTGCGTGTGGCGAAGCGTAGGGGCCGGTCAGGCAGTTCGTTCCTGGCGTGCGGAGTAGGCGTTTTTGTGATGAGGTTGGCGTTGGCGTCTCGGCGTACTCGGGATACCCGGACGATCCTGGATGATACCCCCAACGGTTTAGATGGTGTACTATCGGACAGCAACCGTGGGGGTGCTGTGGCTGGCCCAAACGGTGTGCCCCTGCGGTTCGATGAGGAGCACACTGCATATCGGTTGTCCCGCCAGCTCCTGGGGCATTGGTGCTCAGTTTGACGGCGTGTGCTAGGACATACTTGACGGTCCAGTATAGGTCGATGAACGGATAATGTAATAACACTATGCGATACTCCAACCAAGATGCTTGGAAATATAACGCCGGCCTCTTCTGAAACTCCTATGTGAGGACATCGGCCAAGGTGGGGGTATAGGCTCTGTCCCGACTCTAGGTGCTTAAGAAAAGAGCTGGAATTGTGCCGTGGCGCTTTTACCAATTGCAACAATATCTAGGAGTAGGCCGTTGGGGTCGAAGCAGAGTCAACTGATATTACGCTTGTACCTTGCAAACCTACCTACCCCATTACGACACCCGTGTCCGCCGCCTGTCTGACGGCGGCCGGCCCTAAGGATCTACGACCAGTATGTGTCAAGCTCATCCGTCGTCCCTCGACACCTTTGATGGACTCGGACTAAGCACGGGACTGGAGTGCCAGGAAGATTCAATGTCTCGGTTACCGTTGCTGAGAATCTTGGTGGTATGGTCGCTTGCTGGTCGGTTCGGGGACGGACTCGAGGCACCATAGTAGACCTTTATGGTATACCATCGTTATCACGGAACTCGATACTCTGATTGGAAGGGGATGCTGAGTAAGATGAGGCACTCTACCTCATCATGAACATACTCACTTTTGAAGACCAGCCTCAGCCAAGACACAGCGCGAAAGAAGGCTCCGAGGAGTTCGGAACATCGGCCTTCGCAATCCTTCTTTCAAATGACCCAACTCAGAGCTCTCTACGGCCCCTAGTTTCATGCGCAGCGCGTTTTATTTCAAGGGCGAGCCCACCGCGTGATGCCTAAGATCTCTAGAGCGCATAGGCCTAGAAATCATCTCCATAAACCGTAGATGACCACCACCGAGCAGCACGATTCAGTCCTCCCTCCAGAAACCACAGGACACTCGGAAAGCAGTGATGCTTCCCGAAACAACAAGAAGTCATGACTCGTTTCCAGGCAACCCAGACGAGCCGAAGAGCGCGCTGTCTCACAACCTCAACCAAGCCCCAATCGACACCAGCCTCCCTCCCCCATGCACGAAGCAGAAGCCTAAGCCCCCGCCGTCCCAGCACCACCACCGCCGCCGCCGCCACGCCT
Organism: Chaetomiaceae sp. R4402; assembly: GCA_023628555.1. Lineage (NCBI taxonomy): Eukaryota > Fungi > Ascomycota > Sordariomycetes > Sordariales > Chaetomiaceae > Chaetomiaceae sp. R4402. The sequence continues at coordinate 53,317 of JAMAKO010000015.1, read as the reverse complement.
CTTCTTCGCCTTGGCCTTGCGCTTCGTCCGGTCGCGCGGCTTCAGCCCGGCCATGCCGGCCTTGCACACCTCGGCGTAGCGCGCGTAGAAGGCGTCCAGGTCGGCCGGGTCGACCACCGTCGACAGCTTGACCTTGGCGGCGCGGTGCTCCTTGGACTTGCCGTCGGTCGCGCGGACGAGCACGGGCAGGGGCTGCGCCGGGTGCAGGTCCGCGAGGAGGGCTTCGGAGTCGTCTCCTTCTGCTGCTGGTGGTGGTGGTGGTGGTTGGGATGGTGAGGAGGGGGTTGCTTGTTGTTGTTGGTTGTATGTAACTGTGAGGGGTGTGAGTGGGGAGCCTAGTTGAGCGTGTGAAGAGAAGGGCAGATGAGTGATGAACTCACGTCTCTTTTGTGTCAGGAAGACTGAGCCGCTGGATTTCGACTTGCGTGTGCTGAAGAGGTCGGCCAGCTTGGCGAAGAACTGTCGAAGTGATCAGTGGACAGTTCGGCGGCTGAGGGTCACGGGGCGCCTGGAATCTACCTCATCATGGGTTAAGTGGCCCATTTCACTATATTGCAACTTGTTTGCTATCTTGAGCTGAGTAAATGGGTAGGCAGGGAATATGTTGGTGAAAGCGTGGGACACATTCACCTGAGCGAGTACGTCTGGAGATGAGGTGGGCTGCTTTCTTGCTTGCTGTTCGATGAATCCACTGCTGTGATCGTGGGGGAGCCCCACTTGCCGGGGATTAGTTACTTCTGTGTAGGTATCTGTAGTACGCCTTCAAAGAGGACATCTGCGGCGGAAAGTGATATCACGGCACAAGGAATTATCCGGCATCGGCATCATATGAGAAAGTTTTTCATGAGATATTACTGCTTAGAAGTGCACTACAATTCAGGATTCACCAGTTAGTCCAGTTGAGCTCAAGGTCCTTGTTGCATTCTCATGGAGGGGACTTAAGGGCTGCCCCACACGGTTCCCTACGCTGGTTATCGATAACAAAAAGTTGATGGACAGAGGACATCATCGAGAAGGGGACTCGGCGTCGGCTGCTACTTCCGCTAACACTCCAGCTGAAAGACCCTCGGCATCACATCATGCCGCCTTCAGGGATAAAGAGGCCCGCGTTACCACTCCACCTTCTCAAGGAGCTGGGCTCCTCAGGTGAGCAGGCTGCTTGCTTCGACCGCGATGCTTTGAAATTCCCGCTTACACCATCCAGACTCGAAACCAGGGCAACGGCGCGGGGCCGCAAGAGGGCACGTAGCGTCCAGGAAAGAACGCCGCAAGGCAGAGAGGCAACAGGGCAAGGCAACACGCGCAGCAGCCGTTCGCAGTTACACCGAGCGAGCGACACCAAACCGTACGACCGGCGCGCGCCAAGCGACCAAGGGTCCTCAAGGGGAGAGGGAGGGGCGAGCGACCACGAGCGGTCCGAAGTCTATATTGAAGAAAAAGCGAAGGCCAGAGCTTGCGGAAACATATGAAGAATCAGACGATCATGACGAGGCCACGGGGGAGGACGATCAAGACGAGGGTTCCGATCTGGACGGAGTGCTTGACGAGGAATCTGACGACGGCAATGCCGGACAGCATGAGACAGACGACGACGAAGGCCTCGAAGGCGATGTCGTGGATGAAACGCCGAAGCGAAACATTTCCAAGACGGCGAAAGAAAAGCTTGCTCGGGACGACGCAGAAATCGCCGATCTGGAAAGGAAACTTGGGCTGAAGAATCGAAGGAATTTACCCCAGTCGTTCAAGGATGACGGTCTCGGGGACCTTCTCGACGGTTTAGGCGGCGAGTTCGATGACGGCAAGCAAGACAAGAGGAAGCGCAAAGCGGAAGCGGACGAGTGGCTTGCTCAGAAGCGGAGGAAGGCAGGATCCGCATTGGCCCCCCGGAAGCAGGCAATACCCGATGGCAGAGACGATGGCGACGACATCGCTGACTCTGAAGAGGTGGATGAAGCTATGGAAGGCTTCAGCCAGAGCGATCTGGAAGACGTCGATTCGGATGAGGGGTCTTTCGACGAAGGGGATTTGAGTGGCGACGACGTGGACGACGGTCAAGCCGACTTTGACGGCTTCAGCTCAGAGGACGAGCAAGAGACGGAAGAACCACCACAAAAGCGGGTTCGCGAGAACCCGTACGTTGCCCCCACGACAGGACAGACCGCGAAATATGTGCCGCCGTCCCTGCGGAAAGAGTCAGGATCAGACGCCGAGCTGGCCGCCCGGATCCGCCGCCAGACGCAAGGTTTGGTCAACAGGATAACGGAATCCAACCTGTTGACTATCATGACGGAAATTGAAAAGCTCTACAGGGAGTATCCGCGACAGCACGTCACTTCCTCTCTCGTGGATCTTCTACTCATACAAGTCTGCGACCCAACGACCCTTCCTGACACGCTTCTTATTCTCACGGCGGGGTTCGCCACTGCGGCTTACATGGTTCTTGGGAACGACTTTGGCGGTCAGCTGGTTCAGGAAGTGGTGGATCGCTTCGAAAAACACTACGAGGAGGCCAAAGTAGCTGCCCTGGAACGGCCGGATGTGCCAAAGCAGACGTCCAACCTGATCACATTCATATCCGAGCTTTATACCTTCCAGCTGGTCGGTCCTAATCTGGTCTTCGACTACATCAGGATGCTGTTGGAAACCCTCTCAGAGCTCAATGCTGAGCTCCTGCTTCGCATCGTACGCATGTGCGGACCTACCCTGCGGCAAGACGATCCGATGGCGCTGAAGGACATTGTCTCCTTGATTCCGCCGGCCGTCGCAAGAGCAGGGGAGAAGAATCTCACCGTCAGAACTAAGTTCATGATTGACACGATTACCGATCTGAAGAACAACAAGCTGAAGGCCGGGGCTGGTGCGTCGGCGGTGGTCTCGGAGCACATTACGCGAATGAAAAAGGTGCTTGGCCAGCTGAAATCAAAAAAGCTCAAATCTACCGAGCCGATGCGGATGGGCCTGAAGGATATCCAGGATGCGGACAAACGGGGCAAGTGGTGGTTGGTCGGCGCGAGCTGGGCAGGCCGCTCGGCGAACGAGAAAGACGCCGGCAAGCCTACAAACGCAGAGAGCGACGACAGCGACGACGACGACAGCATCGTCCTGGACGCGGTCGACGAAGGACCCGACCTCGCAGAACTGGCCCGGGAGCAGGGCATGAACACCGTGGTCCGGCGGTCCATCTTCGTCTCCATCATGTCCGCCATGGACTACCACGACGCCTACTTCCGCATCCTCAAGCTGCGGCTCAACAAGGAGCGCCAGCGCGAGATTCCCAACGTCATCATCCGCTGCGTCGGCGCGGAACAGCACTACAACCCCTACTACATGCTCGTCGCGAAACGGTTGTGCGCCGAGCAGCGCGAGGTCCGCTGGGCGTTCCAGTCCTGCCTGTGGAAGCTGTTCGCGCGCATGGGCGAGTCGGAGTTCGGTGAGGACGAGGCTGAGGAGGGCGAGGAGGACGACGAGCTGATGGACACGCGGCGGATCGTCAACACGGCCAAGATGTTCGGCGCTCTGGTCGCCGGCAGCAGCTTGGGCGTTGCGGTGCTCAAAAGGCTCAATTTGCTGTACATGCAGAAGAAGACGCGCGACTTTGTTGAAGTGCTGTTGGTTACCGTCCTACTCGAGTGCCAGGGGAGTGAGCGACCTGATGAGGCGATCGCGAAGGTCTTTGGGGGGGTAGAGGCAGCGCCGGATCTGGCAAGGGGGTTGCAGTGGTTCTTGAGGAAGGTTGTCCGGAAGTCGGATCTCGCTGGTGGCAAGAAGTACACGAGGATGCTCAAGGATGCGTGCAAGATGGCGGAGGCGGTGGTCCAGAGTGCACTGGCACAGGTTGATACTCTGGCATGAATACATCACACAGTGGGTGGGAGATGTCTGAGAACGTCGGTTACCGCTGCCGGAATGTTACGGGGAAAGAATTAGTCTCTAGTCAAGATAGATGTGATACCCGAAGTATTCCGTGCCTCCGTTGACTCTTCGTTCTCGCTGGTGGCGCCGGTCCTCTGGTGGCGCTAATTGTGAGTCGTGATCTTGGGCTGCTTAGTGACCACGAAGAAGCACCTAGACATTACCTACGCTGACAAGTACTTAGGTTGCCTCAACAGTGGTGGTGCATTTGCTCCGGGCGTCTGCTAATGAGGCGAACTACGTGTTTCAAGAGCATGGCGAGCGTCGTGATATCTCGGGGCTCGGGAAATCTCGCCAAGACCGAAAGATTGGAAGTCGCTGCTGGTCACGGGGTGCGTCACCGTGCGGGATTTGGCGGCTTATGCGGCATTGAGGCTGGCACGGCCGGGTTTCAGAGGCGGGATTTCGAATTCTAGCGGCTTAACGGACCCCCTGGCCAATCCCCGGCTTGCACGGTCAGCGCTGGCGTTGGGGCGACCAAGCAGTGCACTGGAAGCTCAGCCGACGGTTGGACGAACGGATACCAAAACTGGGGACTTTTTTTCAACGCCTTGCGCGCAGCTTCCCCCAGCACGGACATTTCCATTCCCAACAACATCCGCGACGCATCCCCTTGCCCAGCGATCTCGATCTGCGCGTTCTGCTCTTTCGGGAAGCCTCTTTCACATTGCTTCCCTCGCCCTTCTCTTGTCCCGTGTCAGTCCGAACCAGCACAGTCCAGCATGCTGTCGCAGAGATTAATAGGCCGCACCGCGGTCAGGTCCGCGTTCCGGCCGTCAGGGTAATGCGGCTCCATTCGCCGAGATTGGATCTCTGCTCTTGCTGATGATGGCTTCAGGCTGCCCTCGATTGTCTCTGCGCCTAGGTTGCGGCGGACGTATGCCACCGAGGCCGGTTAGTAGCTCCCTGGGAAGAGCGGCATATGGTCTGGAGGGCTGACTGCGTGTTACAGAGGAGAGGGACCTCGTCATCATCGGCGGTGGTGTCGCCGGCTATGTCGCCGCCATCAAGGCCGGCCAGGAGGGCATGAAGGTTGGTAACTTTGCACGCGGAAGTGGCTTGGCGCGGACAATGGCTAATGCTGCTCGAACAACAACTAGGTCACATGTATCGAGAAGCGCGGCACCCTCGGCGGTACCTGCCTCAACGTCGGGTGCATCCCATCAAAATCACTGCTCAACAACTCGCATTTGTACCACCAGATTCTTCACGACTCGAAACACCGCGGCATTGAGGTCGGCGAAGTCAAGCTCAACCTGAAACAGCTCATGAAGGCGAAGGAGACGTCGGTCTCGGGTCTGACCAAGGGCGTCGAGTTCCTGCTCAAGAAGAACGGTGTCGAGTACATCAAGGGCTCCGGCTCGTTCCAGGACGAGCACACCGTTAAGGTGCAGCTCAACGACGGCGGCGAGACGAGCGTTGTTGGCAAGAACATCCTCATCGCGACCGGCAGCGAGGTTACCCCCTTCCCCGGCCTCGAGATCGACGAGAAGACGGTCATCAGCAGCACCGGCGCGATTGCGCTCGAGGAGGTCCCCAAGAAGATGCTGGTTATTGGCGGCGGTATCATTGGTCTGGAGATGGCCTCGGTGTGGTCGCGCCTCGGGTCCGACGTCACCGTGGTTGAGTTCCTCGACCAGATTGGCGGCCCCGGTATGGACACGGAGATTGCCAAGAACATTCAGAAGATTCTGAAGAAGCAGGGCATAAACTTCAAGACGGGTACCAAGGTCGTCAACGGTGAGAAGACTGGCGAGAACGTGAAGATCAACGTCGACTCGGCAAGGGGTGGCAAGCCCGAGACGGTAGGTTCCCCCCTTGCGAGCTTGGCGCGGTTATGACCACCAATTCCGGGAGACATGCTAACGTGTTACAGCTCGATGCCGACGTTGTCCTCGTCGCGATTGGCCGTCGCCCATACACCGGCGGCCTCGGCCTTGAGAACATCGGTCTCGAGCTCGACGAGCGGGGCCGCGTGATTATCGACTCGGAGTACCGCACCAAGATCCCGCACATCCGCTGCGTCGGCGACGTCACCTTCGGCCCCATGCTCGCGCACAAGGCCGAGGAGGAGGCCGTGGCGGTGGTCGAGTACATCAAGAAGGGCCACGGGCACGTCAACTACGGCTGCATCCCCGCCGTCATGTACACCTTCCCCGAGGTGGCGTGGGTCGGCCAGTCGGAGCAGGACCTCAAGAAGGCCGGCATCAAGTACCGCGTCGGCACCTTCCCCTTCAGCGCCAACTCGCGCGCCAAGACCAACCTCGACACCGACGGCATGGTCAAGATGCTCGCCGACCCGGAGACCGACCGCCTGCTCGGCATCCACATCATCGGCCCCAACGCCGGCGAGATGATCGCCGAGGGCACCCTCGCGCTTGAGTACGGCGCCTCGAGCGAGGACATTGCGCGCACCTGCCACGCTCACCCCACGCTGGCGGAGGCGTTTAAGGAGGCGGCCATGGCGACGTACTCCAAGGCGATCCACTTCTAAACAGTGGGTTTGGTCTTGGGGTTTGTGTGTTTGGCCGTTGCGTGGCGTTTTCTTGTGTACCTGTGTACTTTAGCTCTGTTTTCCCCGTCCCTCAAGGCATCGTTGGAGGAATGGACTCCGTCGGCCAAACGGGTATTGAATGCTCCTAATCTACCGACGCGGGCGAAACGGCGACTTTTGCGCTTGCGGTGTGCGATGAGGGACATGGTTAGATAGTGGATGGGTTCATAGCAGGCCATGCGTTGGTATGGCATCTTGCGAAAAGATAGATGTTTCGTTTGTTAAGACTTGTGATGTACTTTCATTAGTGTCGCCAGGAGTGTTCGGGGTGGTGCAGTGTGTTATACTTAGGAAGGCCAGGAAGTGGACGAGATGAACCACCGGTTCGTCTCATTTGAGCTGGCCACCTAATACACTCCCCCACATGATGGCCGTGAAATCAAGAAATGTTTCTTTTCTGGTGCATCTCGTTTTAATCCATCCACCCATTCTTCGACAAGTATGATTGTGTCTGAGTTACGCTGCATTGTTCTCGGCGACGAAGCGTTGTTATGCAAAGAACCCTAACCCCGCGGTTGTTTGCTTCCACCAACTGATGCCTCCTTTTTCGACCCCTGTTCTCAGCACTGCAGGTTGATGATCGTGCCACAATCGGGGCTCGCCGTCCCCATGTGGGTCGGCGGATTGCTTGCCTGGCCGTGTTGGGGCTCGGCTGTCTGAGCTCGCCGTCACCTGCACATCCGAGTCTCTCGTTCTCGCTTTCCTTCATGATCTGTTAACCATACCGCTTCCTTCAATTGTTGACGAACTAATCCATGCCCTACTTACTGCATTAGGTTATTGGGACTCGGCTGCTGAAGGATTCAGATCGTAATCGTGAGATTGGCTGCTTTGGCAGCCACGATCCGGCAAAGCCAATCTTTAACGTTTGGCGAGCGTCCTCATCAACCCCGCTGGGAGGTACTTGCGGTGAGCGAGGCGGTTCAACGGCTCACCAATCGCTGTTTCAGCGCACCGCAGCTTCTTGTCGTCTCTCAACGCCACTCAGGTGCGAGCTGTCTCAATGGCTACTCCCACAGCTTCCGCGAAATCAAAAGCTTCGCAGCCAAATCCCGGGGATACAAAACGGTCGTACCCCGTGTTGTCACGCCGCGAAATTGAGGCACGAATTGCCGAGGACGAGACGCTCTTCATCTTGGATCAGCATGTCATCAAGGCGGACGCATGGCGCAAGTACCACCCGGGCGGCGACAAGGCTATTCTGCACATGGTAGGGAGGGATGCTACCGACGAAGTGAACAGGTGAGTGGGCCTGCAAAAGTATCTGATGCCAAGCGATGGGACATGGTGTGCTGACCTGGGATGCATGCGACAGCCTGCATTCGGCCGAGGCCCGGCGCATGATGAACAGGTACCGCATCGGCAGGGTCGAGGGCCGGTGGAAGAATTTCCTACCGCCTATCCAGGGCGGCAAGTTTCGGCCGAGGGTGGGTGAGGGGGAGCCTGAGCAGGAGCAGGAGTACGAGTCCAGCCTGACCTTCCCCGCGATGAGCGACGATGCCACTGCATCCTCGAGCGACCCGAGCTCGCGCTCGCCTTCCCCGGTCTTTGATGTCGACGAAGTCGGCCGGGAGTCGAGCCTCCGCAACCGCAAACCGGGGATTGCCCGGTCAGGCTCAGCCACGTCCCTGTCGTCCGTGGACGACGCGACCACGACGCCGCCCCTGGACGGCATGGCACACCTTGATGCGCTGACGCGGAAGGGCATCAAGCTCGACCTCAGCAAATACCCGCCGCCGGACCCGGCCACGCAGGACGCCATCGTGGAGAAGTACCGCCTGCTCAACGAGCGCATCAAGGCCGAGGGCCTGTACGACTGCAACTACTATGCCTACGCCGTTGAGGTGTCTCGGTACACGCTCCTCTTCGGCCTGATGCTGCTGTTCCTGCACTGGCAGTGGTATGTCACCAGCGCCGTCTTCCTCGGCTGCTTCTGGCACCAGCTCGTCTTCACGGGGCACGACGCCGGGCACATGGGCATCACGCACAACTTCCAGGTCGACACGGTGATCGGCATCATCGTGGCCGACTTCTTCGGCGGGCTGTCGCTCGGCTGGTGGAAGCGCAACCACAACGTGCACCACATCGTGACCAACTCGCCCGAGCACGACCCAGACATCGAGTACATTCCCCTGCTCGCCGTCTCGCACCGCTTCCTGGGCAGCCTGCGATCGACCTACTACGAGCACGTCATGAGCTACGACGCGGCCGCCAAGATCCTGATCCCGCTGCAGCATTACATGTACTACGTCTACCTGCTCTTCGGCCGCTTCAACCTGTACCGGCTGTCGTGGCAGTACCTGATCGCGGGCCTGGGCCCGCGCAGGGGCATCGCCGCCTGGCACCGCTGGCTGGAGGTGGCTGGGCAGGCCTTCTTCTGGACCTGGTTCGGCTACGGCGTGCTGTACCGCGGTATCGACAACAACTGGAACCGCTTCGTCTTCGTCATGGTCAGCCACATGGTGACGACCCCGGTGCACGTGCAGATCACGCTGTCGCACTTCGCCATGAGCACCGCCAACCTGGGCGTCGACGAGTCCTTCCCGCAGAAGATGCTGCGCACCACCATGGACGTCGACTGCCCCGCCTGGCTCGACTTCTTCCACGGGGGGCTGCAGTTCCAGGCCATCCACCACCTGTTCCCCCGCATCCCGCGCCACAACCTGCGCCGCACCCAGCGTCTTGTGCAGGAGTTTTGCGACGACGTGGGCATTCCCTACGCACTGTACGGGTTTGTGGACGGCAACAAGCGCGTCGTGGGGCGCCTGGCCGACGTGGCTAGACAGGCGGCCATCCTGGCCAAGTGCCAGAGCGTGGTGATGGCTAGCGCTGAGCATGGCCAGCATGATCTCCATCATTAGGCGCCGTCAGCGGGCAAGATTGGGTTGTTGAGTCATGTTGTGCGGTGGTGTCTGCCTGATGTTGTGTGTCCAACTGTCGTTGGTTGGTGTGGCGGAAAATGACGGGGTTTGGTTAGCTAAGCATGTATCTAGATCTCGGGATACACGGCGTTTGTCTGGGGACTTGAAACTCTTTGTTCTCCTTCCCTTCGAAACCATCTTGTGCAACTCAGCGTGGGGCGGCGTACCTGCGCTCGCTTGCGTTGGGCAGCAGTAGGTCAGGTGTCACAACATGCTTCTAGGCGGTTCGTCGAGCCCGTGATTGCAGCTACCTTGAGACATGGCCGGCGCCAAACGCCGTCTTCGGCGGGCATGGGGATATGTGTGCGATGGGAGTTAAGAGTCAGATGTTGTATCGGCTCAGGGGGGCAGGACGGATGTGAGAGGAGGAGGGATGCGCGGAGCCGACGGGTAGGTGACCCGGGCCTCCCACCCTCGTGTCATGACGTTTGTCCACGGGCGGGAACGTGCAGGAGCCGGGACCCTGGATCGTCCCATGTTTATATTATGCGCTGCCAGATGCGGTACGACGCTTCACTGACCACGATCTGCAAACGCGATCTCCCTTGCTGATAACCACCGACCTGGTTCTGTCGTCGAAGCACGACGTGTCACGGTGTCAAGGACACAATGGTGGGTTGGTTACTCGGGCGCAGCGTGCTGCTCCTCCTTCTCTTCTTCTTCTTGCTTTACCCAGTTCTCAGCAGCGCTGGGATCGCCTAGGTAGGGCCTGGGGGACGTGCAGGTTACGCAGGGCATACTGTATGCACGGCACCGATCTGCGTTTGCGTCGCTGCCCGTTGGCATCGGCGAGCTACAGATCTACCCAACTATTCCCGCTTTGCCCAAGGACAGGGAGGCGTACGTCATGGGTCACTGGCAGAGAAAAGCTCGAGGTGACAAGTCGAGCTGGCGTTCTCAAAGGCCATCCCCCGGGAGATCGACAAACGCGTGGCTGATCGACGACAGCCCTGCATTCCACGCCGAGGCGTAGAGCATGACTGGGCTCTCTGCATGCAAGCCATCTGCAAATTGAGAGGGAACCTGGTCCTGTCCAGCATGATCGGCCCCGTCCGTCGACATCCCAGCTGCCGCTGTCCAAACAAGCCCACACTCTCTTGTGTCCCTGTCGTCCTGAAGAGGCTTGTTCCTAGTGTGTTGGACGGCACTAGCCGCCTTCCTGCCTGGTCAACAGCCCGAATCACTTTTCAGATTCAAAGGCCGGTTTGTATGTACACATGCTGTATTGGGCCACTGCCGAGACCCCGGTCCCTGCCTCCGAACGACGACACGCGAGTCGAATGTGACGATCACTTCGCTCCCTGTGGTTGTTCAGGATGTGCCTCGGGAGCGAACGGAGAGCTACTCGCTGCTGGGTGCTTCGGGCATCTATTCTGCTGCTGGACGATACTGATGCCTATCCGTAGCCCCATGCTGTGGCCGTCGGCTTCTTGCATCCCGTAGGCCTCGCCGCCGCATCGTGCCAGATTATCCCATCTCGGAGGGGGCTTGTTGGCTTGCTTCGAGAGCGTTCCTCGGCCACCTCGGGGTCAGCCTGGCAATCCGTTTACATGTGCCGCTGGGTTCTGACGAGGCGACGACGTGGATGGCCCCGAGATGGGTATATAGAGAACCCCTTGTCGCCTCACCGGTGTGAACGTCTTCTGGGTTTGCCAGCGTCTCCTTCCCCCATTTCCAAATACTCAATAACCACTTGCCACTATCCTCGTATTGCCAGGCCTCAGCAACTACTTCCTACCAACCTAGATCTTCCCTTCATATCGCCAGATACACCAAACCCATCGGCAAACATTCTGATACTGCCAGACCGCAGCAGCTGCTTGCCTCTAACCTCTCCAAGAGCATTGCCATCTCCACATCGCAACACCACCCATATCACTGCCTGTATAACAACAATAGTCTGTGACTGCCATGGGAAAGAGCAAGATGGACGACGCCGCTGCCGAGCGGATCCGCCGCGCACGCGGTGACAAGGTGCGTACCTACCTACCAAACCTTACCCAGCACCACCACCCACTCCGACTCCCATCAACCCCTATTTCCCTCCTCCCCCAATCCCCCCTCCCCCCTCTCATATTCCCTCCCTTCATACTCTTCCCACCAACGCCCACGCGAAGAAACCAAGACATCAACATTCCCCACAATCTCCCGGGCTAACACGTGTGCCTTTCGTGATACAGGACGGCTTCAGCAAGCGCGCGGCCGACGCCGCCCGGCGCAACGAGCAGTCTTACCCCTACTACTCCTCCTCCTCGGGGGGGGGCACGAGTGGCGGCGGTAGTAGTGGTGGGGGTTCGGGCAGGACAGACTACCAGGGCAGCAGCAGCGGCAGTGGTGGTGGTGGCGGTGGGAGCAGTGGGAAGAAATGAGTGGCGTGTGAGGGTTGAGTGAGAGAGTGGAAGTGGCCACCTTGAATTGCATGGGGGACTTCCATTCCATTGCGATGGGGGAGCCAAGCGACGGCATTCCCGTCCATCCATCTCCACCTGCCGCACGTGGCTGTGAGCGAGCTAGCTGTGCATGGTTTGGGGAAGATTTGCAAGTGCTGGGATGGGATGGGGGTGGAAGGGAGTTTCGGTGTTTTGGGTCTTCTTGGGTTGGGCTCTTGCTGGGGAGGATACCCAAGTGTGACGGGGCTGGTGGGAAACGATTTTTACTTGACAGTCTTGCTTTTTTAGGAGCCTTTTTGTCTTTTTGTTCTTTCTTTTTCTGGCTGTGGGCTTCGGCGGCAGGCGTTGATAACGAGACTTGGGAAAAGCCGGGGCTTTCGTTTGTCTGGGAGCGCGGGGAGCAAATCTTTGTTTTAGTGACATGTTTCTTGCACTGTTTGGCAGGCGGATTCTGCATGTTTGGAATTTTTTTTTGGCATTTGCAAGTTTAGGTACGGATCTGCCTATCATAATGACATTGTTCAACAATCCAAGTTGTGCTTTCACCTCTGATTCGTGCTGTGAACCCTGAACAGCGCCACGGCGAGATCAAGCATTCTCTGACCGAGAGAAAGCCACGCCGAAGCTTTGTGAGGCGTCTCCCACGTGGTGGTCCCAGGCCAGTTCTCTGGACCAGGAGTGATTCGAGATAACAAGGCCAAGACGGCCACCACTCCCCATCCCGATGTGGGCGGACTGCCGAGGCCAAAAGGTGCATTAAGGCGGTGAGGACACCACGGTGCAGTGTACATACCGCGAACAGGATGAAATGCATGTGGTGGTGGTGTTCCACGGCAAGGGAGCTCATTGGTACACGGCGCTGGTCAGTTGCTGGTTATGGCAGGCTCAGCAGGACAGGGATCGCGGGTAGTCGGCGTGCAGATGCGTGTGCCATTGGCCACGGCAGGCGAAGACGGTATTGTTAGACGTGGCTGCTAACCTTGCGTGCTGGTTCTCCGACGCGTGTATGCAGACAGCACGTGGTGACAGAGCCAATGTAAGTGTATGTATGTGAACACCCAGGTAAGTATGTGCGATGTGTCACCGATATGCACTGAGTACCATGCGGAGGTACCATCAGAACAAGGGTGTCAACCATGTCAAGAGTGAAACCGGAAATCTAGTTGGCCATGTTCTCCCGAGCTAGGGAGGCCTTGCTGCGAAGACGGGACGTGGCGCACGCCACAGGCTGCCGCAACCTCGAAGTCCCAGCTGAGGCACCAGCGAGATGTACTGCAAAGTCACCCCCCGTCTTGACCACGCAAGCTCCATGCCGCGCTGAAGGAGTCCTCATGTCATCCGGGCGTAATGCAGTGTACTGTGTAGCCTGTAGCGAGGGGGCTGCTGGGCGATGAGGATCCACTGGGAGATCTGTGACCGTAGCCTTGTCAAGCTGCTTATGTGCGTTAAGCATGCTGTCGTGAAACCTCAGTGTAGAACTTGGCGTCCTGACACTGAGCTTGAGGTTCTCACACAGAAGCCGTGGACACTGCTCTCATGCGCTTGTCGCCAGCTGCCGAAATCGCTATCTGGACGAGCAAACCCCATGCGTTTCGTATCCGGCAGTTCCCCAGCATCGCACAACCTGGGCAACTACCGGGCCATCAATGTGTGCATCGGCCGATGCAACTCACATGGGCTTGCACGGCTGGAGACATATGCAGGGGTCGATTGCGCACATTGGAGGCATTGTGTCGTTTGTAGTGTGTACCTATCCGTACCAAGTATTGCGTAGCTTAGTTTTTGAAGAAGTGACGCCTGTCTTTGATGGAGGTGAGAAGTGGATCCCGCCCAGACCTGCACTGGTGCTCAAAGCCGAAGTTCTAAACGGCCCCCACTTTACCTGCTCGGTGCTCACTGAACGCGCTTTGGTGCCCCACATGCCGTGACAAGCACCCATCGCCATTCAAGCAACAGTGACCATCAGCGCTGGTATCCAGTGGTCCATGCCCTGAACAGTAACTTGTAGCAGCTGTGATCATCCATCCTTTCATGCCGTTTCTGCAGCAGATAAATGGTACTTCAGTTAACCATCGATAGTTGCTGCTCCCAACACGCCACTCGGAAGCAACCTGCATGATTTCCCGTCCGACGTCATTGCCATCGTTGTGCGCCCGTGTTTCATCGAAGTTGACCACTCCATCGGCCAGCTCACCACATCGCTGCCTGCGTGCGAAAGGCATGCACTACAGGGCACAAGCCCGTTGTTAGAGGATCAGTGGTCATGGAACCCGCTATCCAGCGTGCTCTGAATGACAAACTCTACGACAAGCGCAAAGTTGGCGCTCTCGAGTGCGTTGTCTTCCTCTCCCTTCTGTCCCCGATTTTGAAGGCTCTGTTTACCCCGGGTCGCATACCCGGACTGGCAGGGACAAATTGGCTAACTCTGGGACCTATCCGCCACCTATCACCAGGCTAGAGCGGGTCATCCGCGAGCTCGTCGCCTCAAAGGACTATGCCCGGGTCGAGGCTGTCCTCGACCAGCTCTGCAACGAGTTCGCTTATGCCGTCCATCAGCCGCATGCACGAAATGGCGGCCTCATAGGCCTGGCTGCAGCCGCCATCGCCTTGGGATCGGTATGTGCGACCCTCCATCCCAGCCTCATGTTGTGAGCCCGGCTCTCTCTGTGTGTGGCTTTCCATGCCCCCGGGGCTTGTCGGCCACTTACTCCATTCGTCTCCCCGGCAGCCTTGCTCACTCGGCCGTCTAACCTGTCTTGCCTGCCGCTTCTAGGAGCTTGCCCGCTACCTCGAAATCATCGTCCCGCCAGTCCTCGCCTGCTTTACTGATCAGGATGCCCGTGTGCGCTATTACGCCTGCGAGGCCATGTATAATATAGCCAAGGTCGCGAAAGGCGAGATTCTGATTTACTTCAACCACATATTCGATGCCCTCTGCAAGGTGAGCTAGCATCTTGCGTCCCGGAGCTGTAGTCAAAGCTTACTAAACCGCACTCCGGCACCTAGCTGGGCGCCGACTCGGAGCTGTCTGTGAAAAACGGAGCCGAGTTGTTGGATCGCCTCATCAAGGACATCGTCTCTGAATCGGCTGCCACATATGTGTCCGTCCTGGAGCATCCACCGCCTTATCAGGAGCACGACAAGGACGGCCCGGACGATTCCATAGAGCTGCCGACGGCCTTCTCTCTGAAGCGGTTTATCCCGCTGCTCAGGGACCGCATCTACGCGCTCAACCCCTTCACGAGGACTTTCTTGGTCGGCTGGATCATTTTGCTCGACTCGATTCCCGACCTAGAGCTGGTGACCTACCTACCGGACTTCCTCGGAGGACTGTTGCGCTTCCTGAGCGACTCGAACCGAGACGTTCATGTGGCCACCCAGGGCTGCCTAGACAAGTTTTTGAACGAGATCAAGCGCATCGCCCGCATCAAAAAGGGCATTGCCGAGAGCAAGAAGTCCAGGGAGGGAAAGCGCAAGCGCGTCGACTCGATCGAGAGCGGCAGCGTGCGGCCCCAACTTGAGGAAGGGGACGAGGTGGACTCCGACACGGGCGATGACGACGGCGACCTGGAGAGTGAGGACGATTGGGTTCCAGGGCAAGATGTGCAGATCAACTACAAGGCCATTCTGGAGATTCTGACCGCGACCCTCGACTCAGAGTTTGGTAAGTTGGGATGGTTCTCGCGTAGCAGTCATGGAACATGGCCACTGACAGCTTTGCAGACGAGGATGGGTTGCTGGAGTCGCTCCGCTGGATTGTCGAGTTTCTGGACATATGCCCGGAAGAGGTTCTCCCCTTCACCCCGAAGATACTGGCTCACCTCCTGCCTGCCATGGCTAGTGGCGTGGAAACAATTCGCCAGGCTGCCGGTAGGGTCAATACCTCTCTGATGGATTATGTCGTCTCCCTGTCCGACGAGGCGGACCTGGTTATGCCGCCGCCGTCGCGGATACCCGGTCCCACCCCGACCACAGGTGACCGACAGGACGGAACCACCAGCGCCCGCGCTTCTCTGTCTGGTTCTAGGGATCTGGAGGTGCGAAGCCCCACGCCAGCTCAGGCGAGACCCATTCCAAGGACCCCGACTCCGGCCTTTTCCGCCCCTCAACCTCAACCAGACCTCGATTACTCCGCCGCGGTGAACTCACTGACTCTGCTATTCCTAAACGACCACGAGGCCACGCGTGTCGCTGCGCTGACATGGCTGATTATGCTACATCGCAAGGCGCCGAGAAAGGTGCTCGCATTCAATGACGGGACATTCCCGGCGCTTCTAAAAACTCTCTCGGATCCGGCTGAAGCGGTTGTCACCAAGGACCTGCAGCTGCTCTCCCAGATCTCGAGGAACAGCGAGGACGACTATTTCACCAATTTTATGGTGAACCTGCTCCAGCTCTTTTCGACGGACAGAAAGCTCCTCGAGACGCGGGGGAACCTGATCATCCGGCAGCTATGCACTAGCCTCAGTGCCGAGCGCATCTACCGGACCCTGGCCGACTGTATCGAGAAGGAGGAGGACGTCGAGTTTGCTAGCATCATGGTCCAGAACCTCAACAACAATCTGATTACGGCGCCCGAGCTGGCTGAGCTGCGGAAACGGCTGCGGAACCTCGAGACCAAGGTTGGATGCTCCGTGTCTAAGTGGGTCTGTGATTATTCCGGATGCTGACTGCTACAGGATGGCCAAACATTCTTCGTCGCGCTGTTCCGCTCGTGGTGCTACAACGCCGTAGCAACGTTCTCTTTGTGCCTTCTGGCGCAAGCCTACGAGCAGGCCTACAATCTGTTGCAGATATTGTTCGTATCTTCACCCGTCGTGCTCAAGAATGGACCTATGCTAACATCATTCCAGCGCCGAGCTCGAGATGACAGTCAACATTCTCATTCAGATCGACAAGCTTGTGCAGCTTCTCGAGTCCCCCGTCTTCACCTGTATGGCCGCTTGTCTCATTTTCCCTGTCCGTTCTCCGTTCATAACCAACAACTTTCCAGACCTGAGACTACAGCTTCTTGAGCCGGAGCGATACCCCCACTTGTACAAGTGCTTGTACGGCCTCTTGATGCTGCTCCCGCAGTCATCGGCCTTTGCGGCCCTCAAGAACCGACTTAACAGCGTCAGCTCGATTGGGTACCTGCATATTGCGCCGAGGCCGTACGTCTTCCCCTTTCGTTCTAGCATCTTGCGCCCTCAGTAATCTTTCTTGGAAGTAAGATTGACCCTCGTCATAGCAATGCGACCACTCCCAACGCTCCCTCATTCGACCGCCCAAACCGCCTCAAGGGTCGCGAGGAAGGGATCATACGCTGGGGCGAGCTGCTCGAGAAATTCCGCACGGTCCAGGACCGCGCCCGGCGCCTGCACCGCGTGAATGGCGGCGGGGGCGGCGGGGACTTGGATGATCCCACCGGTGGGGAGCTGCGCATCGGCGACGGCATGGCGGATGCCAGACTGCCTGGGCCGGACGTCGGGGTGGCGGGAGGAGGAGCAGGAGGGCCCGGGAGAGCGCTGCGAGGGCCAGTGCCCGCGATCAAGGAGACGCCGCCTGCGAAACCCGAGCCGGCGTCGAAGCCGAGGACGGCGCTGGGGAGGCAGTTTGGGCGGTTGGGAGGAGCGGTGTCTGGGCGAGGCAAGCGCGCCTAAAGCGATATGCCCCTTGCTGCTCTTGTTGTTGTTGGCTCAGTTTCTTCGCGCCAGCGTTGTTTTCGTTTTCTTTTTGTTGTTGTGTGGGTTGTATGAGTTCTTTCATTTCCTGCGTTTCTGACAGCGTCTCTCGTCTGACTCTAGAGGACCACGATCAGCATCGGCTGCGCATCGGCGGCGTACAGTTCAGCTACCATACCCCCTCGGGGAGCGAGACGGAGCGGGCGGACAGCATGATTAGCAAGGGACGGGGCATCAGGACGGGACTGCATGGGTCGTAACGGGGGCGGTGTCGGTTCAGGGATTCTTTTCATGTAAAGCAAGATCAGAGCAGCTCAGATCTGCCACTGTAATGGATATCGTCCTACTCGCTAGGTGTTTACACCACACTGAGTTGCCACACTCTCTCCCCCATCCCATCTCACCTCCGCCCGGGCCCCCTCTCCCGCCGCGGCGTCTCCCTCTCCACAAGCCCCTCAAACACCTCATCCCTCCGCACCGTCAGCCGCCGCAGCTCAGCCCGCAAGGCCTCCAACTCTTCGCGCGCGCGCGCCGTGTCGGGCGGCAGGCCCTCAAACGCCCGCACCTCCGCGTCCAGCGCCTTCTTCTCGGCCAGCAGCGCCAGGTAGGCTTCTTCTTCGCGCCGCACCTGCTCGATGCTGGGCGACGGGACCCCGCCGACGGAGCGCGCGAGCGACACGGCTCGGTCACGCAGCTCGGGGAGGCGCGCGGTGAGGGATTTGATGCGCCGTTGTGTGTCGAGGTTCTGCAGGGCGAGGGTGGCGGGCGGGTGGTAGCCTCCTCCTCCTCCTGGATGGGGGTGGTATTGCTGGGAGGAGGTGGTGGGGGTGGGGGTAATGTAGCTGTTGCGTTTGGATGGGGTGTGAGGGATGGCGTCGTTGTCGTCGTCGTCGTCGTCGTCGTCGTGGTGATGGGTGTGGGGTGAAGGCGGGCGTAGGTCTGTGGCGAGCTTGGCCGTGGCGGCGGCTTCGCGCGCGATGTAGGCTGTCAGGATGTCGAGACGAGAGATGGTTTGCTCGAGGATGGCGGATTGAGTGGAGAGTGAGATCAGCTCGGCGCCGAGCGCGGCGGGGGTAGGGAGGGAGATGCCAGTCTGTAGTGCCAGTGAAGCCATGGCGTTGAGGGCCGTTTGGCCTTCGCGGGTGAGGGAAGATTCGAGGGAGGTGAGAATCGCCTCGCGGGCGTCATCGAGGGCGTGAATGTTCATGCTGTGGCTGTCTGATCCTGACGAGTTATCTGATTGGTGATCCTGTGACTGTTCGTGTGCCCTCAGCTGCTCTAGTGTTTCCGCCTCGAGGCGTGCTATGAGAGCCTGTTCTTCGTCGGCGGCCTCGTTGGCGGAGGCAAGAGCCAGCAGGGCGCGCAGCGTGTCGGCATTGCGCTCAAACGGTGGGGGGTTACGGCCGGGGAATTTGCGTTGAAGCCAGCGGTCAATGTACGACCAGTCTTTGGCGGCCGAGGCGGCAGCGCGGGCGACTGACGGGGAGAAGATGGCTGCGTTGGACTGCAGATGCGCCATCTTGACTGTACGAAATCAAGACGCTGAGCCAGCCTTGTTTGGAGAGTCTACGTAGGTCTGGGGCGTTTGATTGGGGCGACCTTGTGAGTGATGGTCGGCACAGTCAGAGACCGCTCTGATCCTGTATGAGTCGGGTTTGTCTGGAAATCGCGAATGTACGAGACGGGAACGGCGATTCAAGCTCAAACTGCACGGTCGAGGACAGGTTCCAACAGAAAGTGGGAGGCACCAATTGGCCTTCGCGATGGTGATTGTGCAAAGGGCCTGTTAACCTACAGGGCACGTGAGGTGTCTGTACTTGTAAGTCCAGCAACTGAATACCCTCTCCCAGCATTATGGACGGGAAGTGTATGATCAGAAGCTAAGTGGATCCTCATGATGCAGGGCTGTGAACTGTGTCTGTGGATGCTGTGGTGCGTTTTTCGGCACCCGCCTGCACGTCGTCCCCGGCATACCCCACCTGAAGAGCTACCATTTGAAGCTTCTGATTGGTCGATCTGAATAAAGTAAACAAACCGTTGCAAGGGCACTTGTCACCTCGCCACGCTGCCGACCAGGTATAAGAAACATTTGGTCCCAGACGCGACTTCTCCACCAGTTCGCATGCAGACATTCGCGATCCTTCCCAGCCGCTGTTCGCCCACACGACGCAGCTACAACTCACAGCTCACAGCTCACATTGCACCGCTCTAATCCACGAAAAAACACGCACTTCAGCATAATTTCTCCTCCTCGATTGTCGCGCGCCGCGACGTGCAAGTCGCCATGGTGCAGCCAGGCATCGACGGGCTCGACACACCGCGCACCAACGTCGGCGACGCGACATACCTAAGCCGCAAACCCGATTTTGACATGTCCCAAGAGTTATCGTTCCAATCTCCTTCGAAAGACGCGAACCTCTTACAACAACTCCGCAATGGCGGACGACCGACCCTCAAGACCCCACGCGGGGGTCGCGCGCCCTTCAACGACCGACGAAACCTCCCCTCCGGCCTGGCCGGGCCCGAGTTCACACCTCTGCTCAAGTCCGCCACGAGGAACAGCGCGCGGCGATATGGCGTCGGTAAGGAGAACCCACGCGCCACACCCGGCTTCCTCGCCAGGATCGACGAAGACATGACGCCCATGCCGATGGGTGAGACCAGCATGTACGGCGCCTCGCGCAACACGTCCTCCTTCATGACCAACACGCCCCTTCCCGAGGTGGAGAGCAGTAGTGCAGCCTCCACCCCTCTGGTGATGAGGAGGCGCGAAGGCGGCAAGGGCCCGCTCGAGGACGGGAACCAGCTGTCACTGCGCGAGCAGGAGAACGTCATCGACAAGATTGAGAAAGAGAATTTTGGCCTCAAGCTCAAGATCCACTTTCTGGAAGATGCGCTGCGGAAAGCTGGCCCTGGCTTTAGCGAGGCCGCCCTTAAGGAGAACACCGAGCTGAAGGTCGACAAGGTGACGATGCAACGAGAGCTCCAGCGGTACAAGAAGCACCTCACCTCGGCCGAGAAGGACCTTGAGCATTACCGACAGCAGATCCTGGAGATGCAGGAGAAGGCCAAGCGGAAGTACGCCGACGCCAACCAGCGAGCCGAGATGGAGCAGCTGCGCAAGGAGCTTGAGGACAAGGAGGGGGAGATCGAGGCTCTCAGTCGACGTTTGGAGGCCCAACAAGATGAGGATGGCGAGGTCGAGAAGCTACAGGCCGAGCTTGGAGACCTAGAAGCCGACCTGCGGAGGAAGGACGACGTGATCACGCAGCATGAGGACGAGATTGAAGATCTGCGTCAGCGATTAGAGGATCCCCGGGATGGGGAGGACGAAGTTGAGAAGCTGAAGGCCGAGATTGAGGACCTGGAGGCTGACGTGAGGAGGAAGGACGCCTTGATATCTCAGCACGAGGACGAGGTCGAGGCCCTTCGTCGCCGCCTGGAAGACCGTGAAGATGACCACGATAAGGTCGAGAAGCTCGAGGCCGAGATTGGCGACCTGGAAGCGGACCTTCGGAGCAGGGACAACGTGATCGCACAGCATGAGGACGAGATCACGGCTCTTCAGCAACGCCTGCAGGACCGCGAAAGTCAGGACGACAAGGCCAGGAGGCTGCAGGACGAAAGTCAGCGGGCCGAGATTAAGCGTCTACGGCAGCAACTCGAGGCCAAGGACGTGGAGATTGACACCCTTCTCCAGCGGCTGGAAGACGCCAAGGACGACCACGATCGGGTCCAGAAACTTGCAGCTGACAGCCAGCGGGCTGAGGTGGAGCGGTTCCAGCGACATCTCGAGGACAAGGACGTGGAGCTCGACACTCTTCACCGCCGGTTAGATGGCCATGAGATTGAGCGCGACAGGATCAAGCTGCAGGACCAGGACCAACGAGCCGAGATCGAGCGGTTACAGCAGCAACTTGATGCCAAGGACGCGGAGATCGACGGCCTTCACCGGCGGTTGAATGGCCAGAAAATCGAGCAGGACAGGGTCAAGCTTCAAGACCAAGACCAGCGATCCGGGCTCGAGCGGTTACAGCGGGACCTTGATGCGAAGGCCGGGGAGCTCAACACCCTGCGTCGGCGGTTGAACGATCGTGATGTTGAATACGACAGGTTGAGGCTTCAGGAGCAGGAGCAGCAAGTCGAGCTCGACCGCCTACAGCAGGAGCTCGAAGTAAAGGAGTTGGAGATGGGCAGGCTTCGTCGGCGTCTGGAGGACGACAAGACCGAGCATGACCGGGTCAAGAAGCTTCATGGCGAGATCAGCGCCTTGGAAGCCGATTCACGAAAGAAAGATAGCGTCATCGCCCAATACGAGGACGAGATCGACATGCTCAGAGACCAGGTCGACGAAGCCCGGGAACAGCTCACGAAGACAGAGGGGCGTATGGTGGAGCTCGAAGCAAAGGCGCAGGATGGCGACCTTCTGCAGGCGGCCAGGCATACGATTGAGGACCTGGAGGCCAATGTACGGCGGTTGGAAAAGCAGGCCGACGACCTGAAGAATCAGCTGCAGGACGAGATCCGCCAGCTGAAAGCCGACCTGCAACGGAAAGACAACCTCATCACTGAGCACGAAGACGAGATCGATGTGCTCAGAGAACAAGTCGACGACGCCGAAGAGCAGCTGAGCAAGGCACAGCGACGCATGTCGGAGTTGGAGAAGGCGCAAGACGATAACCGTCTTCAGGAAGCGAGGGACACGATCGAGGATCTGGAAGCCACGGTCCTGCGACTCAAGAAGCAGGTCAACGACGTGCAAGCCAAGCTGCAGGACGCCATTGTCCAGAGAGAGCGCGCCGAAGCGGATCTGAAAGAGCTGCAGGAGGAGCTGGCGGGCCAATCCGTCGTTGACCAGGGCCTCCTTCGCCAAGTCGAGGCAAAGGCCGCGCGTCTCCAATCTGAAGCCGACAAGGCCCGCCGCGAACGCGACTCGGCCGAGCGCGCGGCGACCGAGGAGCGCCGCGACTTGCACAAGATGCTGCGCGAGTCGCAGGTGACGGCCGACGCGCTCGAACGCGAGTTGCGCGAGCACCGTGAGGCGCTCGAGGAGCTCATGGGCATCGAGGCGTCCCTGCGCAAGAAACTCGAGCGTGCACGAAGCGAGCGGGCTGCCTACCGGGCGGGAGCCGAGAAGCTGAAGTCGGAGAAGGACAAGGCCGTTGCGGCGCTGGCGTCGGCGGCCGCGGCGAACGAAGAGCGTGCTCTTGTCCGCGCCTCGAAATCGGCGAGGGGCGAGGCCGACACCGACGCCATCATCCGCGCCAGCGAGGCGGCCGAGAAGCGGCACGAGAAGGAGATCCGCGGCATGGTGCTGCAGATGGAGTGGCTCAAGGCCTGCTGGGACCGCGAGAGCAGGCTGCGCAAGGACGCGGCATACGCTAAGCAGTACCTGATGATGGAGCTGCAAGTCCGAGACCTATGGTTTGTTTTCCTCTCTTCCCCGCCCCTTTATTCTTCTACTAGCATAACTAACCAATCCCCACAGCAACAAAGCCGACCTGGCCATCATCAACCGCATCCGCGCCGATCTCCGCTCCGGCTCCAAGCCCGGCCAGACACCTCCACCCGCCTCGTCATCAGACCGCCGCTCCACGAAGCACGAGGACGCCGCCGCCGTCGTGGTCCGGCAGCAGAACCAAACGAAACACCGCCACCACCACCAACAACAACAACAACAACAACAACCACAACAGCAGAAGCAGCAACGACGCGCCGCCGCCAGGAAAAAGCTCGCCCTCGCCCTCAACGCGGTGCGCTTTGTCGTCCGCGCGCAGGCCAGCGCGCGCGACTGGGCCCGCCACGACCGCGTCCGCCAGCGCCTATCGGACTGCATCGAGGGCATGGAGAAGGAGCTGCGGATCCGAAGGATGCGGGACCAGTGGCGCGCTGAGGTGGCCGGGGGCCGGTCGGGTGGGCATGGGAATGGGAATGGGGGGGAGGGGGTGGTTGTTCGGTAGGAGGAGGATACAGGGGTAAATGGGCGGGGTGAGGGTGAAGTTGAAGGAGGGGAGTGGGGAAGGAGGGCTGTTTGTGGAGATGGGGTGAAATGCGTGTTGATGATGATGGATGCTTGGTTTGGTTTTCTGTTTGGGGCACTCGGGACATGGGAAGAAGGGTGTGGGTATAGGTGAAGGGTGTGGGTATAGGTGAATGGTGTGGGTATAGGTGAAGGCTCACTTGTGGTCTGGCTGTCTGTCGTGTCTGGCTTTTTCTGTGTTTCTTCTCTCCGTTCCTCGGGCTTGGGATAACTGGTTGGGGGGGACTTGGGCAAAGCTAGGTTGCATGGTGAATTGGGCCACGGTACTTACGTTCATTGGGGCATACACATCACACCTCGGATGGGTAGATGTCATTGTACTGGGTTTGAATTCATTGTCTGTTGGCCAAGGCCAGCGCAGCTTCCGACTAGGGAAAAGATGGTATGCTGAGAAAAACGCCTTCACAGCCGTTCAATCATACAAAGTGCTCCCTTAGTTTACTTTTTACTTTACTGAAGCGAGCAAGCTCCGACGGTAGATGTAGCTAAGCCCAAGGGCCTAGCATAGACCCCTATTCCAATGAGCAAGCAAATGATCATGGCCAGCCACAGCTGATGTGTAGAGGGCTGCCGGCGTAAGATGGGGCAATACTTGTTGAGTTCAAGTGAAGGAGAAGAAGGGAGTCAATACATAAATGGCTCACTGAACGAATATGGTTGCTGAGAAGCCCACATTAACAACGTACTACAAACGCTAGAATATTCCATGCGCCATGCCATCATACACCAAAGCGACCGACTCTAGCCTCAGAGCTCTCCAACTGACATTTGCGACCAAAACGGATATTCTGCAAATTTGGTCCTCCGGTCATCCATCTCATCCATGCTGTGCGTGTGGGAGGTTCCCCTCTCCCCGACTCCAAACATTCACAACCTGCCCACTTCGAGTCATACCCATAGGGTGATGTTCGTCAAAACCATAAGCATACCGACAACCGAGGTCTCCGCGCGTTGTTCGCGTCGGTAGTGTTTCGACACACCACTATCACATCACAAACAACAGGTTCGTGTCTGTCCGGCCATGAAAACCATCCATTGTACCAACCGCGTCAGCCACGAGTGCGCCAATATCAATGAATGAGGAGGGGAAGAGGGTTTTATGGTGGACGAATTATGGTGGACGGAGGTTGTACTTTGCAGAGAGAATAAAGGAAGCTTACCGAGCGGATGGCTACACGAGAGCTGGGGCTTCTGGGTGTAGCGGGTCTGCAGCTCGTCGCGGATGCTGTTGAGCAGCTGGACGTAGCTCTGCTGCGGGTTCTTCTTGAGGGCCGTGATGAAGGCCCAGGACATGGCGCCGGTGGCCTGCGAGGCGATGGTTGCGTCGGCACTGTATGACGAGAGAACTCGCGTGTTAGCATGAAACGAGAATCAATAGGAGCAGCCGAAAAAGGGAATATGGGTGGCGTACGAGGTCTGATCATCTTTACTCCCAGAGAACATAATGACATCGGCAGGCGACGTCTTGATAGCCATCGTCCTCGCGTAGGCGTCCTCGCTCCCGCTGGCCTTCTTGAAGAAGCCCATGATGTTGTTGGCAACACCGCCAAGGTCGCCGCGGCTGTAGGCCGACACGGCGCTGAGCAGACCCTGGCCGGCCTCCTTGGCGAGGTTAGGCTCCTTGAGAATGCCCTGCGTGGAGTAGATGTAGGGGAGGTCGAGAGCGGTGCCCGAGTGGCACGAGTCGAAGATGGCGGTGAGGCGCACACCGGCCTGCAGGGGCCGCACCATGATGCGGTGCATCTCGTCATCGGTGATGTGGCCCGTCTGGCGGAAGTCGACGGGGTAGATGACCTCGTCGTAGCCGTCTTCCTCGTCGCCGTCGAGGTCTTTTGTTTGCCCGCCATGGCCTACGCGAAGAAAGGAAGTCAGCAATGCTGCTCGTCGTGACGAGGAGATGTTGGGTGCACTCACCAGAATAGTGGAAGAAGAGCGAGTCGTTCGGCCGGGCGTCCTTAACGAGCCAATGCATGGCCCTCAGGATATTTTGTTTTGTCGGCTGGCTCATGGGATTTTGCTGGTCGTCGGTGAGAATGACCATGTCCTCACGCTTGTAGCCAAAGTTCTCCACGAGGTAGGCCGACATGTTCCGGACATCGTTGATGCACCCTCGAAGCTGGCCCCGCTGGTTGAAGTAGTTGATGCCGATCAGCAGAGCCTTGCGGCGGCCAGTACATTGCGAGTACTGAAACGCAAGGTTGTGTGTGCCGCCGTAGTGTTGCGTCGTCTGAGGCGGAGGCGGAGGCGCGCCGTGATTCCCGTGGACGTAGGAATTCGAGTTCGCCGTCGGCATGTCTGTTCTCATCAGTGGCTGGACTCCTTCGGGGCTGCGGGTGTAGCGCTCACGAGGTCTCCCATAGCTAGTGGGTGCTGGCTGTTGGGGGTGATACGCTTGGTTGGGAGACTGGAGGGCATAGCGGTGGTCTTAGTCTGCAGTACTTTCTGGCAAGGAGGAGTGTGCTCAGGACGAACCTGGTGGTATCCATAGGCCGGGCCTGGTTGCTGGTAGCCATATCCGGGACCCTGCGGTGGAGGGGGCTGCTGATAGCCGTAACCCTGCTGACTGCGAAGATGTCAGTTGTTGACTTGACGATGTGACTTTGAGGTGTTGGCTTCGGCGTACGGATAGTAACTGCCAAACTGTTGCTGTGGCGGGGGAGCGTACCCCCCCGCATTGTAACCCGCACTAGGGTATCCAGACATATCCGCGCAGACGGTCGACAAATATCGGGTTCGGAGTGGTGGCGACGGTAGTCAATCGGCAGGGCGACTGGCCAAGAGATGGCCTCGCGAGTCGGACCGGCGACGGGAGGACGGGAGCCGCAGGTGCTTGCAACGCACTCGGCAGCTCGACTCGATTTCAGGGTATATGGAGCAGGTCGCTATGAGAACTCGTCGAGAAGACCAGCTGCTAATGGAGCGGCTGCTGAGGCAACGAGAGGAAGCGGTTTCGGTGGTGGCGGGTCTGTCTCGAATCTAACTATGTCGTGTGGTAAGTGATCGGGCCGCACGCGAGAGAGAGCATGGCACACCACGCGCATGCCAAAGGTCAAGCGAACAGGGACCAGCGCGGACGCGATCCCGAGGGAGCGGTCAAGCGGCAAGGCCAAGCGCGGGCGTGGCTAAGGTTTTGGGTTCAATCGGGTCCGGGGGAGCCAGCGCACCTGCAGGGGGGTGTGGTCGGCGCGCGGTCCTTTACGAAATTGGGATGCTTTTTCTGGAGGGTGGGATGTTGTTGAGGGACAGGCGGGCGGCTCTTCTTGAACGGTGGGGGTCTACTTCGGCAGGTCACGCAACGTTATTGTCTGGGATCTGTGTACCTGACAAGGATCGAAATGCACGGGTTGGACGGGGTGGTTCGAGCTGGGATGGGCGGCGGGTTGGGTTTGAAGCCCGGTTCGAGGGTGCAACTCGCCGAGAGGGCTGGAGTCGGTGGAGCGAGTGCTGTGGTGAGGCGCTGAACCAGAGGTGGGGTAGGCGGCGTCAGCTGCCGCGATTGGCTCATCGGGGGACAAGTGGGCGGTGGGGTGCCACTTGGCGGGATCGCTGCCAAGCCATGTGGCCTGCGGATCCCGACTGAAACAGAAACCGAGGGCGATCGTCCCGTCGCTTCCCAGCGCCCATCGTTTGCCAAGCGGCCTGATGAACGGGCAATTGCTCGAAATGAAGTTCACAGTTTTCTACATACACTCATTCAGATTGTCCTTCCACGCGAATTGCTCAGCTACTGGGCAATTAGGAATTCAGTACAACCGCCTCGACGCACTGCGACTTGAATTTCGCCCACATTCAGGTACTAACTGTGTTCGTATCTCGCCGAAAGGCTGCCACGGACAAATGGACCCGACAGTTTCTGCGATCATCCGCTCAACAAAAGGCCGCTCGTCGTGTGGCCGCCCTGGTCCGTCGAATTGGACGGGCCCATAATCTGGCCCGGACAACATACGCAGGCCCGGGATTCGACCGGAGAAAAGCCCGGTCGGTCTGCTCAGGTGGCTCATCTCTCTCTTCAAACCAAGTGGTTCGTGCCAGCCGAGGCTCAAATCAGTCGGATGTTCCGGGTACCACAATTCACAACAGACGTTTGGTCGAACTTTCTAAGACCCACCCTAAACTAACGATTAGCTGAGGCTGTTGTTCTCCCGCCTTCGTCAGGTACGGTACATCGCAGCCCCTTCACCGAGCCACGCCCCTCCATCCACCAGCTGAAAGGGTAACCAAATGTACAGCCAAAAAGCCCAACTTTCGCCTCCTCCTATAGCCCGCATTTGCTCTGTGTGCGCCCTCCGTATGTAGGTGCATGTACCACACCAGCTGGCATCGCTACCTCGTTTCCCCCATCGGGCAGTGTACTTGTAAATCTCCCAAAGCAGGCTAGCCCCGGACAAACCCGCGGCAGCGTCTCGTTGGACAGCAAGGCACCCCCCCTGGGGACTTTCGGGAGCGGGGCTGCTGAAAGCGTATCGCCAGCCAGTGGCGGCTCTCGGAACCGGCAGGGCTGTGTGGCGGAAAAGCGCTCGGGCCAATATCTCTCAGCTTCACAGGTGTGTTAATATTCGTAGGATGCATTTCTTTCTCATGTACTCGTAAGTGCCTGGTGATGACGCTTGCGACGTTAAATTGCAGAGAGGAAATATGTCACTCATATCGCCTGCCGTGGGCTGCGGGAGCTGAACTCGTGCCAGGGGCGGCTGGGACAGCATACTACAGTGGTAGGTGTTTGATGGGCTGTCCTGCCAGATTGGACATCCGCCGCTTGACCGGAAAGGATGGGAGAGCTGGAATGATAACACTCAGCCTCTGTGGCAGCCCGTCCATTCACCACAACAGCTCGGGACCTTGCTGTCTCCGCGGGCGACAACCTGCACAATCACGCCCCCATCATGGTGACATCTCCCGCCCCGTCCCCGTCCCTTCCCCCCTGCTGCTGCTGCTCCCGCATCATGTAAGCCATCATGCTCCAAACAAGCTGCATAGCCTGTACCCGCTCGTCGATCTTGAAGAAATCGAACCACGGGCTGCGCCAGACCTCCAGCCTGCCCCAGCTCCTCTCCCTCCCCGCTTTCTCCCCATCCACGTCGCCGTCGCCGTCGGGCGCCCCCTCCAAAACAGCCAGCAACCGATCTGGCACCCGCACCCGCACGATGCTGACATGGTGCAGCAGCGCGCTGACGACAAAGATGTCGTCGTAGTCGGCTCCGCGGGCGCGCCCGATGGCCTCGTACCGCGTCTTGCGATCCCATGTGGCGGCCGGCGGACGCACCATGCGGTAGTTGTCGTACATGGGGTGGTTGCCCGACTTTTTGAGGCGCTTGGCCCCCTTTGCAGAGCTGTTGCTGCTGGCGGCAGTGCTGCCGGAGATGGGGAGAGCGGACGGGCGGGAAAAGGGTCTTTGCGGGAGGGACATTGCGTCGTTTCGGGAAGAGGAGGAGGATGATGAGGGATGGGGAGATGATAGCGACGGCTGCTGGGGCGGAGCATCCTTGTCGCCGATGGTCTCGTCCGCGCCCGAGAGCATCTCCACCTCGCGGCCGATGGGCCCGCCCGGGCCGCCGCCCCAGCGCGGTTTGGTGCACCACCACGCGTTCTCGCCGATGCGCTTCTCGATGCGGCCCTCCCGGGCGCGGTGTTGCGCCGTGATCAGCGCCGCAACGAGTTCTCGCGCAAGATCGAGCGTGGATTCACGGTCTGTGCCTAGCGCTGAGGACGAAGACCCGGCCGCGTCCGCAGATGGGAATGAGGTGGTGTGCCTGGCGCTGACGGCTGCCAAGGGTCCCTCGACAATGCCCGCACGGGCGGCCTCACGTGTGTTGGGAGTCCGGAAGATGAAGGTGCACCCGGAGGAAAAGTAGGAACTTCGTGGTGGGCCAGCCGAGGGTTTAAACGAGAGGTGCAGCCGTGGTTCGGTGCGAGGCGCCGATACATTGCATGCAAAGTCGTAGGCCACCAGCTTCAGGAACGCCGTGATCATGTTCTGGCGGTATTCGGGCGGCATCTGATGGCCGGCGCTGCTGCGGTAGAAGACAACCGCATCGGAACCATCGTCGGTGGTTTTGTCGTTGCCTTCAGCAGCAGCAGTCCCGCTCTCGTCTTCAGCCTGGTTCTGATTCCTCTTGGCTCCTTGGGCCCCTGGTGGCTTCGCTGTGTCCTCCCAGAAAGTCGAGAACAGCTCCAAGTGACGATAGAACTCGTACGCATTCCCAAGGCGTGCCTGGGGCTGGCCCTTCGGGGGCGGGATCCTGCGGATCGTCCGGTATGCGGCTTCATTCGCGATGGTGAGCTCCCGTCTACGGTCCAGATAGGTCTGGCAGCCGGGAGACAAGTTGCCCGTGTTCAGGCGTTTCCGTGTGCTTTCATTGGTGGCATGGACGTCGTCAGCGGATAGGGCGTGCCAAGCGTCAAAATCCGGGATGTAGGCCGGGTCCGGGATGACTTGTGCGGGAGCCGCATCCGAAACCACGTGCGCGCCGAGGGCCTCGAGGTGTGAGACGGAGACCTCGGTGGGTCGCACAATGCGCTGGAGCACCGAAGCCAGAGGGGCTGACGGTTTGCCAGAGATCGAAGCCTGAGCAGAGACCTGAGGGTGGCATCGGGGCAGGTTGATGGGCGTGGGCGGCGGCACGTCCTTGGGAGGCGCTTTCGGGAGAGACCCGGCCGCAGGAACTAGACGGGTCTGATCAGACGACGGACATTGACTGCAGAAATGCAAAAGTAATCACGGGCCCGGGCGGCACCGAGGACGATCACGCGAAACGCTGGCTAAGGAAGTGAGCATCAAACGACGCGCCTGGGTCCCGCATCAACGGGCAGACGCCAATGATGCGGGTACATCCAGATGCAGAACGAAGTGCAGGTGCCATTGAAGCAACAGAAGAATGATGAGATGATGAATAGTCCATTGGCAGCGCCAATTGCTATCACACTTCGGTTGAAGCAGTCAAAGGGTGGGGCGAAAACAAATTCCCGGTGAAGTTGAGAACGGCTGAAGCTGAGATGGCAGGCACCGATCGAGCTCGTTGTGGTACCAGGCCCACGGTCCACAATCCCGCGGGGTCGGCACACGCGGGGGAGCGATGGGGCGGGAAGGAACCGGTGAAAATAAGGGACGTTCCACTTACTCATAAACGTTAAGTTTCCAAACATGTTGGATTGCGTTGAGGCGGCAGCGGACGGAGCTGCGCCGTCGGTGAAAAAGTGGCGTCTAGATCGCCGCCGTTTGACGTTGAGCCTAACGTAAATTCGTGCTCATGGCGCGGGGCAAGAGAGTGAGGGAGTCGAAACGGCGGGCAACAGTGCAGGCAACAAGCCCCTTGGCCCGTTTTTCCTGGATTGTGCTTGAGCGGCGCCCAAGACGACTGGCTGACTGACTCTTACTCGGCAACGGGTCCCAGGGTCATGTGCTTGCAGTGCGGCAGCCAGCCTAGAGCCCTCTCTTCACCGTTGGTGTTTGCTCAGGGGAAGCACAAGGAAGGGAGCAGCCCGTGCCTGACCTGACCGCTGGACACTGGGTGGGCTGCAAAGCAGAGCGGGGCAGCGAGCAGTTCGCCGGCCGGGCCGTGCCACTCCTGGGCTCTTCTTCGGTGGCCTTCCGAGAATTGGCACTTGGGCTGGCTCTGGCTCCTGGGCACTGGCCTGGAAGCCTGGGAGCCTGGGCTGCTCTGCACGTGCGGGTCCTGGCCTGCGCTTGTCGAGTCGAATGGGGGCTTCCAGTTCACGTTGTTTCATCGAGCACTCAGACGCTCAAACGCTCAAACGTGAGGTGGGCGAAGCTTTGCCCCGTTTAGGACTAGCAGGCTAGGCACCCAGGGCCCGTGACCCCCACTTTATTCAGGCACTCTCTTCATCAATTTGACAAGCCACAATCTGCAACTCATCAACTCTGTATTCCATCAGGCACCGCCGTTGTGGTTTCCAGAAACATGGTCTTGTGCGAACATGCGTGCGCTTGCATGACCGTTGTCAAATCTCTCGATAAATGTGCCGTCTTTTAGCTACAGCTCTACAAGCAGGCAATGGGGGGGCGGCTCGTGCTCTGATCTCCGCAGCCGTTTGCGTCAGGTGCGTCGCAGGACAGGGATGAAGCGAAGCCGGGGGAGACCGATGGTGCCCCCCTGCCACAGAGCCTCAGAGGGTTGAGACGGCAGTCAAGCGGTCGTCGACTCGGATACCACGCCTTCCAAGCCGTTTCTAGCCAATGGCAGCCGGCGCTGGCCCTCTGGCCCGGGCCATCAAACGACCGCCCCACTCGAGAGCGCCCGTGCTGCACGTCAGAAGTCGCCCGTTTGGGACATGCCGCTGTCGCGGCGTCGAGGGTGTCGAGCCATCGAAGCGTTTTCGGGTGGGCGAAAGAGGGCATGCGATCGTTTCGAGGGCGTCCTCCTGGATTCACCCGACGGCTTGGCTGCCACCGTCTGCTACTCTGGTTCTCCGTCTTCTGCGGAGCCTCTGAATTCCAGATCTCTCGCTCCTCTCTGCTTTGCCTGATTCATCCGCCATCATCAACAGTTTGGCGCTGGCTTTAGCCGCCGTTGTTTTGCTCCTGCTCTGCTGTGACAGGAGCTTACTCTTCTTTTCTTCTCGTCATCGAATCTTGATGATTCGGCAATGATCAATTGGCCCTAGCGGCCATGCCTATTCGTTTCTGCTAAACCCCCTTTCTCTGTTTGCTTCTTTTGTGTGTTTTCCTCCATTTCTCTCGATCGAAGCGACTGGCCTCGCCGAAACAGTATCATCACAAGAAGGGAATCGATAGTCAGAAAATGGTGTCGAGCAGTCTCCCTTCGGGGGCGTTCTTCACCTCCATTAACGGGCGGCGATGTACGGCAATCCCCCGAGTGGCGGCGGCGGGGACAACAACAACAACAACATCGAGTACGAGTAGCGTGGCTGTGGTCACAACGACAAGTGTGGCCAGCTCGACGACGACATCGACCAGTTCAGCTCTGCAGACAAGTTCGACAAGCTCGACAAGTACGACCAGGTCGATAGGCAGTTTCACGACTGGCTTGGTGGCAGCGCCGGCTGCAGATGCAGAGACGAGCACCGCGGTTGCGGAACAAAGCTCAACGAGTACGACGAGTTCCTCCTTGCTCATCACTACTACAAGTGTTCCCCTTAGTTCGGTGGAGGTTGCGCAGACGCAGGGCAGTGAGACGAGCTCCTCGGCTCTCCCACCGGTTCCTCCCCCTGTTTCGACATCTAGCGCTATTCTCCAGTCCTTCACTGCATTCGCTGCGTTGGAGGACGCAACGCCCTCTCAAACGTCTGTAGCACAGAGCAGTCAAGCTGATGGCAGCGTAACAGCCGCAGGTGCAAATGCGCCAGCGAGTTCGTCAGTGCCACCTGCGGCCGAGACCAGCGCCCCCCTTCTCCCCGACGGTCCGGCCGCATCGCCACTCCTTTCCACTATTCAATCACCACAAACAACAACGACCGGCAATGTAGCCGTCGACGCCACGGGTGTCACGCCGGCAGATTCGGCCTCAAATCCAGCGCCGGCTGTGAGCAGCAGCGCAGTGCAGTCGACAGTGGCTGTGGCTGGTGGCGTCATCGGCGGCGTCGTGGCCATCAGCATCCTAGCCTTCCTCATCTGGTGGTGGAGGCGTCGGTCGTTAAGGAAGAGGAGGAGCACCCTGTTGACGCCGCTCGATGCCGGCGCACGCTACGACCCGGACGAGAAGGGCGGCTATGTGATCTCGCGCGGGAGCATCGGGCCGACCCCGTTAACAGAGAAGGTCAGGGCTGCATTGGGCCAGAACCTGAAGCGAATCCGAGGACACATCCGCAACAGGACAGCCCCTTCTGTCAACTTGGACCGGGGTCACTCGCAGTTCATGGACTCGACCGGCACACACAGCCGTGCCAATTCAGGCATCATCGGGGCTGAGCCCACGGTCAAGGATCGCGTCCAAGATTGGTGGTCGGGTCTTAAGGGGGCAATGGGGCTCAGTCGGCGCAGTGAGCGTGCCGGAGGTACAAGTTCGGGTCGCATGCAGGAGAAACCTCGCCAGTATGGTTCTCAACCGGACTTTTTGACGCTCCTGAACATGGACGACGGAGAATTGGACCGCGAGGCGCAGCGCCGACGAGCGCGCGCAAACGGCAGCATCAGCTCCACAGACCACTTCCTGGGCAGCCTCAAGCTCGACTTTGGCAGCGCAGGCGACAACCCCTTCAGCGACGCCAACGCCATCGCCCACACCTCAGCGAAGCCCGCCCCCCTGGCCGTTGGCGGCAGCAGCAACAACAACAACAACAACAACAACCCCTTCAGCGACACCAACGCCATCCGCGACCCCAAGCCCACCACCTACGTCACCAACATCCGCCGCTCGCGGACCAACAGCGCCGCCCGCCCACCCAGCACATACTACTACTACAACCCAACCAACCGCGACAGCATCGGCAGCCTACGCTCGCTCGCCACCGCGACAACCACCAACCAGCGCAACAAGTTCCGCTCCGACCCCTTCGACCTCGAGCGACCGGAACTGCTGGGCGGCACCCCGATCCCCGACCTGCCCCCTCTCCTCCCCAGCACCAGCTACACCACCACCAACCCCGGCGGCAACACGGGTGCAACGGGCGGCGTCCGCCGCCCGCCCGGCGCGCGCACCCGCGCCGAGTCGTTCAGCTCCCGCCTCTCCAAGTACTCCAAGTACTCGTCTGGCGTGAGCGCCGTGTCGAGCCTGAGCGCTGGGGGTGGGAGCTTTGACGACGGGTGGAGCGACCCTGGGCCGGATGTTGGGCCGGCGGCGACGGCAAGGGAAGGGGGTGGGAAGAGGGTGAGTGGCGGGAGTCTGGGGAGTTTGGGGAGTGTTGGGAAGGCGATGTGATTTTGTTTGGTCAACTCTCAGTTCTCGCTCAGTGTGTGTTCTTGATGGGAGGGCGGGATGGACTAGTTGGTCGGGGGCATTGGGATGGGGCCAATGGCCGGATGGATGTGCGTTCGTTTGTTCGTCTGCTGAATGGCTACGCTGCGGAGGGTCTACGCTGTGATGTCCTTTTCTTTTAGGAATGGCTGTACCGTCTCCGGCCGGGGGAGGCGTTCTCGGCGGCGGCTTGCTTGATTTTTAGTTTTATCCCCGTACCTATAGTGTATTGGTGTTGTGAACCCCCCGTAAGGGAACTGAAGGGGGGACTTCACCTGGCGGCTCAGGAAAAGAAGGCTGGGTGGGTGGACGACCACAACGGGGATTGTCTTGATGGGCGCACGAACGTGTCCTGTGCCTGACATCATGACAAAGGGATTGATGAGATATCGGACTGTGCATGATGGAAAGATGGGAATGGAAAGGATACCCCGACGCTCGCTTGACTAGCTAAAATGCACTACTGAGCCATGAGATTCATGCGTCTCTGCAGTGAATGAATTGAATGATGATGTGCTTGCTACTCAAAGTCAGCACAGCTCTATCGTGACCACAACAGCGCCATTACACGTATAGGTGACACCTCAGTTCGACTTGCACAATGAGCCATCTTCATCCTATTCAGGGGTTGTTGCGCTGCACGCCATACGGCGTCACCGGCATTGCGTGCATTATCAGATATCAGAATAAATCAGGCATTTCATGCATTGTGAGTTTTCTTAACCCAATGGGCACGAGATGTGCGTCCACTTTGTACATTTGAGGCAAACCAACGACCTTGCTGAATCCCCCCCAGCTGAACCTCAGCCCAGCCACCTAAGCGAAGCGCATACAGCACCCAGCTCCACCCAGCAAGCCACGCCGCCAATCCGATTGGCCATCGGCGCGCTGTCGCGAAACGCGAACCGAGCTCGAAAAGTCGCGACACGCGTCACTTGGCGCGGGGTTCCTCGGCAACCAAGCTTGATTGGCCTGCGAGGCCTCGGAGCTACTCTCCCACCGCAACCAACAACCCAGGCTATCGAAACCCTTTGCCAGCGCCAATGTGCCACCCCCTCCTCCCCTTCCCCTCAGTAGCCCAAGCACTGAGGCAATCCCTTGCAATGAAATTGTTCCCGCTCTGCCGGTTTCTGTGCCTCCCCCGCACTGGGAACAAAGCCAACTTCCTTGTCGTCCACTTTCGTCCATCGTACAAACCGCGCCGGGTATTCAATTTCTGGGAAAGCCACGCTCGGCCCCCCTTCATCACCGTGATACAACCTTTTGACCCCTCCTTTCCCCACGTAGATTCCGTCACAAGTAGAGTGAAAGTAGGCCGTAAACAAAAGAGAAGTCTGAGTGCTAACCAAGGAGTTGTTGTGTGCTTGCGCAACAGGGGTATTGTGGTGGTGTTGAAACATTGGGCGTAATGTCGGTGCTGGCTGAACAGTCTCGAAGGCGGCATTAGGGGATAAGGGTAAAAAGACACCGGAACTCCTGCGCTTCCAAAGACGTAGACATAAGGAAGTACGAGACGAGATAAGGTGAAAGTGAAGTGCTCCGGACGAGAGTCTGAGAAACGGGATATCGCAAAGTGGTGTTGACTGCTTGTAACGGAACTGAGGTGAAATATGAGAGCGAATTGATAAGATGCTGGGCTGGCGACATCTGACAGAAAATTCAAACACTGAAACTGACTGAATCGTCACTGAGTCCCTGTTCAGGAGGGAATGTCGTCGAAGGTAAGCCGCCGCCTGGCCACGCTGCGCGGCGTCTTTCCCCCCGCCAGCGTGGCGGGCGTCTTCCAGGGCTTTTGGGCGGGGCTGGGCGTCATGTGCAGGAACTCGGCAAAGTCGAAGCCGAGGTTGGGCGTGGCCGGGAAGGGGTTGCCGCCACCAGGGGTGGTCATCATGGACGACGGCAGCGCCAGCTTGTTGCTCTTCGGGGGCGGCGTCGATGGCGGCTCCATCCTGCTCCGGGGCGGGTTCGCCGGCGACGGCGAGGCGGCGAGATAAAGCAGCAGATCGGCGCCCTCCTCACCCGACTTTGTCTCGTGGGCGCCGGCGGTCGGCCTGTCCCTTGGCTTCTTGATCAGGCTGCGGCTCCGCATGGGCGGCGTGCGGGGCGGCGACACGCGGATATGGCTGGTGTGGAACGAGTGCGTCGGCAGGTCGTCCTCGTCGTCGGAGTTGGCCGCGTAGTTGGTCGAGGTGAGGACATCGCTGATTTGCCGGGACCCGGAATAGAACGACAAATCTGGGCCCGTCGAGGTAGTGAAGTGCTGCTGCCTCCTTGGTTTTATTGGTGATGACTGAGTGAACTGGTGGTGATGATGGCTCTGGTGGCTGGAGAAGGACCGGTGCGCCGTGGGGCTTTGGCGGAATCGCTTGCTGGGACTGGAAACCCCATCGTCGAAGGAGGCCAGGTAAGTGCGTTTCCTGTGGCCGGTGCTGCCGTTGCTGGACCCAATGGCATCCGAAAACAGTGGTGCTTTGAGGGGAGAGCTCATGAGCGCCCTCGACGAGTATGGCAGGTCGGAGGCGCTCGACGAGGAGTCAGACAAGATGTCACCGTCCTGCAGCCGTCGGCGGCGCATCTCGTGCTCGAACTTGGGCTCGATCATGTCTAGTGTTTCGTTGACCAGGTTGTGTTTCGTTTTAAACTGGGCGAGCGCAAGTCGGTTCTGTAACCTCCTGGCCACCTTTGGAGGCAGAGACGGTCTCGTCAGCGCAACAGCCCTTGCCATTCTGAGGTCGAGAGAGGGGACATACTTTGCTAATCTCGGCCCTCTTGAGCACTCGGTCCACCACAGCCTCGGGCTGGGTCTTCAACGGAGACGACATCGTCTGGCTGGAATACCGGCGTACTTGCATGCATGCGAAAACTCAAAATCTGCTGGGGTGGTGTGTTTGTCTGGGAGAGAGTCCGAGGCAGGGAGACTCGAGCCTCGAGGGCGATTGGCCGGGGACGAGACTGGGCGCCTAAAGCTGCCGTGAACGAGGAGAGGACTGGCAAAACCACAGCTTGGACGTTTAGACGCCGACGACGGCCGGGTTGCACAGAGTTGAAACGCAAAACTGCCTGCTGTGCAGTCACTCTATCCGGTACACAGCCGCTGGTGCCTCGGACGGAAGAAATTGGGAGCTTGCACAGTTGTGTTGAGGGCGGAATGCAGAAGCAGGAGGCAGGAGCAAATTCACACGGCACACCTACCCATTCCTGTGGAAACCGGCAGATTAAGCTGAGCACTGGCCCACTGGTGAGTTGCAGGCTTGCAGCTGCACAGCGGCACAGGGCGAAAGGGCCAGGCTGCCTGCTTGCTGCCAGGGGTGCGCCAGCCAGCAAATTTGCTGCTGCCCTGCTGGGTTGCATTGCTGCATCCCAGCTGCAGGCAATTCCGAAGAAGGCCGCCCTGCCAACCATTTCCCCGGGCTCCATCCGTCCACTGCCTGACAATGGAAGCAGCTGAGGCGAGGCAAACAGCTGGGACGGATAAGAGCAGCTCGACATAAGAGCACCTCAGCTCGACGTGAATAACAGGCACACAGAACATCACAGCCCATAGGGCAGATCGCATGGCAACGGGGTGTTGCGATGGGCGTGCTCCAGCATTCCACAGCTGCCGCACTCTCTGAGCCGGGGCAACCTGGGAGATATGCCATGCGCATTGCTCAGATTCCGGCCGGTGTGCCGGGCTACGACATCATAGCTGTCGCGCTATATAGATCCACATGTGGTCAACGTGGATCCGATTCCGAGCTCAAGCCTGGAGGAGGGCAGAGTGAACAAGCAAACAGAGGTAAAGCTGAGAGTTGGGTATTACTCGAACTGAGCTGGAGTAGCAGAGGCATTGAACATTGAATGGAATTGGCTTACGGAGTACAATAACTGCATGGCATCAGCACCAACACACTACACTAGTGCATGCCCGCAATTGCAGCTCACCTCACCTCACCAACCTCGTATTTTATCGCCGCTTTCAGCAATTGAACGGCGGCGCTCTCCTCATTCCGACGGTGCCTCACTCCCGGCACTTCCTCGTTCACCCGTCACAAGGCCTGAAGCCAGTAGCACATATTTCGTAGACGACAGGGGCAATCGAGACTCGTTCACAATGAGCACAGCTGGCGCAGTGGCCAGTCCACACAGAAAAGGGCCAGATTGGGTTTTGGGGAATCAAGTTGGTCGAACTAGGCCACCGCTCACGGCCGTGCCTTCCATAGTTAACTAGCTCCTGACGACATCGTATTCAAACCCCGCGCTGATTACTGCTTCCTCTTCGGGCCGTTGGGGGGTTGTCAGGCTTCCCATGTCGACATACGAGGATATACTTATTCTGGAACCCTCAATCATCCCCAATGGCCTCTGCCCTCAATCATCCCCATGGCTTCTGCCCTCGTCCTTTTTCCTCCTCCTAGGTGGATTTGCACGCATGCAGCTGTCAGCTTCAACCCACAGCGGCCGTGGGATTCGAGCAGTGAGACGCTCCTGGAGCTAACGTTAGCGTGCCGCAAACCTTCGCTGGAGATTCTTGTTTCGAGCTGAGCCAGTTCCACCTCTTCATTCCCTGCTGGAAACCAGCGACAGAACGGACACCGCACGTGCTCTGCAACTTCCAGGTTGGAAATAACAGGGCTGGCCACGAAGTCGTGC
Organism: Chaetomiaceae sp. R4402; assembly: GCA_023628555.1. Classification (NCBI taxonomy): domain Eukaryota; kingdom Fungi; phylum Ascomycota; class Sordariomycetes; order Sordariales; family Chaetomiaceae; species Chaetomiaceae sp. R4402. The sequence continues at coordinate 14,334 of JAMAKO010000015.1, read as the reverse complement.
GTGGGTCGTCTCGTCGCTGTGGTTCGCTCCTACACTCCTGCGAACACTACGGAATCTCCGTACGCTACTGCGAGCCTTTTCCAGTTGCCCTCTCGATCATCCTCGATCCTCGATCGGGCGCCCCCACTCACCCCCCCCCCCCAGCCGTTCCTGGCTGCACGGCACCTTAAACCGGCTTACAGTCGCATCTCGAAACACACGACCGGTCGCCTGTTCTTGTTGGATCGGAAAGATAGGGCAATTTGCAGCTGCCTTGCTGGCCACCGGCAAGGCCCTGGCAAACCTGCACCGCGTTGTCTCACAGCAACCCCCATTTGACACTACACAGCAGCATGTATAACAGGGGGAACAGGGGGCTCAATTGGCGATAACAAGCTGCAACTACGTCATCCCTCGCTCAGAACCAACACTTCGCACAATTGGGGGCCTACCTAAGCTAGAGGCCTCGAAGCACCACGCACGGCACGGCGCGGAGGAGGATCCATCATAAGCCCAACCGTTGCTCGGCACTTCGCCCGAGAGCTGCGTGGCACCGCTTCTTTCACCCTCTCACCCACACCCGCACGGCAGCACATACACTGTCTGTTGTGTGCCGCTCGTTGGACACCTCGCCGCGGTGGCCGGTTGAATTCCGCTCACGAGAGCTCCGACAGCAAGTTCTGTGCGACATAGTCACTCGCTCAAACTCTCTCATTTTTGGCGTGTCGGTCTCCGTTGGTGGTAAAAGTAGGGGGAAAACGTTGGAACATAGCGACACCTAGAGCCGCCACCGACACCATGGCCCCCTCTTTCATGAACCTCAAACAACTGCGGAGGCGATCAAAGGCGAGCTTCAAAACAGAACGGTCGGCGGACGAGTCAAGCGAAGCAAGCCACAACACAACACCTACCAGCGGCTCCGTGACGCCCCCGTCCATTGGCGCCGAGTCCGATCCGGCTCTGCACCTACAGCTCAAGGAGCAGTCTCGGTCTCAGTCCCAATCTCCACCTCAGAGCCTTTCGCAGTCGCCACCACCTTCAAGCACTGCGATCCCTCGCCCGCAAGCGCAACCTTATCCAAATGGCGGCAGCAACCGGTACAGCGTCTCAGGCATGGTTGGGTTGGGTTCGCCGGTGCAGGGCGGGAAAGGACCGAGCTTGCCGGTCTCGCAGTACTCTCCCCGAGTAACGAATGTTCCCGACAGCTCATGGGTGAGTGGCAGGACGGCCGCTCAGGCAAATGCGGCGCGGAGGGCATCCATTAGATATGCTGACGGCCGCTAGGTCTACCAAAAAGTCCTTCTCGTTCACGGCACCATCGGCGAACCATCTCACCACTCGCTCGATGGAACGCTTACCGTAAGCCGGATGGACGACAGCTTCCCCTCCATATCGTGGCCGGTACACGAATCGCGCTTCAAGGCCTTGGTGTACTTGATGCCCGGCGCCAACCGGCTGCGGCTCGACTTCTCCAGCCCCAAACTCGCCAACAGCGGATCGTCCAACCCCATCCACGCTTCCTATCTTACTGTACACATGATCCCGCCCGTCGGTGCCCCTCCCTTGCAGCTGGCTATTCTCCTGGCGAAGGACTCCCCCGGCACATTCGACGCGATCCCTGCGCGAAGCGAGAGGGAAGGCAACGGGCTTGATACTGCCATCCGCAAGTTCCGCATGGCCGCCTACCTCTGGCAGGCGTTCACGGCTGAGCAGATGTGGCGCAACAAGCTCGGCCGGCGTGTCTTCAGGTTCGAGGAGGAGTGGACGACGGGCGCAGCAAACCACAGGGACAGGGACCACGGCACCCTCCGATCCGAAGCGCGGGTGCACATCATCCGGACCGACAAGACGGTGGCCGAGCTTCGGGATCTCGACCTGGCACAACAAAATCCCAAGGCCAGCAATGCGGGCGGGCTGTATGATATCGCTGCAGACGCGGTGCGCAAACACTTCAGGCCTCTCCCGGGACAGCAGCTGTACGTGTCAGTGCTTCTTCTGGACGCCCATTGGGACAAATCCTCGAAGACCATCGTCGGACATGCCGCCCTGGGCGGGCGAAACGGCGATTTGCACCTCGGCGTGTTTGGGTCACATTGCCTGCAAAGCTACCCATCCAGCTTCGAAGAGGTTGTGCCCGCCTTCACAGACTGCACCCCCACAGACACCAACCACGTCGCCAACGACTGCAACGAGTCCGGGAGCTCCTGGGAGATGGCCAACGTTGGCATTGGTGCCCATCTGCACGAGACGGGCCACCTCTTTGGCCTACCCCACCGCGAGAGCGGCGTCATGTTGCGCGACTATGTCACGCTCAACCGGACTTTCCTCACGCGCGAGGCGTACTCAACGCGCACTCGATCCAAGGGCGGCCCCGTCGCGCCCGAGGACGAGTGCACCTGGCACCGCCTCGACTGCCTCCACTTACGCAGCCACCCGTGCTTCCGCCTGCCCAACGACCCCGTCCTCAACCCAGATGACAGCGTGCAGGGTTGGCCGATGGACGGCACGCTGACGCTGACGGCCGCCACGGGGATCGCCTACGTCGAAATTTTTGCCGGCGACGACGACCTTTGTCACGCCTGGATCGAGTATCCGCCCGAGAACGGCGGTGGCGTGCACCGCACGGTCGCCCTCACCGAGCAGGACCTCCGAAGCAGACTGCCCTCCTCTTCACCCTCCTCCGGACCTAGCAACAACAACACTAAAGGAAAAGAGAAAGAAAAACTGCGCATCTCAGTCAAGTCTTACGGCGGCGGGACGCTTGACGTCGACGACTTCAGCCGGCTGTGCTCCAAGGAAGCAGCTTGCCTCAAGCTCCCCGGCGCGTTGCCGGGCCTGCCGCGGACTGCCTTCCGCGGCAAGCGGCTGGGCCAATCGGCGATGGAGGGGTCCGAGGCGCACGAGTTCGTCTTCACCAGCGCGCTCCGCCAGGATCGCGTGCTCTCGCGCATTGTCTTTTACCACGGGTCGGCTGTGGATGGCCTCGAGTTTGTGTATGATAATGACTCGCGGCAGTTGCTGGGGAAGAAGGGTGGCAAGGAGGGCGGAGATGCGTTTGATATGGGTATGTTTTCCGTTCCTTTGCTGCTGACGGTTAGCTACAGGTGACATGGGCACGGACGGATGGCTGACCTCCTTTGGGCAACACAGATATCCGCCGCGGCGAGTACATCACGGGCTTCTTCGTCCGCGCCGGCTTCTGGATCGACGGTATCCAGGTGCTCACCAGTCTGGGGAGGCGATCGCCCTTGTACGGGAATGCTCACGGCGGTGACCCGTAAGTTGTCCTCTTCACTGTTTGAAGGCCCTGATTTGCCACACTAACATTTCTCGGTCTCAGACACACCCTCATACCTCCGAGGGGTTACAACATATGCGGTGTCACGGGCAGCTGCGGTCCGTGGCTGGACGGCTTCTCCGTGATCATTACGAAATAGTTGGGTTGACGCAACCTTGCTGGACCGTTTCGACGACATGAGAGGATGATTGCCGCCGTCGGTTAATACATAGCTCTCTTTCTTCCGTGTTGCTACGTCAAGTACATCATGGGCTAGCAACAAACATAGTGTTAATAACGAGAAGTAGCTGAGGCGGGCGGAGTGGGCTTGCCGGGGTTTTTTTATATTACCTAGCTACGATACCAATACAATCGGGATGGCATGGCTGCGGAGTGGCGCTTTGCCTTGCATGGACGTCTAGCTGGGTACTGCTTCGAGTGGGTGACGCTTAGGCTTGGAGATGTACGATGCACGACACAATTCGCTAGAGTGCAATTGTCAACATTGCGGGGTCAGAGAACGGTCTTCGAGTACAAGGGCACACATAACAGCCATCCCGTCCATTCTACATGACGCAGAGTTGCTCCGGTAGTGTATATATCCCTCAAATAGTAACCTAGCTCCGGACCACATCAGCTTTACTTTACTCCTTTTCCATACACTCTAAATGGTGCGCCCCCATTGGCGACTCCGTGGACTCAAAGCCCATGACAAACAAGTCCTGCCCAGTTTCCCTACACACGACAAACCCCTGACCAAGCGCAACATGGCCGCCCATGGAATCCCACCATCACTCCTCCTCCTCCTCCTCATCATCCTCCTCCTCACTGCTCTCCTCCTCATCAGCATTCTCCAACCACTCCACCAACACCCTGCACTTCTCTTTCAACACCTCCAACCCCTCACTCTCCGCGGCCCTCTCATCCGCCCACCACGCCAAAATCCCCTCCTCCTCCAACACATCCAAACTATACAGCTGCTGCAGCAGCGCCGCGAGTAGCGCCCCGGCCCGTCCCACCTCCAACCCTAGCTCCCTCACACCCACACTCGCACTGAGCAGCGCCTTCTGCAACGCGAGCGCAAACTCAGCCTGCTGCGCAACCTTCTCTCCACCAACACCGACCTCCTTGACAAACTTGACCGCGCCGCGCTTGGCGACCAGCGCGCGCTCCGCCGCCTTGGTCGGCTCCAGGGCGCCGTGGTCAGGCAGCAGCAGCTCGGCGGCGCGGCGGACAAACGCAACGGCCACGGCGCGGCGCATGGCGGCGTCCGACGCATTGTTGGCGAGACGCAGGCCCATGAACTCGAGCTTGGCCGAGTCGAAGTCGTCGCTGTCGTCGGCGCGCAGGGCGTCGATCAGGCCCGCGACGGCGTCGGCGTGGAAGCCGCCGTCGTCGAGGTGGGCGGCGTCGTCCTCGGAGGCGAAGGAGGAGAGCCGGTCCCGTTGCGGCTTGGTGGGGTGGGCGGTGTCGGCTTGTAGAGAATCGGCCATGGAGATCTCGGCGTCCGAGTCGTAGTCGTCGGCCGAGGCGAGGGTGGAGATGGAGGAAGTGGAGAGGTTGAGGCCTTCGAGGGAGTAGATGAGGGAGTTTTGGAGGATGGAGGGGTCGCGGTGCGCGGTGCCGTCCTCGTCGTCGGAGTCGGCGGCGTCGGAGTCGACGAGGATTTGGTAGAGCGCGCCTTTGCCGCTTTTGCCGACCAGCGAGGCGTCGGTGTCGGCGAGTTGTTGGTCGTCTGATAGCAATGAGACCCGCGCGGGGGGGGTTGATGGCAGCTGGACGCCGTCGTCGAGGTGGACGTTGTACGAGACGAGGGAGCCTTCCGGGATGTGGCAGTTGGCACCCACCACGACCGAGCCGGCTATGACCGAGTGGACGACAGAAGCGCCGTCGCCTATTACCGCGTCGTCCCAGACGTAGCTGTTCTCGATCCGGACATTCTTCCCGATCTTGCATCTCCTCCCGATGACGCTCCCAGAGATGGCGCTTCCCGTTTTGACTGTTGTCCCTCTCCCCAGAGCGGACTGATTCACCTTGGCGCCCCTCTCGACCGCGACGTGGTCCTCGGCGTACGAGCCCCCCTTGACTCTCCGGTATGTCTGGTTGGGGAATAGGTTGCTGTCCGGCACGAACGGGAGGGTCCACCGCTCGAGCACATCCTTGCTGATGCAGTCGTACATCTGGAGGTTGCTGGCCCGCGCCGCGTACCCGTCGTCCAGGATCTCAGCGTACAGCATCTTGCCGTTGAGCTCCCAATCCTTCAGCACGCCGTGCAGAAAGTTCTTCCTGGGAAGCTCGTAGTCGAAGCTCTCTGACCATAGCGCCAGCACGTCGGGGGTGCAGATGTCGATGCCGCAGTCAATGAGGTCGCTTCGCACTTCGAACTCGCCGTGGGAGAAGACCGCGGGATCAAGCTCTAGGTAGTGTTCGCTCTGCAGCGGATGTGTCTCCTCGTACTGCAAGCAGCGCCCTGTTGTCGAGTCAACAACAAATACCGGCGTGATGCCTCTGGCCTTGGCTGCCCGGTGGGGCTGCTCGCCGACGGAGCGCAGCACCACGGTCATGCAGGCATCTCGGTTCGCTTCCCTTCTCGCGCGGTGCTTCGCCAGCGCCGCGTCCAGCTGGATGTTGGCAACCAGGTCGCCATGGACGAGTATGAAGTCGCCCCCGATGATAGCGCGCTTGTCCAGGTCTCGAAGGAAGTCGCCGATCGAGTTGGCGTCGGACACGCGGATAAATTCGAGGGACGAGAAGGGCGAGGTGGCGCTGCCGGGGCTCCAGCGCGGGGACTCGAGGATGTAGTGCTCGACGTCTTCGGAGTGGGCGCCACAGTAGATAAAGACCTCCTGCACGCCGTTGGAGGCCAGGAACTCGAGGGTGTACTCGATCACAGGGACATTAACTAAGGGAAGGAGACACTGAGGGAATCGCATGCGTTAGCATGATTTGTTGCGCAGCGGGCGGGAACTTTGAAAGTTGTCCGTAGTTCATACCCGTGGAGTTTCCAGGGTAAACGGCTTGAACCTGTCCTGGAACGAGTCGGCCAGAATGACAGCTTGCAGCACATCCTCCCTCTTCTCGTCGGTACCGGGCTTGGTGGCCTTCGCTTTGCCCGCAGCAGCCCCGCCTCGGCTGCCCTGCTTGGACATGGTGTTGTGTCTGTCGTCGTCCGTCTGTTGCCAATTCGATTACAGAGTCGTCGCTCGGCGATACTGCCAAGTCGTCGGGTAGAGTGCAGTCGAGAGCTTGCTTAGCACGACAAGGTGCAAACAATGCGATGTCGATTGGGCGTGTGAGTCAAAGCACGGCCAATTCAATGCAGCTGCTCCAAAGTTCATGGTGGGGTGCGGGGCAGCTTGTGAGCTGCAAGGCTGAGATGGGAGGGACATGGCGTGGAATGTTGAATGGGGTTACGTAAGGTATTAAACAAGGCAGTAATACACAGAGAAAGAGCCCACCTCTTTGTCCTTCTTCACTCAGCATCTGGAATTTACATCTTCAACATTGCATAGCAATTACATATGTTACTGTATAATCAAAGTACCTAGTGTAGCCAATACACAGGAAGCTTCCCACAGGCAAGGCTGCTACGCTTTTCATGCCTCCGGATACTGTGTGCCGATCAGGGGTACACCGTACTGTAAAAATGACCGTACATCGGCTGAGTATCGCAATGATTTGTGTCTGTTCAGTTCCCAACGCGTGGTGATTCAACTGAGATACTCACTGACAATTACTATTCCTATATAGGTTCTCTCACAAGAGGCCGTCATATCAAACTCGACAAGCCGAGCCCGCCGAGTGGGAGAGGATTAATATGGCGAGCACGGATATGGAAGCAGATGCCCAAGCTCGCTAGGGACTTCACAGGTAACGCTAACGATTGCCCACTCTGCGGCCTGCCTCGCCAATCACAGCGCCGGCCAGGCTGGTGTATTTGGTGAATCCGATATTGCGGCGCACCGAAGGGCCTGGCCAGAACGTTCCTGGCATGAAACTTAACACACCACTTTTCCTCGCTCCTTCCCAATGCGTCGACTTCAAGCAAATCCTCCACGAGGAGCGCACAGACAGACATACCGAGGAGGATGGAGTCACAACGTGTGTAGTTTACTTCGTTGAGCGGAATGAAGCATGTCGTTAGTTCCAGACATGGTAGTAACAGACAATGTGTGGAACCTGGCTGTTTGTGCAGCAGTAACAGCCGCGGGTCATCCAGGTAGTTATGTGTCACGATGCCTCCGCACGAGCATGGAAAGCAAGGTGGGACACCAGAGAGGCTTTGAATTGACTGCCCTTCCTGTGTCCTGTTGATGCCCGTGACGATTGTGACACCGTTTCACATCACCTAGCGCCGACGGCTGCAAACATGTCCGACAGCGCAGCAGCAAACAGCCCTGGCCGGGCCCAGGCCCTGCGCCGAGCGAGTCCAGAACGCAACCGGCCCGCATGGAAGACATGGGGAGATGAGAAACGGGTCGTGAGCTTACGTCGCACCGCGGCAGCAAGGGATTTCGTGCAGGACAGGAAGGGCCAGGGTCTGAGAGCTTCATACACTACTTGTACGGAACACGAGCGTCTTCCTACTAGTACGCAGTGCGCAGTGCGTGGTGGAATTGAAGAGGCAGAAACACTGGAACCTTCGCGTTGGCAAGTAAAAAGATAGGGCGAAAGCGCCTCTCACTGGTGCCATAGAAACTGTATTTTTTCAAGCCAAAACACCTTATTCTGACTTGACCGTCTTAACGATGAAAACCACCCCGCCAGCACCACCACCAGATACGGCCGGCAGCGCGAGCCCTCAACATCAGCCCCAGCGTTCCCGTGTATCGACAGTAACGTTAGCCTCGGGGCTGGACCGCCCGCCAAGCGAGCACATCTCGACTAACCAACGTTAGGAAGCGAAAGCCAGCCCTCCTCCCCCATCCGTCGAGATAAGAAGTACCCGTAGCCCTCTCGCCCGCTGAGCCTCCAGTCCGTCTGAACTATTAACCGTTTGGTCTACAGTGCGGTCCGGTCCGATCGGAAAGACCCAGTTCGTTTGTGTCTCTGTTTGCGTTGGCAGGAGGCAGGCTCGGGCAGGCAGGCAGGCATGGCCTCCACGTTGAACCAACCTCGTTCGCCAGACCCCAGACGTATCAACGTTCTAGACCCCGTCCTGTTTCACTTCTATCTGCACCACGGCTGCCCATCCAGGCAAGGGACCCCCCCCCCTCCATCCTTCTCGCATGCCTGTCATGCCGGCACGCTCGAGGTTGCGTTCCCTTCCCGCAGACCCGGGTGCATCGTCCTCTGCAGGAGACATAATGTACAGGTTCCCCAATGGAGGCCGTCACGTTTCGTCTTTCCCTTTTCCGACCGTCATTCTCCCTTCACACACTCTAACCTCATCGCCCCGTTCATCTCCTTCTCCTCCCTGTCGTTCCAACCTGTTGCGGCGTGCTTAACGAAGTGCGCTTCCGCTGCTCACTTGGGGTGCATTCAACCCCCGGTCTCCGTTCTCGAAACCCTCTAACGCCACAAGCAACCAGCCATCACTCGCACCGCCGATCTGGAATCAGCAGCGCGAACGAGACGACACGCACCCGCCGCCCACTGCCCACGACCCAATGCACCCCGTCCTTTACAAAGCCCAAGCGCTGGCAGTTTTTCCAAAGCTACCGAGATGAATATACACACGCCCCGCGGCCGATCCAGTCCGGTCGACCGTGACAGCAGCGTCACCTCCTCCGACCGACTGATGTACCCAAAGCACAAGCACCACCTACACAACGCCAATGATGGGATCACAACCTGTCTCTCTCTCTCCCCTCCCTCTCGCGCGGCGCAGCCCAGTAACCTTTCGGGGCCGCCCCCTTCCGCGCAACCCAATCCAAACCCAACCATTCTTTGCTCATGGAAACGAGACATGACATGACCGTGGACAGAGCAGCAGGACAGAATCTCGACACAACCCCACCTCCCCCGCCGACTCCGAAAATGGAGCGCTACTCGACTCCGAGAACAGAGCGAAGCGCCACTCGACACCCACTCTTCCCGAGCTACTGCACATACCCGCCCTGCCCCGGCCCGTGCCCATACAGCCTCTGCCGTTTCTCGGGCCGATCGTCGTCGCCGCCGCCGACCATATGGCCCTCGGGGCCCATCCTGCCCATGCCCGACTGCGGCCCGCCGACCTGCGCCGCCATATAATTCGCATACTGTCCCGGTTGCTGTTGCTGTTGCTGTGGGTGGTGTTGCTGGTGGTGCGGGTGCTGATGCGGATGCTGCTGCTGGTGCGGCGGCTGTTGCTGGCGCTGTTGTTGCTGCTGCTGCTGCTGCTGCGAACCGCCGGGGGTGAGGACCATGCCGGCGCCGGGTCCGCCAACGGCGGCGCTCATGTAGCCGCCGCCGTCGAGGCTGGGGGAGGTCTGGTGCATCTGGCCCGGGGAGTGCCATGACGAGGCGGTGGAGGGGGACTGGATGGGCGTGTGCTCGAATTTGACCTGCGGGTTGCCGGCCATGGCCATGCCGGCCGGGCCGTAGCCGCCGCCGCCGCCGCCCTGGTTGGAGGTCGGCGGGCCCGGGCCGGCGCCCGCCACCGTCTGGCTCATGTCATCGGATAGGGGGCCCGCCGAGGACGGGTCCTTGAGCATGCGCGTCAGGTGCTTGCGCAGGATGCGGATCATGCCGTCGCGCGTGAACGGTTTCGCTAGCACGTCGTTCATGCCTGCAACGTGTCAGTGGGGAGTTGGGACCGAGGTGAACGTGGTGGGGAAAGAAGGCGCTGGCTTACCGAACTGGAAATAGGTCTGGATATCCTCCTGGCGAATGTTCGATGTCATGGCCACGATGGGGACTTGCGGGGCGACCATCCGCATCATCGCGGTGGCCGACACGCCGTCCAGGTTGGGCATGATGATGTCCATGAAGATGAGATCGAACCGCTCGGCGTCCCGGTTGACATTCTCGACAGCTTCGAGACCGTCGCGCTAAAGAAGGCCGTCAGCGAACCACCCACCCGGGCCCAAACTGTTTCACTTACAGCAGTATCGACGCTGCAGTCCATCATGGTCAGGAACTTCGAGCCTATCCTTGCGCACGTCTTATCGTCTTCAACAAGGAGGATGTGCGGCTTCTTGCCCCGCCACATGGAGCCGAACTGTTCCTTGAGCGGGGGCGTGACATGCGACGGCGCCTCGGCCTGGATGTTGGGGTTGCTCAGCGGCCGACTGTACGGGATGTTGTGGATGTGGTCGGCGTGGAAGGGGTCAATGCCCGTCGTCTGTCCCACGGGATACACCATGTGCCGGGGATCGTTCAGCGGGTCGTGCACCAGCTGCATCCCCGCGGTTCCCGGCGGATGCGGGAACATGACCGACGAGCCCGCCGACTCAGCCGGGGATCCGTTCTGGTTGTATGCCATGGACAACCGCTCGAGCTCTCTATCCGCCTGCACGTCCGGCGACACGCCATTGAGGATCTCCCGGGCGCGCCGCAACTCGGGCGCCGGCTCGTCCGCCCCGTCCGGCAGGAAGCCCATCCCGCTGCCATGGAAGTTCTGGCTCGTCTGTCCGGAATGGCTGCTGGACTGCGCCGAGTGGCGGCTGTTGCGCCGCCTGTCCTCCATGTTATTCAGATGCGTGATCAACTCGTTGGAAGCCTGGCTTTGCGCCCTAACCATCTTTTGCAGACTCAGAACCTCGCTGACGAGCAGCCGGTTCGTCTTCTCGAGCTCATAGTACTGTTCTTGTAAGGCCTGGATCTGATGCTGTGTGGCCGTGAGCGATTCGCTGAGGACGATGATCTGCTGTGACGCCGGGAACGCGTCATCGGCCGCAGGAGGTTTCCTCGGGGCTGGCGCCTTCCTTCGGATGTTGTCCAGGTTGTCCTTCCTGTCCGCCCGGAATTCAGGATGCCGAAACTCCCATGCCTGCCAATTGCGATGTCAACGGGGAACCTCCTCTCCGCAACGAAGGGGGCTGCGCGGGGGAACATACATCCCGTCCGTATGGTGATTCGCCACTCTCCTCATTGTGCCTAACTTTGTGGAAGTCGTATTTGTTCAATTGCCGAACAAAACTCGCGAAATTGCTGTGCTTGAAGTGTTTTGGGAGGATGGTCTTGGTGAACTTCTCGTTCTGCACCGCCGCGCATGTCAGTACCGTACATCTCGAAAAGGCTGTCGCGCCGCCCCAAGCTATAGTCAGCGTACCTCCAAGACCACAAAGCTGTCGCCATCGGCGCTCCATCGTACTACTGATCTGTACGAGGGGTCCTCAAGCATCCTGCAACGTCATGGGTCAGCATGGGGTCGAAACCGACGGCGTGAGCGCGTCGTGGATGGGCTAAGACCGCACTTGTAGAGTTTGCGCACCTTGGCAAAATGCCATGTTAGCTGCGTCTATGGGTTTGCGCGGGCGCGCGAGAACGGGGGAGGGGAGTTCTGCTCACAAAGTCGCTGGAGTTGTTTCCAGCCTGCGCGGCGCCCGCGTCGCCATCGGCGGGCGGCATGATGGCGGGCCGGGGACTAGTTGGATACCACCACTAGCCACTGGCTGGCATAAAACCGAAAGCTCGACGATGCAGACGGCGCGATGCGGCGAGGGGAAAAAAAAGACCGATAACGGACGGCCGATAAGCCCTCACACTCAGCAATGAACCCGGATCAGATGGGAAACGTTCCCAAGCAGAGTGCAGATGTGAATCTTGCCCCTTCTCTCATCCCCACACAAGGGAGGAATGCGACGGCTCTTCCCTGGCCCAGGCTGGGCGGGCGCGCGGTTCCCACTTTTCGGTCGAGGTCACGCACCATAGGCCGAGGGGGAGCTCCAGATCGACGATCCGCTCGCGACGTAATGCACCGACAAGGCGGAGTGAGAGGGAGGACTGCCGTCGTACAATTTTCTTTGCTGCGCCGGTGCGTTGCGGTTTGGGGTGTGGCGGGACAAAATCGAACTTAGGTAGTGGTCTGGGCTGGTGATACGCCCATTGCACTCGAAAGTTACAGTGATGGATGACCCTGAACCCAACACTCTAGCGCGGTGACAAGTGAGCCAGAAGCTTGGAATAGTGGCGGATGTTTTGGCGGGATGGGGCCCAAGAACGCGCGCAGGCCGGACGAATCAGGACGTCACTCAACTTTGTTAGCTCGAGCACCTGCCGAGGGGCGGATGCGATTGCCTTCAGGGGGGATGAGGCAAGTCGCAGAAAGAAGGGCAAAGCCAATTCCAGCCAGAAATCGAGGAGCAGCGGTCAGCCAAAGGAAGGCGACGGGTCACTGACGGGGGAGCGGGGGGGCGCGTTGCAGGAACAGGGTTGGCAGGCAATATGGAATGGCGATGATCAGCGATGAAGTGCGATCCAGTGTGGATGCCAGTTGCTGCTCGAAGTGGTTGCGCGATGGAAGAGCCGACCAGACCCTGATTGGCAGAGTGACCATTTAGAGCGGCCCGGGCATGGCAGATCGACAGCTTCCGTTAATTCACAATGCAGCGTTTTGAGTGAATTCTTGGCGCTCGACATGGAGCTCTTCGAGGTCTCGCAGCGCAGCGTCGTCGGGGTTCTGCGGTGTGAAGTCGATCCCGTCGCTGTGGCGTCGTGGGCTTTGGCGTCGCTGCCAGCAGGGTCGGACCCCTGAGCCTGACAGGGTGCCGGATCCTGGCCGCTGGGCATTGTCCGCCCTCATGATTCGCTGTTGTCGCGGGACCCTGACCAGTGCCATTACGCAGCCGAGACCTGCGAGACCTGCTCTGAACTTCAAGGCTTCCAGTTCATGTTTGTGAGTGATGGACTGTTGAGAACCGTACAGTACAAGGACGGAAAGACAGAACAACCGTCCTCTGAAGTGTGCGGTTGGAGCAGGAACGATTGACAAGTAGAACCGTTGTGCTTTCCCATACTGAACTACTAGTGCTGGGATGAGTGTGGAAGTCACGATCGTGAAGGCTTCCGATAATGTACACTGACACCGCGGAACCCCTCTCAACTTGTGCATCTGACAACAGAGCTGCTATATGTCTGGTAGAAGCGGTCTTCTCAACTGACTAACGCCTTTACTGCGTAGGTTACTCCATTCTCCGTTGACTTCAACTGAGCCTCGGCAACCTCTGCCTCCATCGAAAGAGCAGTTGACACAGCTCAGTGACCAGTGACGTACTATGTACTCCGTACTTGTAGTAGGTACCTACTGTATCAGTACGCTAGGTGGTCCAGAGGAGTGTTGTCACCATCCACGGTCAGTTTAATAGGCTCGGTATTCTTGTTTGGCTTTAAGCACTCGCCACTACCTACCTATTCTTCGTTCTTACATGCTTGTGTTTATCCACCTTATTGCCTGACATCTATCTATTCTTCTATTCCTGCGCGGCCGCGTTCTGTTCTTTCACTTGGCCTTCCAGGTTTCTATTGTATGTATGTGACATTAAGTAAACTGCAATGGCCTTGCCAGTGGTGTCACTGGTTTCACTCCAGGGACCTTGGGCTCGGCAAACAACAGCCCGCATCCTGCCAAGCCGCGCCGCCACGAACGCTTCCCTTGTCATTCTGTGCCGATATCCGGTCGAGCCACAGAGAACATCACACAAGAACTTGGAAAACCTGGAAGCTCTGCCGACAGGGAAATGCAGGCCGCGCGCTTCGACCCGAGTCGGGCAAGTGATCGACATGGTCGAATCCACAGTCGCATGCCAGCACGACACTGCCCATCACACGGCGTCTCGGCTTCTCGACCGCCTCCTCCGTTCTGTACTTGTATGTACGGACGTCTCATCGTGCCCATCAAAAGTAAGTGGGAGTTCAGCCTTGGGGATGCTTTGTAAACATTTGGTTTATGATCTACTGTGTAACATCAAGCACTGAGATGATCTGTCGGACCCTGAGACCCCATCTTCGGCCAAGCACTTCTTATCATCAGCACAGGAAACGCCGTCGGTCACGCAACGATCTGACAGCCTTTCCGCACTGCCCCTGGTCTCAGGCTGCGTCTCTTACAGAATCAGCTGGCGGCCGGCGCCCCCCCCCCCCCCCCCCCCCCCGCCGCCGCCGCCGCCGGCCACTCGCCCGGGCGCGACGGCCCCCACACCACCCCCACCCGCACA